>JAHWFO010083400.1:973956-1017698 GCA_023313115.1 Rhysida immarginata
GCCAGGGGAATTAAAGTGTTTAGCGACAGGGGTGTCAGCATTGCTAAGGATGTCGAATTTATGTCCGGCAATTTGCTTTGATAAAGGATAGGCTCTATCCGAAATGTCAGCTTTTTATTTTGATTTAGATTAATTATTTTTGTATATTATACCTTATTTTTTATCTAATTTGTATTTTTATTTAATATTTATTATTTAATACAAGAAAGAAATTCAACTCTATTTATCGTACGAGACAATTGTATTTATTTTATAAAAAATTTATAGTAAAATAGAATCGAATTGTTGTTCGTTTTTTTTTTGTTTGTTTTCTGTTTATATATGTATTAATACCCCCCTCCCCTCCCCAACTGAAATGAGGAGTACCGTCAATAACGTCGTAAGCGTACCGTATAGACGCGCTTTTACCGGCATGCCGGAAAATCTGAGGTTCACCAAATTTCCTGTCTCCTTTTTCTGGTTCCTAAACCGGCATGCCGGAAAAAAGTGAAGAGGGCCGCAAAATGTGAATATTTTTTCGATAATTATTAATTACATTGTGTTTATAAACAAAGTGTTGCGTTGCAAAGTAACGTTAAATTACGAAGTTTATTCTTGTTTAGGTCGAACGTAGGATGTTTATATTAAAAGTTTATGGGCGTATATAATATTAGCTGCGTTGATATGCAGCTTACAAATATTACAAATTTAGTCAAACATAAGGAACATTCTGAAAATGAGAAAACAATGCTAAATACAATGAGAACACGCTTGACATGTGCAAGCAATCCAAATACCACCAAACAAAACAAGAAAATGAAAATAAAAACAGGAAAAGTTATTCGTCATCTGAACGATTAGTATCACTAATTTCACAGTCTGTCAAGTTCCAGTCTGCCCTGTTGTCGTCATTTATATCAGTAGAAGGGTTACTGGTAATTGCCCCAGAATTTAAATCATCCGCCATTGTCAAACTGAAGAAACAACAAGCGCCTATTAGTGAGGGGGGAAACTCAATTTTCTGTCTCGAATTTTCCGGCATGCCGCATAAAACGGGGTTTTACGGCCCCCTGGTCATCCTCGATAATATACGGCATGCCGGTCAAAGCGCGTCTATACGGTAATGATTTTTGGTCGACAGTCAATACATGTATATACACCTATATTTGATCAATAGGCAATATATAATTTATATTTGCTTCCTATCTTTTTTATAGGAAACTTTTATTATATTTTATACTTTTTGAAAAGGTAAATCGATCGTAGATCGGCAAAAATAATCCGATAAAAACGCGGTCGATTTGACTTCATGGCTTTAAATTATCCAGCCTTTGTTGAATCGTTTTCTAACAGTGAAATTAAGGGTGGTTTCGATAGACTCACAGACCTAGCGAGAGCTAACTCGTGTTAACTGTGGTCAGTGAGCTAAAGTGAGAATCAGAGACGATCATGCTATCGAAACGCTATGGGGAGGTATCTTTGTTCAGGCGCTGTTTCACTTTCGGTTTTCACTCTTTCTTCCTGCGCTGTATCAGAGATTTATTGTTTATTGCTCTTTATTTAATGTTTAATTCCAACAGTAACTGTAATTTACTGTTGTCGTTGTTGAAAGTAGACATCGACATGTTATATTATCCGTTATGGCTCCGCGAATATCACGAAACCCGACCTACCCATACAGGATCGAAACGGGCTGCCGCCATCTTTAAACAAGCTGGGTCGGTTCTCATGAAGCTGTATGAGCTCGGAAGCTCGGACCATTTCGTGGGGTCGGGGCCTTCCTTCTCGTGAGGATCTCGGCTCTATCGAAACGGGCGAGACCACCTCACGAAAACATATCGAAACGATTCAGAGAGAGGAAACCCTACGATCGCGAGGTCCGTGAGTCTATCGAAACACACCCTTAATATTCTAACCCTTCAGAATAATAATTAACCAGCCACATACATTTTCATTCATAAATTATTATGAAATTTATTTGTTAAAAGCTATTGTCGGCGATTGCTGCCCACTTTATTCCAAGGTGTTGTGATGTCATAAAATGCTCTACCGCGCTATTGGTCGGCACTTCGTTGATAGAGCCATGGCCGCCGCTGATGAAATAAAAGTTATACTCACTCATTAAAATCAAATTAATATAATTACCTACATATTTCATTAATAAATTTATAAAAGTTTCATTAAATATATTAAAATAATTTAGATAGTTATATAAATAATGAAATTACTCTCTAAATTACTATGTAATATACTATGGGACACTAAAAACGAAGTAGTTCGATCTTTTTGTAGACCCTAGAAGTTTGCGGCCTTTAAAGGGTCATCTTTTTAGTTCCACCATCAAATTTGCAGCTGCGGCCTAGAGTGAATGCGGCCAATATTCGAAAAAATACGGTAATTATACTTGTGGCATCTAATGTTAAATTATGTCCAAAAGTAATTTAAATGTACAATTTTTGTAACAATTAAATATGTTATCGATACTTATATTTTACCTTACTAAATTTACTATCACCCGGTTTTCCTCCAGAAATAGTTGGCAGGTCTGTAATGGATGCGAAATGGTAGGCCTTAAGAAATAAATAATGTTCAATGTTCAATTATGAGAAAAGGGACCGAAAACATGTGATGTATCATCACAAATACATGACTGGATACACAATCATATTAGAAATTAAACATTAAAAAAGCAACATATGTATAAGCCAAATTGGCTCTTTTATCCAATTTGACTCTTATACATTTGTTGCTTTTTTAATGTTTAATTTCTAATACGATTGTGTATCCAGTCATATTTTTCCTATAAATATTTTTTACTCTATTGACTGTAAGTCTACCAATCAGAGTTGCTTTCTTCTCTCTGATTGGTGGACCCCTCCCATATATACCAGGTGTTGTAGCCATTGTAACTCTTACAAACTACTGTTACACAAAATAATTGTTCGTGTCATCTTGCTATATGGCATGCCCGTCTGGGCTACGATTTGCAAGACAAGATGGAAGGAACTCCAAACTTTCCAGAACATTACCCTAAGGACTATTGCACAATTAGATAGGAGAATTGCTTGCAATTAATCCATTCATAATGATTTCGATATGACCCATGTTGGGAAATATGTTCAAGAGCTCATGAAAACCGTGCTGCCTATTATGGCAAATCATGATAATGATCTAGTCTCTGGCATTCTAAAACATTCTCTACATAGAAAAAGGCATCGTAATCCAAGACATATCCTTGATGTCAATTTTGATGACATTGATAATGTCATCTTCCCAGATTACTGGGTTTCATAAATTCTTTCGTTTTTTCTGTGGCTTACTATGTAATATACTCCTAGTTCAGACAATCGTCAATCAAATTTTCCTCCACCAAGAGGAGGCAATTTTCTTTCATACTTTGGATGACCTTTGTGGGTACATCAGGCTTCTTTTCTAGTTCAGTGTATTTCCCTTAGAATATGATTATGAAGGGTGAGATTATGGAAGCTATGCTTCAAGTTCCACACGAATACCGATACACTACACTGTTCGATTGTCGCCATTGTAACTCTGTAGTCGTTCATAGTTCCTGATGATGAGATGATCTCTAAACGCGTTGAACAATAAAGACGCTACCAATATTGCTATTCCTCGACCTTTTCTTTTATTTAATAGTTAAAAATTGTTTATTAACGTAAGAAATTACGCAGATATTAACTTTTTTAAGAACTTCCACTGCCATTGCTATCCCAGCAGCCATTGCCAACTATGGTGTCGGGCCAATTACAGCCCTGCATAACCACGTGATAGTATAAACATACCCCTAATCCTCTTTTATTATTGCGATTAATGCTAAGGTTTAGATAGCCCGAGAGTAGAGGAATGTCACTGGCTTTGTTTCCCAGGTTTCTGTAAGAATAATTACTATGGGAGTCAATTCGATATTGCCAAGGATTGTAATTGTGACATTCCATGTCAGTAAGGGGTTTTACATGGGATCGGTGAAGACATCCATGCATTTCTTTGCAAAACCTAATCATTAGTTGCTTGTGTGTTTTTGAGTAAAATTTTATAACTTTAGTTTGATTTTTATTTGTCGACAGTGGCGCAATTGGTTGGCGCGTCTGCATGGTGAGCAGAAGGTTCCTGGTTCGAACCCAGGCTGTGGAATTTTCTTGCCTATTTTTCATCAATTTTTTATTTGTGCTTTTTTTAATATAGTTTTAAAACGTTTAGTTTGCGTTAAAATGTTGCTATTGCTTTTGAATTTTATGATGACCGATGTTGCGCTGAATTGTTTGCACAACAGGGTCTGTCATTGTTGGGAGCTGGCATTGTTTTCTCGAATGAGATTTCGAGAAGACCATGCCAGTCTCCCAACGAACATGCGAGTACTAACCAGCACATGTTACGATGTTGATTGTATAACTCGGAAACTAGTCATTGGAATTCGATCAAATTTTAACAGTGTACATGCACCCTATTATTCCCCCAAATTTCATTATCCTACGTGTTAAAGAACTTGAGTTATTAACTTGTTGATCTTGGTAGCAGCTTTTTTATTTCTGTTCATATCTCAGTTATCATTAAAATTTGGACTCACGTTCATATGAACTTTACTGCTTAAAATCATCCATACTATCTCCCCTCTAAGTTTGTACATGACATTCCAGTCCACCCTGTATGTTGCAAGAAATTAATTTGATTTAAAAGAGTTGTTCTTTTGTTAAAAAACTTCGCTGTTCTCGTAAATCACGGCCGAACGTTGTAACACTGCACCAAGCATGAAGGAGTCATCACCAAAGAAATCTGCAGAACCAATTAGGATGTTGCCTTTGTTGAGTGTGTTCCATTTTGTTTAGTGATCGGTTACCTAACTCGAGTATTTCCAAAGCAGATGAGTTTACCCTGCAAGAGAAATTCGGTTAAAGTTGGCCGTCAGGAAGAATGTAGTCCGTGCATTGAAGTTGTGTGCGCATAACTGGCCCCTCCCGATTAAGAACATGCTGCTGTGATTTTAGTACTATGACAAATGAGAGAAAAAGCCTTATGTACTTTGTTCTAGAACCCTGAGTTATTGTTAAGTTATATTGCTGGTTTTTGGTTATTAATTTATGGAGTCCGATGAGATAATCCACATTTGAGATCGAAATGTGCTTGTTAAAGTAATCGAGCCTAAGATTACTTATATAAGATCAGGAGTTGTAATATTGAATAATTAATTTAAAATAATAACTCCTTTTGATTAAAAAATAGAATAAATAAAATAAATCTTAAAAACAATTGATAATGAAAGTCACCCAATGTGGAGAAATGGAATAATGAAGTGGACGGAAACACATATGAATCGAAGGTCTTGTGGAGCTGGATGAAGCAGGCGAAACACAGGTGAAAAGAAGAATCACAGGAAGGTCTTGGTGAAGATCTAGGAGAATGTTACAAGAAAGGCAAAGGGGAAAAAACACACTAACAGTAGAAGAAGAACTATGATGAAAGTCCGATGATCAGGAACGTTGATAACAATTTTAATAGGAATTAAAACAATAACAAAACGTTTTCGGGATATTTTTTCCCATCTTCAGTTTATAAAAAATTTTTGAATGAAATTTCCGTTAAAATATAATGAAAACAAAATAATGGAAACAATAAAATCAAAACAATGTGAGTTTGATTGTTGTGAATAGGGTAGGGTATTGGATTGTTGAGAGCAAGTGAAGGGTATTGTAGGGTATTGTCTTGGTTATGTGTTATAATTTTTTATTTTATTAGTAGTAATTTCCATTTATTATTAATTTCTTTATAATCTGAAGATGGGAAAAAATATCTCGAAAACGTTTTTTTATTGTTTCAATTCCTATTAAAATTGTTATCAACGTTCCTGATCATCGGACTTTCATCATAGTTCTTCTTCTACTGTTATTGAGTTTTTTCCTGTGCCTTTCTTGTAACATTCTCCTAGATCTTCACCAAGACCTTCCTGTGTTTCTTCTTTTCACCTGTGTTTCACCTGTGTTTCACCTGCTTCATCCAGCTCCACAAGACATTCATATGTGTTTCCGTCCACTACATTATTGCATTTCTCCACACTGGGTGATTTTCATTATCAATTGTTTTTAAGATTCATTTTATTTTTTCCATTTTTTAATCAAATGGAGTTATTATTTTAAATTAATTATTCTAAGATTACTTCCGGATCCACGGTCCTCAACTCTACTTTGTTGCAATTTGGAAAGATTTGCACCCACTTTCCCCAATAATACGCTGAACCATTTTTCAGATGAAAAAAATGCGTGAAATTACGGTACTGGTAAATTAATCCCGTGTCCTTCAATTGGGAAAGTGTTAGCTCATTCCGCCCAGAAGGTGATGATGTCATCTCTGAGCGGCAGTGCGCGCATGTGGCAAGTTGCTCAATGCTCTTAGCTCATCGAGGAGGGTGATAGAAGTGAGGCACTCCGTTCAAAAATGAGAGATTTTGTTCAGAAATTTAGTATCTAAAAAACTATCCAATGAATAACTATTTTACCATAACTGTGTCTAATAGATTAAGCTAATCATATTGTATATTAAGTATTAGTAAAGGGTTTAAAGGTCTCGTTCAGTCTAACGAGTTTTATCCTTCGAACGAGCGAGCAATCTCAAAAATCTTTTTTTTTTCTGAAATTGATTTAAGAATTCATAATTCGAGAAGATATTTTGAAATTTTGAAATAAAAAATCCATGTGTATTATGTGCAGCTAACTCTTCCAAAATTACAAATAACAGAACCAAATAAAACAGTGTCTTGAAGTATTTTGATAAAAATTGCTGAAGCCTTTTGAGAAATAACTTATTCATTTTTTCCTAAAAATGAAGAAATGGTTGTGGCATTCGCTAGTATGCTAGCCAAAGATGATCAATTTGACATTTACGGACTCCATTCTCTGAGAGGAATGTTTGTTAATGAATTGTTTAGCTCTGATTAGCTATTCTTGAGTTATAAAGGTTTTTTATGCCGCCACTCCCCCCATTCCCCCGTAAAAATTTTTTTTTTCCTTTTTCTTTCGTTTCATGTCAAAGTGGGAGGCTTGTGGGAATGTACCATTGAACCATTTCAATTTATTCTGGAATGTATTTACAGGGTGTCTACAGAGTTTCTGAAAGTCAATTTAGTGACTTTTTAGTGACTTTTTGGGGACCTCTTAAAAAAATTTCATGACCTAAATTTATTATTTTTAACGTCAAAAAAAAACCTTATTAAAAATTTTTCCCAGACTGGAGTGAGCAGATTTTTTCCATGAGCAAATTTTAATTCTGCGACTTGGATTTTTCGTGACCCATTTTCTAATTTCGTGACTTTCGTGACCATTTTCCAATTTCGTGACTTTTTCGGGACTTTCATGGCCTGTAGACACCCTGATTTATTGAAAAATAAGACGCGCAATAACTATTCGTAATTCACCACTGCAAGAACTTCTGAAGATGGTGGATGAGGTGTTTCATTTAAAAATAAGAGTATGTTTAGAAACTTAGTATCCAGTTAATAACTATTTTACTATAAGCATGGTTAATAGGTTAACCTAATCCTATTGTACGTATTGTAGCTTAAAAACCTCGTATCTTTGGTTGAACTGACTTTTTGATTGTGAATTAGTAATGAAAGAGTTTACTCGTTCTGGTTCAGTCTTACGAGTTTTATCCTTGAAAAGTTAAATTATAGGAATTATAAAATTTTACTAAAGCCTTTAATTTTACTGACAAGAGTATCCGTTTTTTTACGTGCACAAAATTTGAGTTTCATAGGCAATTTATTAATTGTGCTTTATATGGAAAATAGAAGTTAATATAAACATGCAATAACGAATAATGGTGATTTCTCATTGCAAAGTGATGACAATTATGTAACACAAGCATACAAACACTGAATTGTTTTTTTTTTAATGTGGTAATTTATTGGAATCACAAGAAACATTTTCACTGATGCTTGTTATAATTTGGAAAGACAAACTTGTTGGTATCATAAAATTCATATGATCAGATAAAAAAGTCTAAATTAACACATAAACACGTTTGATAAAACAAAATTAAAAATTTTTACTTTTCTTTATTTTAAGTTAATCCAGAATTTGTGATATCTGCTAAAGCAATTGATCTGACATGATGTAAAGTAGTCAGCCTTCAAGCATCCTGTCTGTTGTTTCAAATGCTTTCAAGTTTTCAAACTGTCCAGTTGTTGATGGCAAATTCGATATTTGAGAGTAGTTAGAGTTTGCCTACCATCAGAAACACATCCCTTACCCACCAAAAATAAAAATGGAATATTTCGTCCACCCTTCGAGAAAGGCAGGAACCCAAGACTTAGCTCTTAAAGCAAAAAAAAGCAGCGAAAAACACAAACTGAGCTGGAGGCCTTTATCTGCATAATTACTCTGCATAATTAATCTATTAACCAAGTTTATAGTAAAAATAGTATTTTAGCTAGTAAATGGTTAGTATTTTAGATATTAAATTTCTGAACAAAATATCTCATCTTGAACAGAGCGCCTCAATTCTATCACCCTTGATGAACTCAGAGCTTATTTCTTTACTCTGTGGAGAGCATTGAGCAGCCTGCCACATGTGCTCGCTGCCACTCAGAGATGACGTCATCACCTTCTGGGTGGAATGAACTAACACTCTCCTTCAATTGTCATCCAAATTATTTCTACTAAAAATTAAGAGTTTGGCACTATGCATGCTCCTCTCACCAAGAGCGCTGAAGTCAGTCGAATTGATTTTCAGGATTTATGCATTAACATATAGCCAAATCAGGAAATTTATGATGTACTAAGTTACTTAAAAGTAAAAGTTGACTGCCAAACTCTAACAAACTACTCGCTGGTGCTTATATATTAAAATTAATTGCTATATTTAATATAATTTATTACTTTATTACAGTACTCCCCCCTCCTCTTCATTCATCCCTGGACTAGAGTGACCAGGTATAGTATTTTTGTTACTACACCTGGACTAGAGTGGCCAGGTATTGTATTTTCTGGCCTTAAAAATGAGGTGTAGTAAAATTTGTAGTAATTTGGAAAATGCAGTAAATTTTTAGCAAAATTTTAAAAAATGTAGCTTTTTTGTAGTAAAAGCCGAAACATTAAAAAAATTGAATATGTGGCTTCCCTTTCTACTATGTTGCGTCACGATGATAATTTCATAATTTTAAAAAAAGCCATTGTGTCAGCTCAGCTGTCAGCTGTTGTGAACTTGTGAGATAAACATAAGCCATTGTGTGTCATGCTCGTTGATGATGAATAGAGTAAGGCCCTTTTTTTAACTGTCTTTTAAGCTTGCACTGGAGATAAAAACATGACTCCCATTTCAAAATTGTTTTTGAAAACTTTCATGTCTTGATCCACATGTGGTTGTTGCTGGTACCATAATATCTGTGTCTTCATAAAACAAAAGTTAAATTCTAGAATTTATGATCTAAATGAGTTAGATAATGAGTGCCACCAGTTTCCATTTTCCACAGATGTTGAAAATATCATTCAACATGAACCAACTATAAATGCTGAAACATTTTTGGGAAAAGTTTCTGAACAGAAGCATCCAAGTGGAAAGAAAGTTTCCAAAATTGGTGTCTTCTTTGTTATGTATCCTACTCAAAAGAAACATATTTTGTACTGAAAATGTTGAAAAATTAAAACATGTGAAACACAGGCTAGATGGCAGCTGTCCATCATTTGTACCAACTACAGAAATGTTAGATCATTTTAATGATAAAATGCATGAGACAGTGTGTACAAATAATGATGATGAAGATGATGATGATGATGGAAATGTTAACTCTGGTTGAAAAAAATTATAAATTAGGTAAAATAAAGTGATTTTATATATGTTTTGTGGTATAGGGTGTGGTATATTTCTGATATACGGTAGTAATTTGCACCTTCTTGTGGGGTAAATTGTTATTTTCAGACTTGGCCACACTGTCCCTGACCCCACTTAATGTTATCAATCGGCAAAACGGAATGGTTCTATGCAAATACATTGAAAATCCGTCGTGTTCTATACAAAAAACTTCAGATATTGTTATCAGATTTTAGCCAAAATTAAACCTTTATGCAGAAATTCCACGTGCAAGGACGGAAATTCTTAGAGCCAGTGAAAATGGAGTTATCCTTTGCAGAAGACTTTGAATGGCATTACGAATATGAGAAGAAAGTAGAAGTAATTTTTATTGTCATCAACTGAAGGTCATGGAAAGCACTCCTGGATATATTCTTGTGTTGAAGCGTAACAAAAGAAACTGACCTTTCTGAACTGCTTAAAGTGGAAACACAAAAAATATCACAAGATATATTAAAAATAAACCCTTACCGAAATGCAGTGGCAACAACATTTTTCTTAGGCTCTTCATCATAGCTGCAAGTTTCACAACCAAAGAATTCTGCTAACTCATGAACAATACGACGTTGTTCTCGATTCATGGGAGCAAAAGCATGACTTCGACTCTTCTGTTTTGACTGTTGAAAGAGAAGCATAAAAATACACACTATTACTAGACAACAATCAAGAAAGTTTATTATTGAAATCAAAGAGTCTAAGCATACGTCTGCAAAAAATTTTTTAAACAGTACAAATCCTGAATTTATACAGATAAGCCAATCAGAAAGAATTTATACAAAAAGTAAGCCAATTAGAAAAATAAAATGACAGATTACTTGATGAGACGTGTGTGCTCTGCAATACGAACAATCTCATGGGGGTTATTCATTACTTAGTAACCTGTTTATTTATTTATTTATTTGCTATAGATTAAGAGTACAACAAAAGTCTCACTGGGGCCCGTATGATCAATGACCGACGAGTTAGGCCCCAGTGGGTGTAACAGTCAACAAAAAACCAAACATAATTACAGTTAGTAGTAAAAAATACAGATTAGAGCAGAAATAAGAATAAAACAATGTATGACCATAGATTATACATGATATTGTGACATCTTATGTCAGTTTGGTTCTTGCTCATTTTGATGTCAGCATCATGCGTCCATCCGGAGAAGTTTGTATAAGTTATATGTCAGGGGGCATGTGTTTGTGTTTCATTTTAGTTATGAAAAATCAAATGTTCCATCATTAATTTATTTTGCATTATGTACTTTAGTTGGTAAACTTATTTTTTCTGTGATTTTATGACTTTCTCCATTGTTCGTAAACAAAGCTGGAGCAGCTGGGAAGGGCTTTGTTTTACTGGCGGCATTGTTTCTGAGAGCTGTACTAGGAACAAAGGCTGCGTGCGAAGTTTAATTTCTACGTTATTTGATGCATATGTTTCCTTTCTTATGTTCATTGTTGGTTTTTAAATATTTTTTTTTATCATTCAAACTTGGAACCCCGATGGGGCTTATCTTTATGCTCTCGGCCCTTATGCAGTCGAATATGGCCACCATCTTGGTTTTCTAGGGCCAAGGGAGAATTAACCCAGCTGTGGTTGAGATTATTAATTTCTGAACTTGAATTTCGGTATATTCAGTGAGCGCATATGAAACATAGAGTGCTGTTATTTGTTATTGTTTTTCCGAAGCCCTGTTGTTGTTTTCGCCATGGGAATTCAAATGGCGTCATGTAACCCTGATCAAATGTCTTCAAAGATAAACCGTATTTAGCATCGACAGAAACGGGAGCAGGAAAAAAATCCGTCAATTGCATTGCATGTGAGTTGCAGGGAAGTTCAAGTATGTGCTGTGAATAGTGGATTTCTGCAATGCGGTGAGTGTCTATGTTATTTCTCGTACTTAGCTAAACGATAGAAAACTGTTTATATGTCCTAAGCCAATTGATTCTGCGTGGATGTCATATGGTAGAATGCACTCGTCTGTAGTTCTACTGTATTGTGTGCAAGGTAGCACCGACATATGTGCTGTTTTGAATGCAGTATTTTGCTTGCGATGTAAGGCCTGTTTGCTTGAGACAAGGTGACACAGAGTGCACTTGAGTAAGTGGAGATAGGTGGCAACTCGTTTGGAAGGTGCTGGTGATAAAGTGACCCGTTAACTGGCAGTCTTGATTTGAAAAGGTGATGGGGGCTTAAATTCTCATGTGGGGGTTTCAGTGTTTCTCGCCAGGCAAAAACCAACTGAGTATAAAAAGAAACAAGCAGTGTCTTCTGTAGTATACTGCTGTACCCAGCAGGCACTAGAAAACAATTTCCTTTGCTATACCAAAGAAGTCTCGGTGTTATGTAAGGTAGCACCCCACCCCTAATGGTAGCTTGGCAGTATAGTGTGTTAGGATGGCTAATGATGGGGATTAGCCTACATGGCACCCGAGACATCTGTTTAAAGTATATGCCTGGCAATGTAGCACCTAAGGAGTATGCATTCTTGTTACGCATGTTAATTTTGTTAATCATAGTTTGCTTGTATGTCAATTAGTTTAAGGGGTCCCTAGTTTATGTTAGTATAATTGTATTCTAGCTATTAATTTGTGATTAAATTTATGTTGTTTTCATCAACCACTGAGTATTCGACTTTATTTCCCCCATGCTAGATGATCCCTAGACAATCCACCCTAGACAACCCTAGACGATCCACCCCGCATGGTAGGAAGTTGCCGTTGACAGACATTTGTGTTGGCACCTGCGGGGGCGGACGCTACATTATAGTGTTATCATCGGTAATAATGATTACAGCAAATTGGTCGTCAAATCCAACAGGTTAAATAAGTAAATAAAAATCCAAGTAATTAAATAAGTAAAAAATTGAAGGATAGACTAATTGAGATTTTTATATAAATAAGGAAAAAAATAGACCATACAAAAGAGATACAGATTGGATATGATATTTGTTCAAGTTATAATGATCTATACAACTTCTGTTTCCAATATCATTGGAGAATATAATATAATTTGTATGAGAAAGAATCTGGATTCAAAAATTATGGTAATTTAATCAAGGCTTAACATTGGTTGTAATGTATTGCTTAAGGTGCTTCCTAAATAGTTTATACGGGACTAACGTACGGATTCCTGCCACTAAGGATGACCAATTTTGTAGTACTCGATAAGAGATGCATCTGTTACTGTATTCGTGTTTAATTAACGGTAAACGTATACTATCAGCATTACGTGTTGTTGCAATTGCACTCTGCTCTCGATTGCACAGTAGTGTGCTGGCAAAACCAATACAGCACAGTACAAAGAGACTGCTTTCTGTGTTGCCTTTCCACTCTCTCTCAATAGTCTGCTAACTATTCATTATCTCCAGTTATAGGTAAACAGAACAATCTCAAGAAATTAAATGATAACTCAAAATTGGCTTTCAGTAATTCTACAATTTCCTGCTGTAGACGAAGAACAGAACATTCTATCATTGCATCATCTTGAAAATATTGTTGCATCATCACCACATCAGTTTTCATGTCAACAATATATCCCCAGACTTGATGTGGAAATATATGGCAACAATAACTTCGACGAAACAGCTTACTTCTTGGGTGGTAGTGGATGTACATGATTGCTTGTGGCTGGCTGCTCTCCAAGGCCAACAATATGAATGCGGTTATTCACTACTTGATAATCTGTTATTGCAATTGCACTCTATTTTCGATGTATTGAAGCAAAACCTGGTATATATCACTCTATTTTCATTACTTTGAGTGATATAGCAGTCACCTTTTCTTCTGTTGCAGAGGCACCGACATTGCACGAGATAATTACAGTTCTAGGTAAACAGAACGACCTCAAGAAGTGAAACACCAACTGAAATTGGTTTTCAGTAATTCTACAATTACCTGTTGTAGACGAAGCTCTAGTTGTTCACGTGTTTCTGACGCCAGGATGACCTTTTATCTTCTCTGACCAATACTCATTCATTTATTCGGTGGCACTTTGATAAATATGAACTAACATGTATACTTCCAAAGATTATTATAGAACATAGTACAGTATGCTTGTTGATTTGAAGAGTCGTGTTAATGTATGCTTTGTTATTGGTTATGTTGTCAACTGTCGCCCGAGCGAAGGGACAGCTTCCTCTATCGCCTTTCTACTCTTTCTCGATAGTCTGCTAACTCTATTATTTTCAGTTACTGATCCTTTTTAAAGATTTTCAAAAAAGGTAGTTAAGTTCTAATTACTATCAGTTCTAAGAAAAACCCGAACAACAGGAATTCTATGTATTGTTTCAAATTCAATTTTGTTTTATAATACTCAGAAGTGGGATGGAATATTCATTCTTAATAAATTTATATTGCACACTTTGCCTTGTGTGGTTGGTCATGAGATATATATTGTTGGCCCATCCATAGTGTTGGTGAATTGTCATTGTTAATAACTACTGTTGCACAAACTTTGCCTTCCATTGTTGGTCATGAGATACCTCTTATTAATACGCCCTGCCATCATCATGAATATCGATTTATTATTGATAATTATTATTTTTTTCAAAATCCGAGGTAGGCAGTGACCTTATGCATGCTTTGAAAGTCAAGCATGCAAAATTTCATCAAGATCTGAATAAAACTATAGCTTTGTATAAGAAACAAACACACCCACAAACCCACAACCCCATCCACAAACACTCTTCCATATATACACTGAATGACCAATTTATTAGAGACACCCTGCTAATAGCGTATTGCGCCTTCTTTAGCAACGAGAATGCCTGAATACGTGCTGGCATGGATTCAACAAGGTGTTGAAAATGTTGCAAAGGAATAGCAGCCCAGGGTGACATAACAGCATCCCGTAATTGGTGCAGGTTGGATGGTAGTGTGGGAAGGCATCAGATGGTTCTCTCCACTTCATCCCATAAATGCTCGATCGAGTTGAGATCAGGCGACCGAGATGGCCACTGAAGCAGGTGGAAGTCCGCGTCATATTCCTCGAACCAGTCCAATACCATTCGAGCACGGTAACAGGGAGCATTGTCCTGCTGAAACTGTCCGTCACCACCAGGGAACACAGTCATGAACGGGTGCACCTGATCGGCAACAATATTCAGGTCGTGTGTCGCATTCAGGGATGTGTCAACGGATATCAGAGGACCCAGTGTGTCCCAAAAGAAGACACCCGAGACCAGCATTCCTCCCCCACCTGCCTGTATGGTTGTCTGCTGACAGGATGGGTCTATGGCTTCGTGCTGTCTGCGCCAGATGCGCAGTCTGCTATCCACATGATGAAGTAGGAACCGCAATTTGTCGGATCAGGTGACCTCCTTCCACTCATCCAGTATCCATTGGCGATGCCTGCGTGCCCATAGCAGGCACGCTTTCCTATTTTGTGGTGACAGCGGCGGTACCCGTACTGTCTGCCTGTTGTTAAACCTAGCTCGGTGTAAGGTGCGCTGCAATTTGTTGTTAAGAGCCTCCGAATTTGAATGCGAATGAGATATGAAAAGAAATAAAAATGCCAACACCAAGATCAACAAGTTAATAACTCAGGTTCTGCAATGCTTAGAACAATGAATTTTGCAGGAATAATAGGGTACATAAAACTCTGTATATCGTTAAAGTTTGATCGAATTCCAACGATTGTTTCAGAGTTACGCACTCAACATCGTGACACGTGCTGGTTAGTACTCGCACGTGAGTACTACTATGATTTCGAATGTGTAACTCGGAAACTACTTGTTGGAATATGATCAAATTTAAAAGGTGTAAACAGTTATGTACCTTATTATTCCTCCAAAATTCATTATTCTAGGTGTTGGAGAACCTGAGTTATTAACTTGTTGATCTTGGTGGCGGCATTTTTATTTCTGTTCTTATCTCAGTTAGCATTCAATTTCAGACCGATACTGAATTAAAAGAAAATGTTCATTATGGTCACCTCTATTATTGGTTACAGTTATACACACTTTTTCAGAATCACCCTGTATATATACTAGCAGAGGCACCTGGCGTTACCCAGGATAATTACAGTTTTAGTTACATAGAACAACCTCGAGAATGTAATTGAAAACTGAAATTGGTTTTCAGGAAATGTTTGGAACATGAAATGTGTCACCAGATAAGTAAGATAACAGTAGTTCTGGAGGCTCATTAAGTGGCGGCAGCTTCACTTTTCCATTAGACCAACATATTCCTGGTGGTTCACATTTATGTTCTTTTGCCCGACAATGGTTACATGCGACATACATCCTTCCTATTAGGACTTTAGGGTGATTACAGTAACCGTGTTCAGAGTTGTAATTAAATTCCCCTAATTTTAAATCAGAAAGTTGAATTGCCACCTTTATTTCTTCCATTCTGGGGGGGGGGGGTCGACAGAAATTTTGGCGTCGACTACTAAGGTCATTTTGCGCCGTTTACACAAGTTATATCTGTACGTAGCCCGGGACAGACACAAACATCCATGCCCACGGCGGGATTCGAACCCACGGCAAGGCGGACTCAAGAACTAGAAAGCCTACCCCTAGCCCTCAGCCATCTGGCCGGCGTTGATGAATGGAGTGAGACGGATAGGGAAGTGACTAGCAGAAAACCGATAGGTTGGAAAAATTGGAAAGAAGTCTCTGGAACATTTACTCTACAAAAGTCCAATACACAAAGGATGAAGGTGGCAGAAATGAGAATGTTGAGATGGATGTGCGGAGTGACACGAGCAGACAGGATTAGAAATGAGTGCATCTGAGGGACAGTGAAGGTTACAGATATTGATAATAAAATCCAAGAAAATAGACTGAGATGGTTTGGCCATGTAATGAGAAGAGACAAGAACTACACTGGCAAAAGAGCTATGAACATGAAAGTGCAGAGTAGGAGGAATAGAGGACGACCCAAGAGAAGATGGCAAGATATTGTGGATGAAGATCTGAAATCAAAGGGTCTCAGAAGGGAATGGACAGAGGACAGAAAGAAATGGAAAAAGCTCGTCAAATACAATGACCCCACATAGAAGTGGGAAAAGCTGAAGATGAAGAAGAAATTTTGACATCTTTAAAAAGATCGGTTAGTAGCAAACATCGGTAAAAGTGCGAAATATTGTCCCCTAACATCCTTGGCTGATCAATAAGACCGGATGCATTCATGCTAACTCTGTCAGCTGCAGTTAATAAATAAATATTTTATCTTACATTTTGAACTTATTAAGTACCGAAAGGTGCTTTATGCTATCAGTGTGGGGAAACGTGTCTGTCTGTCTGTCTGTCTGTCTGCAGGCCTGCCTGCCTGCCTGTAACTCTTAACTCCTCCGAGGGCATGAAAGGTTTCCAAAATCCGTTTTCGTCAGTCAATGAATATGGTTCATGGCACGACCAAATAACAAATATTATCTAAATCGGTTCATTGGCACGTGCACAAATGGTAATTCAATTTTCCCACCTAGCAATTTTCAATGGGAAGATATATTAAGTTATATATCAAACAAATGGTAATGATGAGATAGAAGCGGTTATTAATTACTAGTTTAGCCAAGTGATAAATACGGTTCTGGGAATGAACCATTTTGAAAATGGTTGAAATCGAAACAATGGCACGTGCTCTAATGATACCCTTATGACACCCTCAAATATTTGCATGTAATATATCAAACAAATTGGGATGATGTATCATGAATGAATATAACGTAAAATTATTGATAGTCAAGATAGGTTTCAAGGAACCTGGTTTAGTGAAACCATTTTGATTCACTGAAACTTTCAATGCTAAAATTTGGCATCTAATATATCAAGCAACTTGAAATGATGTGTCATGAATGAATATAACGTAAAATTAATTATAATCTAAATTCGTTCAAAAGTACGTGGTTTAATGGTATCATTATGGTCCAATAGAAACTTACAATGCTAACATAGGGTGGTTTAAAAATATGGTTCTGCGAATGGTTTAGTTTAAGCTTTCGGTACTTGGTTATGTCATTCCTTAATGGTTTATTAAATACACGTTTTATTCAGTCATGACACGTCGTGACGAGCTGTTTGATATACAGGGTCTTTATAATTATAGTTCCATTTTGACATGGCCATAAAAAAAAAAAACTACTGGACCAAAAGCTATAATACTTGGTAATCTTATACAAGAGGGCATGGGGAAGTTCATACCCACCAGAAAAAAAATTAGTTCAAAAGGTCATCACCAGCATGGAATGGCACTCTATGCAATATTCGTATACGAAATTAGACACGAAGACACCGATTAACATGTCTTTAATCATTACTAAAATTAGTTACATGTTGAATGTAGCCTCCACCACTTACTGAAAGCAGGTTATATATTCCTTAATGAAACGTCTTTACGAGTTGTTTGATGCATTAAATGCCATATCTTTGCACTGAAAATTTTTAAGGTGGTATCATAATGGTACCATAAAGCAGATTTCACAAATTCCTTGTGTCAAGCGGATCTGGGCGCGGCATGGCGTCCGCCTGGAGCACCGCATCGCAAACCGTTTCACAAATAATTCGAGCTGAGTGGTTGAGTGCCGCGCGTCGTCCGCAGAGCTTGCGGACGAAGTTCGGCTTGTTGACCCTCAGCGGCCACGGCAGCGGCAGCAGTGGCTCACCATTCAGAAAAACTAAATTACATGTAAATTCTGGGAAGGAATTGCATGTACCATGCACAGGCATTGTATTAGAGTTAGGGGCAGTTTGAACCTGCACGTTGGACGACTTCATTTCAGTCGAGAATACAATACTCATTTCCAAAAAAGTTGGGACAGTGCAACATATAAGAAGAACTCCAACACATTTGTTTGGATTATTGTATTGCCGTTTATTTCAACGCATTACAATACATAAACGATAAATTAGGCATGGGATCACATATCTTATATGCTTAAAGAAAGATACAGGTGGTTTTCCTGTTTGGCACGTGCAACACACTCCCAAAAAAGTTGGGACAGCACGGCGTTTACCACGGTGTGGCGTCACCTCTCCTCTTGATGACACACGGTAATCTTCTGGGCATCGATGACACCAATCTTTCTAACACGGTAACCGGAATTCTGTCCCATTCCTGTTGGATATAGGTTTTCAGCTGTTCAACTGTCCGGGGTCGTCGCTGTCGTAGTTTTCGTTTAATAATACGCCAAACGTTTTCTATAGGCGACAGATCCGGGCTGCAAGGGGGCCAATCCAACATACGAATGTGCTGCCGACGTAGCCATGCAGAAGTTATGCGCGCTGCATGCGGTCTGGCGTTGTCTTGTTGAAATATACACTGACGTCGTCCAAACAGGCGCCTCTTAGATGGCACCATAGCTTATTCCAGCATCTGTATATACGCTTCAGCATTGACGGTGTCATTGCAGATGTGCAAGTCTCCCATTCCATGGCCACTAATACAGCTCCAGACCATGACAGACGGTGGTTTCTGTACCGAACGCCTGTAGCACGCAGGAATATCCTTTTCGTCTTTGGTCCGGAGTGTACGGCGTCCATTATTTCCGTAAACAATTGTAAAGGTTGATTCATCGGACCACAATATGTTCTTCCAGCGTGCTTGGGACCAATTGCGATGGGCTCGAGCCCATATCAGACGGCGACGTTGCTGTCGTTTGTTGATGTATAGCTTCCGTTGTGCACAGTATAACTTAAGTTTGCATTTGTGGATGCACCGGCGTACAGTATTCAACGATAATGGCTTCCCGAAGAAATCGCGGGCCCACGTGGCTATGTCCGTAATCGCAGCAATCCTATGCGTGACGCAGTGACGTCGGAGGATCCGAAGAGCTCGAGCATTCACAATAGGTTTTCTACCTTGGCACTGTGATCTCACCACTATCTCGGTAGCACTTGATAATATTATGTACTGTAGATGATGACAGGTTAAATCTTCTGGCTATTGCACGCTGAGAAACGTTGTTTGTGAATTCTTGAATGATTCGAACACGAAGATCTTCGCGAACTGGCTTGCCTCGACCCATCGTTCCGAATAAGTTACCTGAACGACGGATGGCAACTGTTATTTATACGGAATGTAGTACGACGTCATCATTCTAGATTATTCCCGAACAATTCGGAAGGTTCCACTACTAACTGCGCTTTCTACAACGTATGTCCCTACTATTTTGGAACGTGTTGCAACACCCCCATTCAAAATGAACGTCCCGGCCACGATACAAAATGTTTTGGTGCACACAGTATATTTATGTCATTTCATAAACGTATCTGCTATTTTGTATTTGCGAGAAAGTTTTGTTACATCATCCCTTTTCGTTTTTTCTATATATTTTGCACTGTCCCAACTTTTTTGGATATGAGTATTGTAGAATAAACATGGCAAGCAGGCGATTAATGGCGGACAAGCAAGGATTGTTGTGATTTGTATGACGTCATAACCACCGACCAATCGGATTGCAGCAGCAGATGCAGATGCTTGCTGTGCCACATTTTTTCATGAAACGAGAAGCGTTTTCGATTATCACCAACTATCTGCCGCTTTTGGAAGCGGATCCGCGAGGCTTGCGGCATCGCGGCCGCCACTGCTAGCTTTCTATTTGTGAATCCCGCTTTAGAGCACATGCTATTTTACCTATCCTGGATAACTCGCCTTAGAATTTGTTCCTGGTCTGCCCCATATTTATAGACTAGCAAAAACTAATTGTGATAAAGTTAAATCGTTTTGAAGTTATCGTACTAAATTATAAGCTCCCTGTTAATAAAGAAATCCTTTTGTTTAGAACCTAATAATAATTGTCCATCACATGCATCCTGCACGCGCATCATCCCAACAATGTACAGGGTAATTATAATTAAAGTTACGATTTCAAAAATCGATAATTTGAAAACTGCACGTCAGAATGACCTGACATTTTAGCAGAACAATCGTGAGGCAATGGAATTTTGTTTAGCGAAGAAAAAAAAATAGTTCCAAAATCTGCCGATAGATGGCGCTGGCAGGGTAATGTCAGGGGGAAAACCAAAAATAGATTCGTGAAACACAGGAATGTTGTTAGCCAAAAGGAAACAATAGAGTTCAGGGGTTTACGAAAAATTTATTAGCGAAGAGACAAGTATAAGTGTTAACAGCGACAACAGTGATAATGCCGAAAAAACAGCTTCATGGAACAAACATCTTACTGAAGATTAAGGCAGAAGTTGTTCGATAGCCCTCCGCCTTGTTCCTCTACTAATTGGAAGCGCAAAATGGCATACTCCACAACAGATCAGAGGGTATCTGTACTAATTTGCATATCTCCAGACAATGTGAACCCTGCCAGCGCCATCTATCAGCAGATTTTGGAACTATTTTTTTTCCTTCGCCAAACAAAATTTCATTGCCTCACGATTGTTCTGCTAAAATATCAGGTCATTCTGACGAGTAGTTTTCAAATTATCGATTTTTGAAATCGTAACTTTAATTATAATCACCCTGTATAGAGCATGCACTGGGCCGATATGAAATGTTCTGCATGCATTTTCCCCAAAGCTATGATAATTAGTATCTTTCAACAATTCAATATGCCTGCTCTCCACAGTGTAACACAATGCATTGTTGGAAGTGTGGTACAAACGGACAGATGGAAGCACATAAGCACTTTCCTACGAAAATGTGAAATTGTGCTAAAAATAATGTATAATAGTTACTCTACACTAAGAGACAAAACCAAACACAGCAGGGCACAGCAGCGATGCACATCTGTCTGCTTCTCACTTGGTCGGTTAAAGTAATCTCCGACAGCTCATTCTGAATCGCTTAAACAACAATTTGTGACTCCAAAGGATGATCATCCAGAAGGACTAGAAACATCCAAAATGGTAAAACGCAGCATCACTAAGTATTACAACACTAGCTATCATGTGGCCAAACATAATCTACTATATAAGCAAATTCCAGGTTTTTGCTTAAGTGTTAACATTTAAGGCTTTTTAAATTTGAAAAATTTTAACTAATAAGGAAATGTTATTGTCATTTTCATTGCCATGATTGGTGGCCTTAGAAATAGAGATTTTATTATGATTGGCTGTCATTTAACAGCAAAAAAAAGAGGAAAGTCGTCTAGCCAGTGCATTGTAGATGTTGTTGACCTTCATGGGCAATGATATCTATACAACTCCTGGATCGCTAACCTTGTGGAGTTGTATAGATATTCAAGATATAGATATCACTTAGCCGAAATTCAAGTCACCAGGAAAACTAGCGGACGGTACACAATATCTAACTATCCTATAACAAAATAAATCCTTATTATACTACGGTTAATTATTATTATACAGTCTTAAATTTTTAACAAGTTCATTTATTAAAGATTTCATGCAGAAAAGCTAAACCCCTGTACTGACAGGCGTCTCAACTGGGGCAGCTATTTTGAAAAGCTGCAGAGAAATCCTGCTAAAAAAAAAATGCAACATCCCAGGTTTTCTTAGTGATTCAAAATAGGCTTTACCTATTAAATTTCTTCTGGTCTTGTTTTAACAGATTATTATACGTAATTTTGGGAAAATGATAAAAAAGTGAATAAATGTACTGCATATTGTATTTACTGTATAATTTACTTACCATATATACTCGCGTATAAGTCGAGGGCAGATTTTGGGCCAATAATTTTGAAATTTGCTATGACCCGCAGATAAGTTAAGGGTAAAATTTCACGTGCTTATGAAATTTGAATTCACTAAAATTACCATAGTTTACCCATGCTTAAATCCTCCTGTGCTTGCATGGGTAATAGTGCAAAACTTGTTAAACAATAACAATTAAATATTTGTATAAACTTTATCATTTAATCATTAATCATTTATTATTACTAAATGAACAATTTTATAAATGCAAAATCTATTATAAGGAAATTATTATTTAATGTTATAAGTAACTACATAATTATAATTGCATAAGTATATTAACTATATTGGTAGTTATATAAATAAATTATAATTACCATGTAAGAAATCAAGAAGGAACCAAAACACATATGGTGCAATAAACAAGGTAGGGTTGAAGTGTCAATGGAGCTAAACATAAGCAGGGAGGGGGGGGGTGTAGAGGGAGTATCTGGTAATTCCCTAAGAGAATTAGAGAAGAGAGAATAAAAGAAGGGAAAAATTTTTCTGTGGGAAGTAAAATAAAGTTTAAGATATAAGAGGAAAGGATCACGTAGCATGAGATTCACTTAAATATTACAAATTTATCATATCAGGTATTACAAAATCAGGTAGCAATCAATTAATTTATAATATTGCTATACACACAGTTCTCCCCCACCTCCCACTCTCCCACTTAACCCTCCCCCTCCACGCCTATCTCTCTCTTTTTTTACTTCTGTGAATGCCTCCCCCTTCCACCTCTTTCCTTCTTTGCTGTTCTTTTACATCTGGTTGAGATTTTTTACTTTGCCCTTGCAATTGACACAATCAGTTTTCCCCTCACTCTCCCTATTCCTCTTTTATATTTCTAGTTAATTTTAGCATCACTATTACTTTGTCCCTTTGTTGTCACCTTAATTTCACGTCCATACCATTTACTTTATATGTCTTTTATTAATTATTAATTAATTATATCTCTTTCATCTATCTGATCCTTTCCTCTTATATTTTAAATAAACTTTATTAACTTCCCACAGAAAAATTTTTCCATTTCACCCTTCTTTTATTCTCTCTTCTCTAATTCTCTTAGGGAATTGCTCTCTCCTCACTCCTACATCCTCCACTACTATTTCTGTACTCCCCCTCCCTGCTCTTGTTTAGCTCCATTGATCTTTCACCTCGTTTATTGCACCTCATTTTATGGATAAATAAAACAGATTATGGATAAATACCCATCTTAAAATATGTATATTATTTGGGAATCATGTGAGTTTCTTAAAGTAATGTGTAAATCTTTATACGGAGTTAGGTGACTTTGCCAAAATCTATGGAAAACTGGTATGACTCACGGATAAGTCGAGTTTGCTTTTTAGGACGAATTTTAAGACATAAATTTCTCGACTTATACGCGAGTATATACAGTAATTTTCAAGCCCGCTTAATCATTAGGGTCGTAGGCGTAGCAGCTTTATGGAGGATCTTCTGCCATTAGGCAGATGCCCTCAATGATCCTGTAATACTCAAGTGACTCGAAACCACATTTCTCTGGCACATTTCTCAGGAATCTCATTTTGGCTGCTCATACCCGCAATCACACTCTTGTAGTCACTACTTAAGACTGATGGCCATGGGTGAGAATGTGGACTAATATTTGAAAATAGACAGCTTGGCTTTGTTTCCCAGCTCAAGTTTCGTTACCACAGATCATCACAGTTCACATCTGACACAGTTTGCTGCATGATCAGATCATCCAATTCTCTATCCTACTGCCCATCACTCTTGAATGCAGTCCTGATATACTTGAACTTCTGCACCTGTCAAAATGGGACTTCCCTAACATAGACAGTGCACTGAGCAGGCTGTCTTGAAAGGACCAGAGACTCGGTCTTAGCCACATTGATTTTCATCCCAGCCTTTTCACACGTGGCTGCAGATTGATCTAGTGCATGCTGAAGGTTGATGCAAGAAGACCCATAGAGGAGAAGGTCGTCAGCAAAGAGCAACATCTGCACCAAGCAGTTGCCCACACAAAAAACATCAATTTCAGGACATAGATGACATACCGTATTTACTCGAATACAAGTCGACCCTGAATTTAAGACGACCCCCTATTTTAAAGAGCCTTCCTAAGAATTTTTTTTTAATTTACTTACCGGTAACTATTCCATTCCACCCTGTCTTCATCATCACCATCACCACTGTCTTCACTTGTGCTGCTGCTTTCTTCATTTGGACAAGAGGTCATCTTCAGTGCCATCCATGACATTGGATATGCAGCACTTTTTGAATCCGTTCATAATGGATTCACTGGAGATCCTCCCCCAAGCTGTAAGGAACCATTCCCCCAGGATGGCTATTGAGGGCTTTTTCAGTTTCCCACCTGGAGTAAGGGCATGATCTCCTTCAAGAAGCCAGTCATTGGAGCTGCCGCAGATTATTCTTAAAGGGTTGTTCACAACAACATCCATTACTTGGAGTTGTGAGGTCATGCCACCAGGAATTATAACAAGGTCTGAGTTGTGTTTTGAGATCAGGTCCTTTACTTCTTGAGTGATGTGTCCTCTAAATGAATCCAGCACTAACATGCCCCTCTCGTTAAGCAATGAGCCTGATCTTCGATTCCAAACAATTTTCAACCAATCAGGAAATCTTCCCTTCTTAGGCCCGCTAAAATATTTACGAGTTGAATTGGCATTCTTTAATTGATCTTTCATTTGACGCCACTTGCGAATGTTTGCCTCCGAGACTCCAAATTTTCTTCCTGCCGCGGAGTTATTCATGGCTTCTGCTTCATTTATAACCATTACTTTAAAGTTTGTATCGTAACTTCTGCGACAACCAGTTGTAAACTGCGAACGTGTGGTGCCATGTCTTTCGACTGAATCTGTAGTCGGATTCATTTATCATAGATCGCATAGATTGTTTAGAAAATTGCACTCTGTCCGGCATAAGTTTAAGTTGCGCTGTAAAAAATGAAACAAGAAAAGGTATTCCTCCATGGACTGATTGTATTAACTGTCGCTGAAAAATTGCTTTACACACTTACCGGTTCTTTCCAACTCTGCTTTTAAATTTCACAAAATTTGCAACTCATAACAATTCGCTGTACTTAGGCGATGATTTTTTGGAATTATCGTTTATAGAGAACTACTTTTCACCTAAGCGTCAGGAGACAGAAGTTTTAAGGCACAATCAGCCAATGACGCTGAACTGATACACGTGCTTGTGTTTAGATCCACACAAGCTAAGCCGGACGGATTATGCTAATGTATTTACTGAAAGCGACTTGCGATTATGTTTAAATTAAAGTCGTTGTTGAGTCTACAATTTACAGTATTGGCTGTCGTGCATATTTTTTTCAGCTGTCATATGCGGCCATTTTTACGTCGGCGAAGTTTTCTTTGGCAGGCGGCTGTGTACCATGCAACGTAAAAAAAATTGACCTTGATCGGGAGTAACTGTGATCCTTAATCTGCGATTTTAAGACGACCCCTATATTTTGACTTCTCATTTTTGGAAAAAAACCTCGTCTTGCATTCGGGTAAATACGGTAAAAACGCAACAGTTGAACTTAGACGCATATCTTCACAGGAGTATAACACTCGGTGTCTCGGCTGTCACTGTTTATCCAGTCCATAACGATAATGAACAAAATTGGCGACAGTACACACCCTTGGTGGCATCCAACACCCACGGTGAACGGTCTTGACTTGATGCCATTTATATGGATGCACATTTCAGAGTTATCATACAGAGATATGACAGCAACTAGTAATTACCCATCCACTCTGTACTTTTGTAACACATGCCAGAGCTTCTCTTGAGGAATTCTGTCATATTCTGTCTTGAAGTCCATAAAGCAAGCCTAGACATTTTTTGCATACTCCCAGGAACTCTCAAAGATTGGCCTTAGAGGAAGGATGTGATCAGTTGTGCTTCGGCCAGGTCAGAAACCACACAGTATTTCTCCGACAGTTTGGAATTGACTATTTCTCCGACTTCTCTTCTCCAGACACTTAGCAGTATGCTTTCCCAAGAATGCTGAGCAGAAGAGATGCCTCAATAATTGTTGCAATCTCTCCAATCTCCCTTTTTGAAGATGGGGACCACATTTCCCATCTGCCATTCCTTAAGGGACTAGCTAGATATCCAAGCAACCTGACACACCCATGTCAGCTACAGGATACCATCTTGGTTTAAGGTCTTTAACATCTCAGAATGGATTTTATCATCACCTGCAGCTTTGGCAGTCTTCAGGGATTGATAGCCCATGTGACTTCTGCTTTGATGATACTTTCATGACTATTCTGCGCTCCAAGGTGCACCTCATGTGCCTCAGTTATTGCTGTTACTGGATTAAGAAGAGATGCAAAGTATTCCTTCCTTTCACTCTCCATTTTCAGAAGCCTCCCATCTGAGCTCTTAATAAGAAGGGAAATTAAACCGTCATGTATAAAAAAATCATTTGCAAAAATCATTATATACATTTTGAATGATGAACATCGATCTACTTCTCAATATAACAACCATTCACATTTAAGCATTTGTCCCAATGTGAGACCAACTTTTTGATGCCCATGGCATAGAATTTGTTCTGTTGGGAACGAAGCCATTATCGTACAGCTGTTTTCACCTCATTGTCACTCCAGAAGCATGTGCCAGCAAGGTCCGAACTGGTGAGAGTGCGAAAGCGCGAGATCTGGACTGTAGGTTGGATGGCATAGAACTTCCCATTTCCAGGGCTGCAGTTTTTGCGACATTGATGGAGCAACATGGGGATATGCATTGTCATGCAGAATGTTGACCTCATCCATACAGAAAGCAGAAACCATGACCTTTTAAAGGTGTTGTCTTGAATTTTTTGGAGGGGGAAACTCGGAGTGTTTCCACACCATACTCTGTCATTTCGTTTCGAGGGTGCAATGAAACTCCCACTTTTCATCTCTGGTGACAGTGTGCTTAAGGAATAAGTATCCCTCCTTGTGGTACTGAAGGAAATGATCCAAACTATATGCCATGTGATTCTCCATGTGAACTGGTGTGAAGTGCCTAGGAACCCATCTTGCTGACACTTTCCGAAATTAATGTCTTCGTGGATGATATGGTGTGCAGATGAAACATCCACTTCCAGTGCCACTGTTTGGATCGTTACCTGCCAGTCTCGCTGGTTCACTGAGGACACTTTCGTACCCCACTATTAACTTCGCACACCAGTTCTACATATTTATCAATGTCATGCACATGTCCTGTATGATGGAAACAACTTGTGATGGATTTCAGAAGGCTTTTGTCCCTTTGACCACAGAAACCTGACTACACTCCGGATCTCCAATCTCGAACGTCTCTAGCTCACCTGCCATTTTGGAACAGCTGTAGCTATGCATGCAGAAAGCATACATGCCTGCCATCTCCCGGGGTGGTGGAGAATTACCTGCTCTTCAAAATGTATACAGGGTGCTTTTGAAAAGGATGTCGTGAGATACCTAGCGATGTTCTCGACCTTAAAATAAACACAAGTTTCCTCATACATTTTGTCGAAATTGTATTTGTTGTGTCTATTCGGGCGCCACCTGCTCTCACATACCATTAAGTGACGTAATACGGGCTGAGAGGGTTGAACTATAAGATCCTTTACCCATAACCCTTCCGGGGTCATCTTTTGTGCACTTACCGGTCACTTACTTCCTTGTTGGGGGAATTCAGAAGGATATGCGTTGTTATGGGGTGTGCGTGAGAAACTCTCTCTCTCTTCCTAACATGAGACGATCCATGAGAAATTGTAAATATGTAATGTATTCATTATTGATTACTAAGGCAACAAAAATCTTGCATCTAAAATCTAAAAAGTTGCATTTACAAACTATAAAAGTTGCAAAAAGTTGCAAATATAAAAAATTATACATTTTAATTACTGTGCTTTGTTTACAGTGTTATAATGCAACATGAAATACATGGAAATGTTTTCATCTTTGAATTGGCGGTCTTTTGCTAATATTTTCTTCAGCATTGAAAAACTTCCTTCGACGCTAACAGACGTAGCTGGGCATCGTTGCAGGAGCATGTAACTGCTTGGTGAGATGTCATCTCGAGCAAGGGTGTTGATGCGTACAAATCCTTGTTCTTGTCCACTAGTTTTTTCAAGTATGCTTTGATATTGCAAGGGTCCTGGTGAAAGTTTAATGAATTCAGATCTTCGTAAGCTCTAACCATATCGTAAGAGCTGGATTCTGATTTCTCAACAGAATGGATTAGGCATTCATAGCGCTGTTTAATTGTAAGCAGGTCTTGTGTGAGTTCAGAATTGTTCACTGCTTCTTTTGCAGGGCTAACCAACACTCCGTCGCCATGTAAGCTTTGCACAATAGCTCTAACTGCGGGCAGATTATCCGCATAATATACGGCAGCTTTAAGCCAGGTAGTCCAGCGTGTAACTACAGGCTCAGGCCGTTCGCTGATGTTCCTGAAAAGATTCTTGCGTTGTTTATTTTTCACTGTGGCTGCTTTTACTCGTGCGATGAGATCGTCTACATTTTTGAATGATGCCCGAACTTTTTCGGCACAATTATGAAGTAAATGGGAAATACAAGTCAAATGATTCATTGCAGGATGAAGCACCTTTAACGTGGTTCCTGCAGCGTTCATGTAACGAGCTGCATCAGTTAACAATAACACTTAGTCGTCTCTCGCAATTTTGTAATCTTTCAATACGTCATCCACAAGGCGCACTACATACTGGCGGTCAATGTTCTCTTGGAAAACTCTGCAATCAACTAAGTAGGTGGTGGTGGGATTGTCTGCAGTTCCTAGTAGTGAGCTGAAGATTTTTTAGTCTCCAACATCACTTTCGCCTGTAACGAAGCAAACCTTCTTATTGGCAACTTCCTTTTTGATTCGTAATATTTCTTCCTTTGCAAATACAGCCACACGTGATTGAAGTGTTGTTTCTGAAGGAAGAACATGGTCCATAGAAGTGAAGAGCTCTTTCATTTTCTTATTTTGCAATTTGCATAAGGGTATATCGGCTGATAAGAAAGCCAAAACAATTTTGTCTGAAAAATCATGCTGAGAATCGGGTACAAAAGACTGCCACATAGCATTTGAAGTAGACCTGTCTAAACCTGACTGATGTTTAGCAGTTGTATGATGTTTCACAATGGTCGACCTGCGTTCATGACACATAAGCGTTCCACATATTTTACACAACAGTTCATTTCGTGGGGTTACCTGGAACTCGTTCTCGAACTCAGCAGCATACAACCGCACTTTAGCGATGTTGGTTTTGGCGACTTTAGACATATTGGCACTCCACAGTTCCACAGTAAACCACGTAAGGTAGCAGTTGGAGAACGGAAGGAAGGTGATACAAAATCGTCATGTGCTCTCAACTGTTTTCATTTTAGCGCGAGAGATGGTGTCCTAGGTCACAGAATTACAGCAGATTCTCGATAATTACAGCAGACTCCCAGCGTTTGAGTCGAAACGATCTTAAGCGAAACTGAATCTATTGCTCATCACTCATTCCATGGTTAAGTCAGAGTCAATGAAAGGATAGTTACTTCTTCTCCTGTCATCGTGTAGTCCGTGGTCAGGAATTAAAAAAACACTTAGTTGTGGAAGAGCGATCGCCAACAAGACAATGTGCTGCAAAGTAACTCCAATGTCTTCCTTTCAATTGTATAACTCTTCATTCATCGAAAATTTTGTTCTTAACATCAAATATCGACATGGAGAGCACATGGAAGACAGATTCTAAAGGAGCAAACTCTTGCAACTTTCTAACGGAAAGAAAATTTTTAAAGAATCATTAAGGGGGAAGAAGAGGGCATGATAGAACAGTGGATGATAAATTTACAATCTATCTATATATATAAAGAAGGATGTTTGTGGGTCTGTCTGTGGGTGGGTCTGTACGTTTTTTATACAAATCTACAGTTTTATTCCGATCTTGATGAAATTTCGCATACATGACCTTCAAAGCATAAGGAAGGTCACTGTCTACATCAGATTTCGAAAAAATAATAATTATTGATAAAAAATCGATATTCATGGTTATAGCAGGGCATATTAATGAGAAATATCGCATGACCAACAATGCAAGATAAAGTTTTTGCAACAATGGTATCAACACGCAATTCACAAACACACTGCATGAACCAACAATATATATCTCATGACCAACAATGCAAGGCAAAGTTTGTGCAACAATAGGCCCATTGTGTTCGCATCTACAATGGTATCAACGCGCAATTCACCAATAACAATGAGCACAGAATGATGATGTAATGTTAAAGCAATCTTTCCAAGAATTATAACCATGAACATAAAATGATGATGCAATATGGATAAGTTTCAATTTGTAACAATGCATAGAATTCCTGTTATTCAGGTTTTTCTTTGAAAAGAGAGTTCTTAGTACTTAACAATTTCTTGAAAATCTTTAAAAATGATCAGTAGCTGGAGATAATGAAGAGTTAGCAGACTATTGAGAAAGAGTGGAAAGACGACAGAGAAAGCAAACCTTTAGCTCCGTGCTGTATTGAGCAAATGGGAAGCAAGTAAATAGAAGAATTGGCGACCGCTAGACTACCCAAAGTGATGAAAGGCCAAATTTTGCTTCAACACAACGAGAGAAGAGTGGAAATTGCAACAACATCAAGTGTACATCTGAAGTAAGATTACCTGAGTAAGAAATTATTGGAGCGGTCCATCCATTGTGAGCCTTTAAAAAGATTTTTTTCGAATTTTCATTAAGAATTTTTACTGTATTAATTCTAAGCATTTTCATGTGTTTATTTTTAAGATATTGCAAAATTTAATTTAATTTTTTGAGATTGTTCTGTTTACATCCAAGTGTAATTATCCCGGGCAACGCCGGGTACCTTTGCTAGTAAAGAATAAAGTTACAAACATTAAAAGTTGCATTAACAAGAAAAATTGCATTTTTGATGCACTTTTAAATTCAACACAGTATGGCACTTATTCATGATAATGTGATTTTTGTGTGTTTTAGGCTGTTTACTGATTGTGAAAGAAAGTTGCATTTGTTGCAATTTGTTACCCTATTGATTACTCATGCTAATGAAATTATTATAAAAACTAACAATTGGTAGCAGAGCGTGGTTTGATTGAGCTGAAAAGCAACGGAAGAAACCTTTATTCAACAATGGATCCAACACGTGGTGACACGAGAAGCGTGACGGACTAATCGCCAATCAAGCTCAACTCGGCAACTGTAAACGGACTAACCGCCGCTTACAGACAACGTGGACGAACCCTTGGAAGGACTAACAGTCAAAAAAAGGGACGGGAGACGTATGAAACCAACGAGACGATAACGACAGACACTGACGCAACGTGGCCAGCCACACAAAGGCAAGATGGCATCAGGCCTGAGGACCACGGCATCGAGGATAGAGCCAGTGACCGGAGAAAAATATTCAACTTGGAGTTTCAAGGTAGGAACCGTGATAAAAGCACGTGGTCTCTATAAATCTGTCATCGAGGGGAAACAACCCGCTGAGAGTGAGGGTGCGGATAAAATTTCCACATGGGAAAGGCAAAATTACGAAGCTCTTGAGATTATCGTGTTATCACTGTCCCAATTGCAAGTCAGTTTGTATACTAGAGCGTAAAATGCAAAATTATTATGGTTAAAATTAAAGGAGAAACATGTGGGAAACCTAGAAGATCAAAAAATTAATGCAGCACTTGAACTTAGATAAACTAAGATGAATCAAGGGGAAACCATGAAAAACTATATAGATAGGGTTTTAAGCATGAGTGAAAAATGTGCAAATTTAGGTGAAAACATAAGCGAACGCGAGATAGGCCATATCCTAATTAACGGGCTACCCCTAAAATACTCCCTTGTCAATGCAGCATTAAGAAATTATAGAGGTTCGGCTTTGTCAGATTTAATACAAAGGCTAATCGAAGAAGAAAAAATTTTAAATAATCAAAATGGGTCCAATTCTATAGAACATGCGTTTAGAGTCCACAGAGGTAGGGATAAAAGAGAGACATGCACCTGTTATATCTGCAAACGAGCCGGCCATATTTCAAAAAACTGTTATTTCAGAAACAAAGAAGTTGATGACAAAAATTCAAAAAACTTTAATGGATCATAAAATTTTTTATAGAGATGGTAAAAATAATGGTAGAGATAATTTTAAAAGCGATACTAATCAACAACAAGCCAAAATGGCTATCGCAAGTTCATGCAAATCTCAGCACATGGCACTTGGTGTGGCCAAAAGGCTAACATCCCTAGGAAAAAAGAGACTGCCAATGCTATGGAGGGTGACACTAGTTTTACCGCTGGGTTGGAAATGCAATGGACGCTAGATAGTGGATGCACAACCTATCTTACAAACAATAGAGAATGCATTGCTAATCTTAAATCTGATAGTGGAATTGTTAGTGCAGCGGAAGAGGGTAGAGACATTTCTATCGAGGGTAGGGGTAATATTAAGTTTCTAACTACCACAAGTGACGTGTCAACCGTCCCCTAACCATTACAGATGCTAAATATGTTCCTAAGTTGAGAACTAATATCCTTTCAATTAACGAAATTGTAGGCTGCAGAAAAACTGTCGTATTTAATGAGAATAAAGCAGAAATAATTGATAATGAGAGTGGGATGATAATTGCTGAGGCAAATAGAGAAAATAACATGCTCGTATTAAAAAGGGAATATGGAATTGAGCTATTTAACAATGGAGAACAATCATGTTTGAATGCCTGTACTACTGATGAAAAATTATTCTGGCATAAGAGGCTAGGGCATATTTGTGAGGATTACTTGATACGGCTAAGAAACCATGAAATGATAAGAGAATATCAATTTAGGGATAAGAATCTTGATCTATGTGATGCGTGTATTAGGGGAAAATTAGTGAGAGAACCATTTCATAGAACTGAATGCAATCAAAGAAGTCAAGTTCTACAGTTACTATGCATGAATTTGTGTGGCCCCATGAGATATCCATCAATTGGAGGTTCGCGATATTTTATGGTTATCATAGACGTGCGTAGTGAGAGAATTTTCACGTACTTTCTTGTGAGCAAAACCAAAGCACTCAAAAAGTTTATAGAATTTAAGTACTGGGCCGAAAACCAAACTAACAACAAAATTAAAAACATTAGGACCAATAATGGTACAGAGTTTGTTAATGCTGAATGCGAGAGTCTATTAAGACAATGTGGGATAGGGCACCAAAAAACCATACCAGGATGCCCCCAAAGCAATGGTATCTCTGAAGAAGCAAATAGAACTTTTTAGATAAAGCGAGAACCCTATTAATTGATGCAAAATTGACAGCAAAATTTTGGGCAGAGGCCATCTCCACGAGCTGTTATTTAAAAAATATAACCCCAACAAAGAAGGGAGGTGATAAAACACCAATGGAAGAATGGTCAGGTAAAAAACCTACAGCATTGCATTTGAGAGTATATGGTTGCCTCACTTATTATTATGTTCCTAAAGAGAAAAGGCACAAGTTTCAATCTAAATGTGAAGTCGGGATCTTTATTGGGTATTCGAGAGAACGAATAGCATATTGTGTGTATAATCCTAATAATGAACAAGTCATAGAAACTACGTCAGCTAGGATGATAGAATCAACTTTGGGTTCTACCTTAATAAATGCAGAAAATGACAAAAACCAATGAAGGAAATGAAACTGTACCTATTGAATGGTGGGAAATTGGAAACTTACTTACAATAGGTTGCAAGTGTTGCATCACTGAGAAAGAACGATAGCTCGCGCTTCGAAGCTCTGCGAGTGATCGCTTCGTCCAAACATAAAAATGGAGTCAAAGAAACAGGAACAGAGAGCAATAATTCGTTTTTTGACATGTGAAGGAGTTTCAGAAACTGCTTACTTACTTACTTTTCAAACCCGCTTATCCGTTAGGATTTCCAGCGATCACGATCTTCCGCCATCAGGTGCATGTCCTCCCTGGTAATACCCAAGCGACTCGAACTCAGATTCTCCATGTAGTCTAGCCACCTGGTTCTAGGCCGACCCCTTGGTCTCTTACCCACCGGCTTGGAAAATAACAACTGCCTAGGAAGACCAGTTTGTGGCATCCGTATCACGTGGCCATACCAGCACCACTGAGATCTCTCAATGCGGAGAAGTAGCGGCTCAACACCTAAAGATTCCCTTATTGTGCTGCTGTGCACTCTATCTAGTAGGGTAACACCTGCCACACTTCTCAGAAATCTCATTTCGGCCGCTTGTACCCACGATCGCGCTCTTTCGGTCAATACCCAAGCATCATGACCATAGGTGGAAATAGGTACAAAGATAAATTTGAAGACGAAGAGCTTGGCTTTGCTACCCAGCTCGCGTTTCGTTACCACGGATCGCCACAGTTCGCGTCTGACACAGCTTGCTGCACCGATCCGAGCATCCAATTCTTTCTCCTGCCGTCCATCACTTGTGAATGCAATACAGAGATACTTGAATTTCTCCACCTGTCTCAATGAGGCTCCCCTAACATGGAGAGTGCACTGAGCAGGCTGTCTTGAAAGGACCAGAACCTCAGTTTTAGCCACACTGATCTTCATCCCAGCTTCTTCACATTTGGCTGCAAACCGGTCTAGTGCATGCTGAAGGTTCGTGCGAGAAGACCCAAGGAGGACAAGGTCGTCAGCAAAGAGCAACCTCTCCACCAGGCAGTCACCCACACAAACACGCTCATCGCCTCGGCTGCCCCTGTCTATCCAGTCCATAAAGATAATGAACAAGTAGGGCAACAGTACGCACCCTTGGCGGAGTCCAACACCCACAGTGAACGGTCTTGACTTAATGCCATTTATCCGGACACACATCTCAGAGCTTTCGTACAGAGACGTGATAGCAACCAGTAATTGCCCATCCACTCCACACTCTTGCATCACTTGCCAGAGCTTCTCCCGAGGAACTCTGTCATATGCTTTTTCGAGGTCTACAAGGCAAGTGTAGACCTCTTTTGCAAACTACCAGGATTTCTCAAAGATTTTACTTAGAGCAAAGATGTGATCCGTCATGCTTCGACCAGGTCGGAAACCACACTGCTCCCCCGACAGCTTGGAGTCGACTATTTCCCGACTTCTCTTCTCCAGACACTTAGGGTACACTTTCCCAGGAATCCTGAGCAAAGAGATGCCTCGATAGTTGTTGCAATCTCTCTGTCTCCCTTTTTGAAAATAGGGATCACAATTCCTGTCTGCCATTGCTTAGGGGCCTGTTCAGATATCCAAGCAAACTGACACACTCGAGTCAGCCACAGGATACCATCCTGTCTGCCTTTAACATCTCGGACCGGATTTCATCATCACTTGCAGCTTTGCCAGTCTTCAGAGACTTAACTGTCCATCTGACTTCTGCTTCAGTGATACTACCGTGACTATGCTCTGCTCCAAGGTGCACCTCATGTGCCTCAGTTGTTGTTGTCACCGGATTAAAAAGAGATTCAAAGTAATCCTTCCACCTATGCAACAACCTCTCCTCCGTTTTCAGAAGCATTCCATCTGAACTCTTAATAGTTGTGATGAAAGAAACTTCTTTCCACGGAGGCGGCGCACGGTCTGCCAGAATACCTTGTTTGCCGAACCACAGTCTGCCTCCAATTTCTCCCCGAACTTCTCCCAGGCCTTGGCTTTAGCTGTTGATACTGTCTTTGCTGCTGCTTTTCGCGCCTCTGTGTAACGCGCTCGACTCGAAGTTGACTTATTTGCAAGCCATAGCAAACAGGCTTCCTTCTTTGCCTTGACAGCTTCTTGGACTTCACTGTTCCACCATGTAGTCCTTTTCTCATTGCCCTGCGCCCCACTCAGCCACTTACGACCACAGCACAGTGCAGCCGGAGTAATCACAGCAGTTTTAAACAACTGCCACTCCTCTTCAACAGTACCATGATCACTGGGTAGTTCTTTGAAACTTGAAGATATGTTATCTGCAAAGGTCTTCCTCACAGCTCTATCCTCCAATGCCTCTCATTTGATGCGCCAAGTTTGTCTGAACCTAGTATTTCGCATGGGTGGATGGGTTCAGAGAACCGCAAAGTGCAGACAACCGCAAAGTTGATAGTTCTGCCCCTCTTCTCACACGAGTATCTAACACTGATCGGAATAAGTCGGCTGAAACGATTACAAAATCAATTAGTGACTTCTGGTCCATTGCATCCCTGTACCAGGTATACTTATGGACATCTGTGTGCTGGAAGAAGTTGTTAAAGATGAGCCAAATGTTAGAACTAACCAAACGCATAGTCAAGATGATGATATTGATAATGGTATTCAAACTCCCTCAAGTAACGATAATGATAATCTGAGGGATGGTCATAATCGACCTGGTAGGAAAAAAGGGGATACTAGGGCAGTGTTAGAGCTAAGACATAGGGACAGAATTGAGGAGGATGAGGGAAATAGGAGTAAGGAGATCGCAAAGAATTGCTGATAAACAGGTCATTAATGCAAATTTAACCGAGACCACCCCTAAAAGTTATAGTGATACCCTGAATTCTGAATTTAAGACCGAATGGGATGAGGCCATGAGGGATGAATTAAACTCGTTAGAAAAACACGATGTTTGGGAACCAATTACAAAAACACAAAACATGAAAGTTATTCCTTCAAAGTGGGTGTATAGTATTAAAGAAAATCCTGATGGTTCTATCAAACGTAGGAAAGCCAGATTAGTCGCAGTAGGGTGCAAACAAAAGATAGGAATTGATTATGAAGCTAGTTTTGCTCCTGTAATGAAAATTGAGACTTTTAGATTACTAATGGCAATTGCAACTAATGAAAACTTGAATGTGGTATTTTATGATGTAAAGACTGCATACTTGCATGGGGATCTAAAGGAGGAAGTATATTTAGGTCAACTCCGGGATTTAATAAGGATAATTAAACTGTATACAAATTAAAGAAAGGATTATACAGCTTACCCCAATCTGGAAAGTGTTGGCATGATAAGCTCAAGAGCAAATTAACTGAACTTGGATTAAAATAATTAAAGAGTGATCCATGTATGTTTGTAAAACTTGGGAAGGATATGATTATTATCTGAGTTTACGTCGATGACCTTCAAATTGTTGGAAAACCAGAGTCAATAAGTGGGTGGGTTTCAAAATTAAAAACACACTTTGAGCTCACTCACAGCACAATTGGTCAAAGTTTCCTTGGGATACAGGTTGAGAGATCCGGCCAAAACACGTTCATCAGCCAAGAGTCTTACACGAAGATCCTTGAGCATTTTGGTCTCCAGCACTGCAACTCAACAAAAACGCAAGGTGATGCAAACCAGAACCTGGACCACTATGAGGAATCGCCGCCAATATCTCACGTGCAAACTAAAAATATGATCGGGTGCCTCATGTACCTTTCAACGGGTACCAGGCCTAATATCTCATTCTGTGAGAGTCAATTATCGCAGTATTCAAAAGATCCAAGAGGGATGCATCTAGTGGCAATAAAAAGAGTCTACAGATACCTAAAAGGTACAACTGAAGTGGGACTGAACTATTCAGCAGACGGTGGCCAACTAAACCTCAGCTCTGATGCAAGCTGGAATTCCACGCGTGATGCGAAATCGTTCGCAGGTTACACAGCAAAGGTGGGGAATTCGCTTGTATTATCTTAGTGCAAAAAGCAAGAACTGGTAGCCATGTCAACATGTGAGTCAGAGCTAATGGCCATTTGCGAAACTACTAAGGAGGCTTTGTGGTTGGATGGACTCATTTCAGAGTTAGGATTCACTCAGTACATCAAGAGGCCGATATGCATACGAACTGAAAGTAAATCGGCAATGGACTGGGTGAGGGGTACGAAATCTCAATCTCGCACAAAGCATATAAACCGAAAATACTATTTCGTCAAAGATGAAGTCAGCAATGGAACAATACACTTAACCCATGAAAACTCTAAAGAGCTAGAAGCTGATGTGTTAACTAAAATACTGAGCTATGACGCAACTGTAAGATGTCATTTGAAAATGAAACTGTCTGATAAGAACTTTGACAGCGGTGGCACCCAAGGTGGGGATTGTTGTGTCTATTCGGGCACCACCTGCTCTCACATACCATTTAAGTGAGAGGGTTGAACTATAAGATCCTTTGCCCATAACCCTTCCGGGGTAATCTTTTGTGCACTTACTGGTCACTTACTTCCTTGTTGGGAGAATTCAGAAGGATATGAATTATGGGGTGTGCATGAAGAACTCTCTCTCTCCCTAACAGGAGACGATCCATGAGAAATTGTAAATATGTAATGTATTCATTATTGATTAATCATGCTAATAAAATTGTTATAAAAACTAACAGTATTCATTAAAGGCATAAACAGCTTGTGAAGTTTGGTTAAACTCTACCTATAATGTAAACAAAAGCTTATGAAAAAAATAAACACCACCATGTGTTCCATTAATAGGTTTCTGCGAACTACCTCTGCACTAATGTCTTGGCCCTAAACTTAACCACTCTCATAGGAAAGCTAACGGAAATTGGGTAATTAGGCTAACGGAAACTGCATAATCGAAAACATACTTCAATTTTAGACAAGTTCATTTCTGAGGCTAGTAATTACGAATCTTTCAGTGGGCTGGGAGAGTGGTTGAGTTTAAAGCCAACTCATTAGTGCACAGGTAGTTCGCAGAAACCTATTAATTGAACACATGGTGGTGTTTACTTTTTTTCATGTGCTTTTGTTTATGTTATAGGCTGAGCTTAACCAAACTTCATGAGCTGTTTATGCCTTTAAGGAATACAATTTCGACAGAATGTATGAGGAAACTTGTTTTTATTTTAAGGTGCAGAACATCTCGCTAGGTATCTCACAACATCCTTTTCAAAAGTACCCTGTATAATGATTTTTGCAAATATCTGACGATTTTGCTGTGAAAAATTTACTTAATTACTTTTTGATTTTCCCTCGTAGTTTATGATGAAAGAGTCTTCTTACCAAGGAGGCAGCGCACAGACTGCCAGAATACCTTGTTTACTGAATGATAGTCTGCCTCCAATTTTTCCCCGAACTTCCCCAAGGCCTTAACTTTAGCTGTTGATACTGTCTTTGCTACTGCACTCGACTCGAAAGGGACTTGTTTGGAAGCCATAGGAAACAGTCTTCCTTCTTTGCCTTGACAGCTTCTTGGACTTTGCAGTTCCACCCTGCAGTCCTTTTCTCGCTGCCCCATGCCACACTCAACCGCTTACGATCACAGCACAATGCAGTCGAAGTTATTCCAGCAGTTATAACAGCAGACCCGTGTTTTACTGGGTCCGTACTGAATTGTATACAGTTCTCATTAAAAATATTTGAATTTATAAAAACATAGCGGGTAGTCATGTAGCCTCATTTTCGATTTACTGGTTAACTTGTAAACCTGATAACTCAAATTTTTAATCTGGTCTGCTGAAGATTCGAGCTCTCGGGGTTTGACTGTAATTCATTAAATATGTTACTGATTGTTGGTTGTGTTTGACTGTTGATGTTATGCATTGTTGTGAATGATGCAAATTGTTGAAATTGTATGGGAAATGGAAAATTAAGCAATTTACATACATTCATAACAATACATAACATCAACAATCAGTACCTTATTTAAAGAATTTCATTTTAAAATATTCTGTTTGACAACTACCGGTATTTCAAACAACCAAACTGAAGATGAGGATAGAAATCTTGAAAACATTATTAATTATAATCAATTATTTATAAACAAATCACTCCACTATTATTCATCTTCAAAATTATTTTTCACAATTTTCCTACTACAGAGGGTTGATACAGATAAAATGAGACGACTTTGCAGTTCTGTTACGATGGTGTAATACCATGGCTCCACCATCGGTTGTGTTCGATGTGAGAGCCACGTTGTTGGACTATCGCCCGGCACCGTAATTTCCACTGAAGTAGGCCGAGTTTGAGGGACTCCATGGGAAGTTTGTTCCACACATGCTGACACACTTTCCATAGCCCATCAACGGTTCTTGGTCGGCGACTTCCGAGCAGTCGTTTCAGGAGAGCAAAACCACAGAAATCCATCGGTGATGCGTCAGGAGATTTTACAGGCACATGAGAGAAGAGAATAACTCGTATGCCCGTCTCCTGTTCCATCTTCCTGTAGTAAGCCACAGATGACTTGGCAGTGTTCAGTTGTGTTCAGTCACTCAGTTGTGTGACCGCACGCTTTATGACGTCGCTCCAGCCAAAGATTGTCATGAATTATTCTGGAGACTGTTGCCTGTGAAATACCTTTCCTTTGGGCTAGAATTCTCTGTGTGGGGGGGATTTTCTTTCAGCACTTCAGACCAGATTTCTCGCACCACCTGAGCTGGGCGTGTTGGCTGGGGCTTGTTTCTGGTCTGCTTCTCTGCTCGTCCACGTTCATTAGATGGTCGCAATTTGTTATTTTTGATTATTCGACCCACAGTAGCTTTGGATACCACAATACCATTTCGTTTGCATAATTCCGCAATGCACGAAAGACTGAAGTTAGCGCCGGAAAGGCCAAACATATACCCTTCCCAAAAAGCTGCGATTTTGGAAGCCATGTTTCAGCACGAAATGTCCCAAATAACAGCAACAACTGTATACAAAGCTAATCCATGAATAGTGGACGAGTCATGCAAATCACATTCCGTCAAGGTCATATGCGGCGCTTAAAGTCGTCTTATTTTATATGAATCAACCCTCCGTACCACACAAGCTCTTTAACATCCCTCAAGCTTCAATAACTCTGTGCAATACATCCCTGCATTTAAATGTAAACTTATTCCACTTGAAGACGTCGTTACTTCAACTCCTCATCTCTGAATGAGAACCACAGGATACCTCTAGTCTGCATTTAGAAGCTCACACTTATACATTCTTCCGAATACATCTTCTTACTAACAACAAGACACCTATTCATTTTCAAGTCAACATTTCTAAGGCCAACTAACACTTCAAGACACAATATGCAATTTGTTGATAAAAATCTACCAATGCAAGCTTTCCTAAGGTGAACTTTTTTATGAAATTTACAACCACTACCTTAAACAAATGTAGACAGATATACATGAGAGAAGGGCGAGACACAAAAACCCTGGAATACAATAAATACTCGAATAAATCCACGGGGGCCTATTTACAAACTCCGATTTTTACCCCAGGGTTTATTCGAGACCCAGGGTTTAACCGAGACTGGGGTTTAACTGAGACTGGGGTTTATTTTGATGTAAAGAAATTTGTTACTAAGTTTGAACAAAAGACAATACAAGAAGGTTTTCAAACTCACCCTCTTCTTCATTAATTCAGAAACAGAGGAATCTGAGTCTGAATCTTCCTCTTCATCATCGCTATCCTTCTCTACCATCCCTTCCATATCATCATTATCCTCTTCTTCGATATTGTCCTAAAACTCTCTTCATCTTCTTGAATGTTCTGATTCTGATGGCACCGGCAGATGCTCTAGCTGTGGTTAACAATTCTCTGCCTTTCTCATGATGACCATTAAATTAATGTGTCTATTCATTTATTTTCCCTGCAACATCATTGCCAAGCTTTTAAACAATCAAACTGTTTGGATGATTATGCTTTATTTCAAAAAGCCAGGAAGAGTTTCAAAATCACCTATAGTAAAGATTTTGCCGATTACTATGAGTCAATGGAAAAGGATCTGAATTCATGAACTCATCTCTTCTGGGAGACTGCGAGAGAACTCTTTGGCAGAAAGAATTCACCACAGTCCTGGTCGAATCATTTTACAATCGGCGAGATTGCGTCCCATTTTGAGAAAACAATGAGAAACGATACCTTTCTACCTCTATCAGATCAGTGTGTCTCACAATTCTGGGACCGTCTTCAAGACAAACTCGTAATTCCTCCAATTTCTACCATGGACATCTTTGCTATGGCTAAAAAGGCCACAGCTTCTAAATTTATCCATCAGAATGGTATCCCGGATTATATTTTTAAGGGCTGTTTGCCAGCAATTCTACAGCCACTAAGAACTCTGTTTAATGCCTCATTGAAATCCGGGGTCTATCCGAACGATTGGAAATTCGTGAATATTGTTCCTATTCCTAAATTGGTGCGGCCTTCTTCACCAAACGATTTTAGGCCGATAACGATCCTCCCTTTTCCTGCGAAGGTCCCTGAAACCTATGTAGCACATCATCTTGCTTCCTTTATTGAACGTATTTTACCAGACGAACAGCATGTTTTCAGGAAGCGCAGATCTACTTCTACGAATCTTGCGAGCTTGCTGCATTACTTAACCTCTCATTGATCGACGGATGCAGGGTGATGTTCTATATTAGGATTTCAGTAAGGCCTTCGATAGTGTGAATATCTGGCTTCTGTTAAATAAATTGGATAAAGTTGGTCTCGCTGATAATCTAAGAAATTGGTTTGCCTCTCTCCTTTGTGAACGTAGGTTTATTATCCGGGATCTTAAGAGTGTTAATGCGCTTGGTAGAATATGCAGTGGTGTCCCTCAGGGATCTCCTTTGGGCCCAGTGTTATTTAATATTTTTACTGTGGATTTAGCTTCAATCTTCACTCACCCCCAGGTTAAATTTTTTCTGTATGTAGACGATTCTCAAAATTTTTTCAGTTATTCGTAATTGGGAGGATTGTCTTTGCATATCTTCAACGCTGAATAATGTTAACAATTGGGCTGAGAGGAATGGGCTTGTTTTGAATGCTTCGAAATCCTTCTGCTTAACCGTCTCACAGAAAGTCACGAACCATCTTTATGACTATGTTTTAAAGTCCCATAAAATTCAACGCTGTACTTCTATCAAGGATTTAGGCGTGATATTTAACTCAAAACTGAATTTTACAGACCACTTGGCTTCTTTATTTGTGGAAATAAGTCGGCGCGTGAGTATCATTATGCGCTTCGCAAACTTTTTTAAAAGTCAAAGCACTTTCCTCACCTTGTTTAAATCAATCGTGGTTTCTAAAATTGTGTACGCTTCCTGGATCTGGTTTTCTGGAAATATTCAGTTACTAGATCAGTTGCAAGCAAAATTGCGAAATCTTTTTTGCTTTCTTTCCCATACTATTTACATTCCTGACCCTGCCTCCCTGGCTCAGTCATTTAATTTACAGCATATACTTGCCAAAGCACTCTTAAATATACTGCTAAAAGTTATTAGTGGGAACATTTTTGTGCCTTGTACCCTTGGACTGATTGGGCTTCGAGTTCCGAACTCCAACAGATTTCGTCAGCCAATGGTATTTTTGGGCACAAGCAGGACTAACGTGATGAATCTAGATCCCTGCCTACAATCTGATCGATGTTGTTAATAAGAATTCCCCCCTTGTCGACATTTTTTCTGATAAACTCTGCTCTCTATTTGAGAACCAGCCTCTTCA
>JAHWFO010083400.1:1019292-1030408 GCA_023313115.1 Rhysida immarginata
TGTGTAAATAATCTGTCTGCGTGAGTATTATTATTATTATTATTATTATTATTATTATTATTATTATTATTATTATTATTATTATTATTTCTATGATCCTATTCGCCGAAATAGGCAATCTGCTGCACTTTTCAAACCGCCACTTTATAAACATGCCCATGCTCAACGGTCAACGATCTACAGGATCCAATATGAATACAATCTGTACCATTCCGATTTTGATATTTTTTAATTACTTAATTATTTTCTTAAATAATGTAAAGATCTTAAGTTTTATTCTAATTTTATTTTGTAATTCTTTATTTGTATTTCCTTTTCAATGTTTGGCATTTCCATTTCTTTTATTATTTGTACATGTATTTAGTCATATTTTTATCTTACTTCCTTTTTAATTTATTTTATTTTGCTATGCTGTCTGTATTTTCTGCATAACACTGTATTGTTGCCCATGTTTAAAATTTTTTTTTTATTATTTAACTTCTTATTTTAAATCAATTTGTAATCAATTGCACATTTTATTTTCAGTCAAATTATATTGCTCTGTTTGTTAGTGTTACTTATCTGTTTATTACCCTTTTGGCAATTTGCAAAACTTATTAATCTTTTGTTTTGTGTACCTCTTACTGTTCTGTCTTGGCACATTGGTGCTGTTTGAATGACAATAAACTTGAATTGAATTGAATTATTATTATTATATTAAATTATTTTTATTATTATTAATTTCCATTTGTTTATAAATATTTATAATCATTAAAAATGCAGCCCCTCTGAAGTTTTCCATGAGCTTTCGCTGGGGTTGAATATGGCAGCCATTCCATGTGGCTGTCGGAGAAATTGATTTTTAACATCGAATAAATTGCAATGTGCACGAACTGAACATTAATTTTTGTTTGTAGCATTCACGAGCTCTGGTTTCACTAAGATTATTAAAGTAAAAGCTCGACATTGTAGCGAGAAATTAGTATCTGCAGCCTATGAGCACAGCGATGGTGACAATCTAGTGCTCAATCTACCACCCAGAAGTTGGTAAAGGATCAGACACGTCACTTCCGACCTTCAATGTTTTTTTTTTTCACGATTCGGTCAATATGGAGGCCAATTTTCTACCTGTGGTCTATTTGAGACCAGGGTTTATTAACAAAAATTTGTCATACCGCAGAGGTCTAATCAAGACCTAGGATTTAAACGAGACCGGGGTTTAATCGAGTATTTACAGTAAATTAAAAAATAAAAAATAAATAATAAATAAAATCAAAATAAAAGGCTGACATTTCGGATGGAGACTATCCTTTATCAAAGCAAAATGGAGAATTCTCTAACAAAGAGAATATTAGAGAATTAATATTTCAGCCAATACAGTCTTACTACTCCCTAAGCTAACTATATATAAAGTCGTCCTTTAGGACTCCTTTCCTAACTTCAGGGTAATTCTCTAATATTTTCTTTGCTTTTAGAGAATTATCCTTTTTGCTTTGATAAATTATAGTCTCTATCCGAAACGTCAGCTTTTTATTTTTATTTTATTTATTATTTATTATTTATTTATTTTTTTATTTTTTAATTTATAACTATTATATAAACAAATGTAAGAATAAAATTTTCCCCAATTTCATACACTTTCTACAAAGTGCATAATAAGACAAACTTAGTCTCTGTAATCTACAACTATCTTGTGAATAATAAAAGGAAACAAGGAAGTGATACGGAATCAGAGTTTTAATGCCTGATGCGTTTCAATTAATACATCATCTTCAGAGGCTACAATGTTACAAAGCAAAACTTGGAGACAATGATCCTTATATAATAACCAGACATCCTTCGAGAGGGAAAGTATGATCGATTATGTGACAACTAAACTGTATAGACTGTCTTTAAACTGTGATCAAATAAGTGATAGTACATGTACAAAAATATTTAAATATTAAAAATAATACGCTGTTATGTGTACCTCAATAATAAATACCCTAACTGTAAAGTTTTAAGGGAAGTTGAAATCAAAGCACTAAGACAAAATTAAATTTATGAGATATCTACTTTTAATTTAAGATATTAAATCATTTAAGAACTTCAAATTACAAGAAAATATTAGATTCAATTATTTTGCTATAGAAGAAATTAGCAAATTATTTCCAAACTAAATAAGATAAATACATTAGATAAATACATTATTTATGGAAGCTCAAGAAAATATTAATAACATTTTAAATCTTTGTGTGGTTATAAAAAAAAAGCAGAGAAGAAGAAATAATTTACTAACATACTGTAAATACTCGATTAGACACTGGAGGTATGACAAATTTTTGTTAATAAACCCCGGTCTCAAATAAACCCAGGGTAGAAAATTGCCTTCCATATTGACCGATTCGTGAAAAAAAAAAACATTTAAGGTTGGAAATGATGTGTCTGATCCCTTACCAACTTCCGGGTGGCAGGTTGAGCACTACAGATTGTCACCATCGCTGTGCTGTTAGGCCGCAGATACTAATTTCTCGCTACAATGTCGAGCTTTTACTTTAATAATCTCAGAGAAACCACAGCTCATGAACGCTACAAACAAAAATTAATGTTCAGTTTGTGCACATTGCAATTTATTCGATGTTAAAAATCAATTTCTCTGACGGCCACATGGAATGGCTGCCATATTCAGCCCCAGCATAAGGCCATGGAAAACATCAGAGGGGCTGCGTTTTTAATGATTATAAATTTATGAACAAATGGAAATTAATAATAATAATAATAATAAGATTAATAATAATATCTAATCTTGTACAGAATGATAATCTGCAGCACTTACTCCTTCGAGGGAGTTTTGCATCATCCCAGTAACTAATGACTGCTACAAGATGACAGTAGCAGCCGGGACCGATGGCTTAACATGCCCTCCGAACACGGGGGGTTCATGATGGAGGAGCTGCTGGCAGACAAATAAACCAGTGGGTATCACCAGCTGCTGGACATCCAGCACTGGTCACTCAGCAAGTGGGTCAGACTAAAGTCCCCCAACAGCTGTGCCCCAAATAGCCGTCTCACCCAGCAGTGGTCCTCAAGCTACTGGCTGTCACCCAGCCAGCAGCTGGTCGCGCCTGAGGTTGCTCAATACTCCATTGATCAGCGAGCCAACCGACGAGATAACCAGGCCACCCCCATAAAAATAATAATAATGCTGCTGCATGGTGATGATGTTGCAGGGAAAACAAATGAATAAACACATTAATTTAACAGTCATCATGAGAAAGGCAGAGAATTGTTAACTGCAGATAGAGCAACTGCCAGTGCCAGTCGCGATCAGAATCAGAACATTCAAGAAGATGAAGAGAGTTATAGCCACAATATTGAAGAAGAGGATAATGATGAAATGGAAGGGATGGTAGAGAAGGATAGCGATGATGAAGAGGAAGATTCGGACTCAGATTCCTCTGTTTCTGAGTAAATGTATGAATGAATTAATTAATAAAAGAGTGAGTGTGAAAACCTGCTTGTATTGTCTTTTGTTCAAACATAGTATTGAATTTCTTTAGATCAAAATAAACCCCGGTCTCGATTAAACTTGGGTCTCGAATAAACCCTAGAGTAAAAAACTAATTTTGTAAATAGACCCCCGGGGATTTATTCGAGTATTTACGGTATGTCATAAATTCAAATCAATTCAAATTCTAAAGCTCTTCATAAAATTATTAAGATAAAATATCATATCACAAAAAACATATTTTAAGCCAATACTACGATCATTAATGTCAAAGACTCAATGCTCGTATTTTTAAAAAAGAAACATATAAATTAAAAAAAAAAATACTTAGGTTTGGTTTTCCTTTTTTCATTTCAATTGGAATTCCAATTATGAACTTCTCATCTCATTGATGAGGTAAAATGAGCCATGAAACCACATTTTTCATAAAGATAAAAGTGACAACGCTTTTATGAAGCCATAATGAAAGTTATGGTATATAAATATTTGAAACTGAGTAACAGACTTCAAAATATCTTGCATTAGACTTACTGAAGTCCAAGAAAAAAAAATCTGCCAGCCAAATAAAAAACACTTCATTTACTTAATCCAGCAAAACAGGTAAAAGGCTACAGCCAAGAAAGAATTTAATTGCTTGAAGGTTCTAAGGCAACATAGATAAACCAGTGAATAAGGCATTACTTGAAAAAATTAAAGGTTTCTCCCCTTTCTTTTAAAAAAACAAGAAGGAAAGTTCACAAAAATCATTCATAAAACTGTTAACAACTGAGACTGGAAAACTGAGTTTCATGACCAACTGAATATTTGTAATTTATCATATTCAGGTACAAAATAAGAAGTTCAATTGGGTGTCTCACTATTATGAGATTGCACCAAGGAAAATTAAAATAAAGCTTTAAAGCAGTATAGAAAATTTCATTTGAAAAAAGTCATTCATAAGGCCAAAACATGATAAAGACAACATAGCATAAATCCCAATTGGATTTTTAATTCAGGCAAAAGAAAGAAAAACCTGAAAATTATTTCCAAAAAAGGAAATTATAAACAGAAAAAAAATGACGACTGCAATGCTATATATAAAACAAAAAAAAACCATGCCTACAACAAAGGTAAGATTAACCCCCTTATGTAACATTAAAGAAATTTCAAATTGCTAACAGATCAAAGGGAAGAATATGTGACATTCCATGTTAGTAGGTCCGTTGCACCTGGCAGAGAGCAGTAGTTGTCTTGGTCAAAAGTTCATGTAGTGTGCGATTTTCTTTTTGTTTGTGTTTTGTGATGGTTTTTTTGGTGGAAGTGTTTAGTGAGTATTTAGTTATGTTGGGTGGTTTGTTGTAGGAAGCGAAATGGATTGGTGTGTTTGATTTGGTTGGTGGGTGTGTGAGTGAGTATTTGTTTCAAGTGTGTGTTGTTCTGGTGGGATGTGTGTTGCCGTTGTTCGTTTTTTTTTTTTTTTAATTGCACAGTTTGTTTCGTATAATAAAATTAGGTTGTTTATTGTAGCGAGCAGTGGTAATTACTTTGTACGTTATAAGTGGGACATTATTAAGTTATTGTTGTGGCTTGGGATTATTCATTGTTTTTTTTTCACGGCATGACCGTTTCCGCACCTTTTATGGGGAATGGAAGCGCTCATGTTCTGTTGGAGATGCTATTGTTTTGTTTCTTGAAGTTGTTCTTATGTGAGAACGGTGGCAGTCTCCGTGCCTATTGTAATGATATTTTTGTTTTTTTTTAAAGAGTTTTATGTTTTGTTGTCCCCGTTAAAAAACTGCGGTGAAAAGTAGACGCATGAAGGACGATGCGTATGCTATGCTCCAAGAGAAGCGGCCACGTTGGCCCTTGTTCGAAAGTCGCTAAATAGGCATGTATATTGCTTCTCTGTAGTTGTAATGGTCTACGAGTTAATTTAAATGAGTTAATTAAAATCGTCGTTTAAGAATCAACGTCTATCGTCACGTTAATATTTCTAGACGCTATCCGTTGTTGTGGAGTTGCGGTCGCCGGACGCTTTCAGATGCTGTGGAAAGTTGGCGCTGGGCCAGCGTGTGGAAGGTAGAGATCAATTTTGGATCCATGGGCGAGTGTGTTTTTCTGTATTCTGCCGTTGCGTGGAGGAGGCTATCCCGGCGTAATAGCAAGCTAATTTGTCCTGCCAGCATTAGCCCTGTTAGGAAAGTGCTTATTCGTGTTGTTCGAATGGAAAACTGTGCCTTAGTTGTTCGAGTGAACTGGGACAGTTCAACTGTCTACTGAGCTTTAGGAAAATAACTATTCTTAATGCTTAGTAGTCATGAAACTGATTCAAAGTTTTGAATTTAGAACTAAATGCTAAGAATTCTGTTTAATCATTAGGAGAGCACTTGGTTAAGGGATCATCCATAAATAATGTTAGCATGATTTTAGGTATTTTTGCCGCTCCCCCTCCCCTAAATTAGCAGAAGTTAGCATTTAGTAATGCTCCCCTCCCCCCCTAACATTAGCATTTTAACAATTGAATCCGGTTCAGTGCAAAAAATGATACAGTATACAGTAAAGCTTTTTAATCTATTAACATAGTATATATTTCATAAAAAAATTACACAAAATCTTTCCACATAGGGTCCACTGCTTCTTGTACTGAAATTACATTACAGTGTACATTTTCTGCTGGATTTTCTAATGGTACTCCATCCAATATACAATCATCTTTATCTACCCATTCCATGTAATCATCATTAACTAGTGCTACCATCAGTTCTCTCTGTCTCCTGGCAGCGACTCGAATTGGTTTGACTTTCAGGGGGGGAATAACTGATTGCTCTGTGTTTATGCACCCTTCAGATTTGTGCTTCCTCAGAGTCTTTGCACTGCTGTGGTACAAATCACACCTGCTGTATATTCTGCTTTCGAAAATCGTTTGGTTCTGATTTTTGGGCAGAAATGTGCCGTACGGGACTTCTCCTTTTAAAAGTTCTTGGACCTTCTCCGGAATGGGGAAGTTGCATGAAATTTCTTTTTTATAAATATGGCCTGTTTTATATAAATTTCGGTACACTGAATATGAAAATCGCCATTAAAAATCTTAAAAGTATTAAAAAAACTATCAAAATTAACTTTAAAAATGCAAAACCACGCCCCCAAACTAAAACGATGTGTGACGTCACACGCCACTGCGCATGCGCGGAAAGGGGATAGCTCCTAAATGACATCTTGTTTAGCGATACCGCTATTTCTTCACATATTTTAAAGCATAATTAAACCATCCAGTAACAAATTGATACTACACAAGTCAAACAGGTTGTTTAAAAGCTCCTCAAACTAATAAAATCGATTATTATAAATATAATTTAAAAATTACAGCACCACATGAAGGCACAGCGCCGACGTTTCGATTGCCCTCCCTCCCTTCCTCGGCCTTCACGAGAAGAGATGAAAACGCAACTATCTATGATAAAATAATAGAGCTCACAAAATTTTGTTCGAAAAACGAGTCCTTCTATTACTTATTTTCATGTCTATATTTCTCCTTGTGGAATTCAGGATTATCGTCGATAATCACCGAAACAAAGATAAGATGCATACATCCATGGGCAAATAATACACTTGAACAGGTGATCAAAACTGGATGAAATTTAAAGTTTAATCGGATCAAAGTTCTGCTTATGTCTGAAGAATCAGACGAAAAACCTAATTGCATCCCATGTGCTTTAGTTCATTCCTTCTTCGGCTAACTCAAAATCGAAGAATAACATATGAGTACGAGGTCATGGAAACAAACGTTAATTTCGCACCGAGTATCGCTCCTCAGTACTTTCATCTATTTTTATTTCTTCTCTTGTGATGTTTTGGTGCACTTATGAATACTTTATTAAGTCTTATTATATATATGGGAATGAAATAATAATTGTAAGCATACATGCTTATTACAGACAGATCATAGATATAAATGCTAGGCATCGAACATCTATCTATATGCAGACAGATCATGAAAAACTTCGAAAGAGATAGGCATGGTTTCCGGTTTCATGGCGCGTGACATCACATCACTCTTGAGCTATGACGTAGCGTTTTTTGGGGGGTGTCAACTTTATAATTTTTTAAAAAAAAACTACGCACAATTAGAAAAAAAGAATACCCATACCGGTATATTAGCAATCTAAACAATCGAAAAAAATTCTTTAAAAATTTCATGCAACTTCCCTATTGGCAATTTTCCCTTAAGAATTTGGGATAGGAACAAAAAAAGGTAAGTTCCTTCTCTGTCATCTTCTGTCACTTGAAGCCCATTTTTCACAGCAACTGGTGGAGGGAAGAATCTGTCCGGCAAAGCCAGCTTCAAATCAGAACGCCATAATCCACAGCACCTTTCATCATTGCACTTCACGATCTGACAGAAATATCGGGAACAGCACATACGGCGCTTCTTCCATGATTCTGAGACTGAATTAGTGCATTTGCGTTGTGCCGTTCCAGGATAGATGTATCTTGCGATTACAGGGAAATTATATATTTTGTCGCCATCGCAACACTGAGCTAACAGTTTTCCTACAGCCTCGAAATACTTCAATTCTTTCTCCTCATCGATCGTTTTTCCAGAAGAATCTAGGTGATCTCTGTAGCTATCATGAGGAAGGATAAATCCTGCCAATTTCCGGCTTAATGGAGCCATCCTTCATTCCAATGGATTATAGGCTGAATGACCAGGAGCATTGGTTGGAGAAATATTTCATCTAGGTTGAACTTCTTAAAGGTTTCAATTGCATGCTCGTGCACCTTTTCGTAGCACGGATTCTGATCTGGTCTTCCATCGGTAAAGATGATGAGCACAGGCTTTATTAAGCATGTATTTGTTCGAGAAGCATTAGCAAACTCCTCGAGATCTAAAATGGTTTATTCGTTGAAAGCGTGAGTTTCTGCCGTCGAGGAGTCGCGCTTGCTTGAACGAATTGCAATGTAAGTAGGACTGGAGTAGGACACACGGTTACCATCGCCAGGCTTTCCAGGTGTCACCTGAAGTGCTGCATATACACTTGGAATTTTAGTTTGTATCCTGTAGCTTTAACGAAGTCGTGGTCTGGAAGGCGCACACGATATTCCATGTGCATGAGAAGGGGACTCTGAACTGTAGCGGTTGTAAGGCCGAGTGGAACTCTGTACTTGTCGTCTGCTGACAAGACGAAGACTTCATTATTCGAAAGAGTCGCAGCCAATTCTCGAAGATGGTCTATTGTTGTAGCCTTACAAAATTTGAAGTCGACGTGCGCTTTTCTCAGATTATTTTCTGCACGGCACAATCTGGCTGGCATCTTGGTGTGATGCTTCCTACTTTCATACGTGTTGCAGTTTCGGGGGAGAAGACGTAAATACGTTGCAGACCTACTGATGGTGTACCCCATACGTGTCAGGTCCTCCTGCAGGTCATCCAACGTTCGGCAAGATCGTAGACTCTCACATCGACGACGCTCATCAGCACTTGCACCAATACTTGCCAACTCGCGTATTGCATCGAGAAGGCCAGCCTGCTCACACTCTATAGCAGGTCGACCAACGGGAAGTGGAACAGAGACATCCTTTTCTTTGCCACATTCTTTATTCTTTAATCTCTGGAACTCATCTTGCCTTTTCTTCCGCGCTTTCTTGCTGTATTCACAGGTCTTTTGTGAACGATTTACTTTTTTTTTTCAAGATCTCCAGTTCTCTTTTTGGTTTTGTAATGTCCGAGTTTGAGACTATACCCAACCCAGCGTTCAGATTCAAAAGGAGAGATTCAGGTGCTCAGACGATTTTTCGATTTTCTCTTTCAACAGATCTTGGGCATGAGTGGTCTTTTGTTTTTTTAGACGCTTGAAAGACGTCTCTTTTTCATCCTCAGCTCTTAGTTGCGGGTGTATTGTTGGTGATCGCTCGCTTAATGTTGGGGACAAGGTGACTTTGGTGTCAGAATTGAATGTTGAATTAACCTAAAATGTAACAAATACGGTGTGAGATTAAATTCGTAATTCACTTCTGTATATTCGTTTGTATAATTATGGTTGCCTGTAATTTGGTAATTAATCTCATAAAAACATAATGTGCTTAAAATTGAAGGTCCAGAATTGGGCAAATCCCTGATTCAAATTCAAATTAAGTATTGAGGGGAGTTTGTTTCAAAATTTAAATGCTTAATTTTGCACTAAAAGTTGCATGCTTTAAAGCAAGAATGATGTGCTTTTACTTTTGCCCACATGGATATTAATCCACCTTTTTTCTTCATAGCCTTTGTCTGTAGAGCTTGAATTTTAATGCGAATTTCATCTGGACAATTGCCGGATTCATTACACAATTGCTGGACTTTTTGTGCTTTTAATTCGGTGTATGCTTTTTGATAAGCTTTATAAAATTCAGCGTAGAACATTTTGCTTATATTTTGATTCCTGATACAGTAGATTCCACTTTATTGAATCATTGGTTTAATGGAATCAGCCGCCTAGTAGACAAAATTATAAAACCAAAACCACTCTCTATGTTGTGACGTTGTGATGTTACCCTTTTATACTGACTTCCTTAAACTACGAGCAACACTCACAATTACGCACTTTACTAGACTATATCTTAACTCTTTCACTGCGCAATTAAATTTTATTTTCATTCTTGAGAAGATGGAATTATCCACTTTTAGACGCATAACAAGAAGTTTTTAAACCCTGTGAGATGAATCAGATTTCCGCAGCTAGAGATAATGTAATTTTGTGTGGATATATCCGCTTTACGCAGCAAAAGGGTTAAATAATCGGATTACTATTATATCGCATCAGTTCAGTACAATCATCAACGTACTTATTATATCTACTTAATAAACTTACCTTTACAGCCAACCTTAGAGGTCTTAAACCTAAATTATATCGTAGAATCAGCACCTTCCTTCTATATTTATATCCCCTTTTTAGATTACCTAACAATACTCCAAATTCTCAAATTATCTACCCTGCGGCCTTGACTGTTTTCTTGCGATCGTATAGTGGTTTGACAGAACAATAACTTAATGCTTACTTGCCAATTATGACCAATCCTTAAGGATAATAAAAAAAAATATTTCCCCCTTTTTATTTCTCTGTTAACTATATATTAAGCACTATCCTTCCTCCCTGTATTACTACCTTTCTTTCAAGCATCAACTAACCGCTCTGACCCCTTTATCCTTCTAACCATATCTTTATTATCTTAGCATGTAATATTAATCATATTAATTTCTACAGAACTTACGATCAGTGGGCAATCTTTATTTATGTTACGCCAAATAAATAAAAGAAAATACACTTATTCTATCATTCACTATAAAAAGTAATCGATAAAAAAAAATAGATAATGATTCATGCTATAATTCTACAATAAACAAATATCAAATTATTTCCTATCTTAAAACCCTCTCTCAGTGCTTGTAGGCAAAACAAAAAAAAGAGAACTATAAGTGTCTTATCTCCTAATTTGCATAATGTTCAAAGTTATTCATTCCTGTAAAAACCTTTATTCTGTTCATACACTCTATAATAAATTTCGCGCAGACCTGTTATTTTAAAACACTTTTCTGTGTACTTGCTCTTGCCGCTCGACTTGTCTTGTGATGCTTCGAAGAGTCACACTCTCGTTCGCTGTCTAGCTGTCTACTGGCCGTCTCTCCGGATCTGT
>JAHWFO010083400.1:1030418-1054208 GCA_023313115.1 Rhysida immarginata
TATTACGGCTAGCTTGGCGTACTATCCCTAAGCGCCCTTTTGCTTTCAGCCCGGCAAAAAGGGTTATTTGCCGACTGGAATAGTACAGGATGGTTATACACTTGGCACCCCGGCTCCAATTCTTGTAGCCGGTGGTTTTTAGAAATTGATGAAAACAAAAGTAAATTGATATTTCAACTTTAAACCTAATTTTCTCAGCTTTCTTATTTTCACATTATCACCATCAGTCTTGACGTAATATCTTTTTAAAGAATTAACATATTATGAAAATTTTAGTTTCAGTTTTTTCATACATAATCAAGGAACATAATGAACTAGAATCATTGATATGTGAAAGTTAATACTTTTTTGGTTTGAGTTTGAAATATGTATTAGAGACTTTTTGCAACCTCAAACGATATGCGAAATACGAAAGGCGAAACGCGAAAGGTGACATTTCGTCTTTCTCCTTTCGTATTTCGTTTTGAGAGTTTTTGCACCCGCGAAATAAGAATGCGAAAAGAGAAATGGGAAAAAGAGCAATTCTAGATTTTCGATACTGACAACATCAGGTTTTACTTCTACACTGCTCAGCTCACTCTGATGTCTGATCTCTGATATCTGATTCATGGCAGCAAGGAGAAGTAAGTACTATTAAAGTTTAAAGTTATAATTAGTGGTGGATTTAACATTGTGTTAAACAATTGCGAAGCAGTTTCCTCGTCGGACGCCATGTTGGTTAACGCGAGGAACTTGCTGTCAGAGCGTGGAGGTTGCGCGCAGCACGCATGTGTGACGACAAATTTGGTTACCAAAGGTGGCAACAAAATTTTTTAGAATTTTCGTATTTCGTTCGACAAAACATGGCATGACCAAACGGTACATGGCAGTCACATGACTAAAATGCCACCTATCGCATTTCGCCTTTCGTATTTCGCATATCGTTTGAGGTTACAAAAAGTCTCTATTAAGCAAGATAACGTGACTAAAAATGGTAGAGATATATTCATTTTTTCCCCCACCTGAATGGATAAACTGAATTCAATAATTCTAGTTCACCTGAATGGATAAATTTCAACTCAACTGGACTAATAACTTCATCATAAAGTTGACAAGAAATTTATGCTAATTGGGGCTTTTTTTTTTTAATACAAAAAAATTAAAAATTAATGTTTTTGTTAATTTTAATTTAAAATTTAGTTCATAAAAATCATATAGTAAAAGGGTGATGACAATTTTCTCTCAAGTTTTCAATTTTGCCTTTTCGAGGGGGATGCTATCCTTAAGCAAAATTCTTCATGATTTTTGCACTGAGAGAGTTCGTTTAAAATCAGTTTTGGGTTTCAATTCGGTCAGTTATGCTTCAAAAAAAAATTAATTCATATTACACAAATGCCCATAATTTCTAGTTCTTTAAGTAAATAAAAAAAAACTAATTCCGTTCCCACTATACGATTTGCTCAGTTATCAAATTCTTTCCTACTTTATCTTCCTTCCATTACCCCTTTTCCATCTGATTCGTAATTTATGATTAATAAAATGGTTAAAGCAAAACTAAAACTAAATAACTTACACAGATATGTCTATCTCCAGCATATCTGTAGTGTCGGGGCGTGCGTGATCTTATAATATCGCGCACGTCCCGTCACAATGTAAAAAAGTTTTCCGTTATTGGAATCAGTGATTCCGTTTATAAGAATCACGGTCTCTCCCTTCCTGTATGTGTGAACGTGTGCATCACTCGGCTAGTTCATGTGCATAAGTAGGCTTAATTCAACAGAAACTCAGATCTAAAACATTTCTAAACAAGAAACATGCCACCAAAACGACGTGATTTAAGCATTTCCGAAAAATGCAAATTACTCGTAAGATATGATGTGCTTCCGCACTGAAGTCAGCGAGATACTGCAAAAAATTGGATATTTCACAAACCACTCTCAGTCGCCTGTTACGAGACAGGGAAAAGAACAACGAAACTCTCCACAATCTCAAAAATTTAAAGCAAAAATATCAATCGGAAAAGAAAACTGGAAGGAAAAAGTGTATGGGACAAGGGAGGATTGTTTGGGATTAAGAGTGTCCCCAGGCTTTAACCTGCTACTATAAAAAAACTAACGTTAGGGCGTTAAACCTCCCCCCCATTCCCCCAATGTTAGCAAATAATAGATTTCTCCTCCACCCCCCTCCCTTTACAATGCTAATGTTATTTATGGATGATCCCTAAGTAGGATTAAAACTCCGCTGTAGTCGGTCCCAAACCCGATTGAGAAAGGAGGAGGGAACACGCAAGATAAGGTGTAAGGCATCGTGCTGAGGTCTGGGTGGCACAGCGTGTATAACAATGTGTGTCACGAACGATCCCATTGAGGAACCTGGCGAAACCTCAATGTATTTAGCCTTGCGTCAGGAGAGGGGGGTAGCCTGACGTGGACTATATATTTCCCCCCGGTTCTCCGGTATTGTATGGATACCGAAATTGCGAAAGCACCCAAAACAGGATCTGGTTTACCTTCGGGTGATAACCGATCAAATCTTCAAGGAGGAGTTGATGTCAAGGTTCCCGCGGTTGTGGGGGCAGAAGGTGGCATTGCTACCGCCGCTTTCAGAGTGGTGGGGACCAAGACGCCAACACTCACTAGATCGCAAAAGCGTAATCGAAGGAGAACAAAAAAACCAGGATCTCTGAAAGCTGGTGAACAATCAGCTGAAGGGATCTCTGGTTCAGTTCCTTCAGGACAGAAGAGGGATAGACCTGTGGATTCCACTCTCTCTCCAGCTAGTGTTGTAGCTAGTAAGAGATTGAAGGAGGATCAAGGAAAATCCTACAAACAGGCTGTTAGCAGCATTAAAATGGCCATTATTAAAAGGTCATTTCCTGCAGAAAAGTTATCTGCTGACGAGGTTTCCCTTATTCAAATGGAGATCCTCGACAGAATAGATACCATTCCTGAGGGTAACTTTTTACCAAGAATTAATCAACAGAGTCTGTTAGCCGGCACGTTGTTGGTCGTCTGTGAAGATGAGGAGACAACAGCCTGGTTGACTAGCTCTTTTGACAACAATGACAAAGTCTTGAGGAAGGAGCTCTCTTGCCTTAAAGTGATTAAGGCGAGTGAGCTTCCTAAGCCTGTTAAGGTTGCCTTTAAGACAAAGGATAATATCACTAAAGATGCAAATGTTCTACTTCGGAGGATGAATCGTTTCAACCCCGAACTGAACACCAGTGAATGGAGAACCGTCAATAGACTGGTTGAACCTCATTCAACTAGATGGGTCTTCGAGGTCTATGAGAGTTCCTTAGAAGCCATCAAGAAGGCCAACTTAGTTGCAAATACTGGCATCGATCAAGGTATCTTCAAGATCCTGACCGATCCGAAGAAAAGACCTGGTTCCGAAACTGAGAAGGATGCTAACCTGAAAGCAACCACTCAGACACAGGTAAGTCCAACTAAAGTTTATTCTAAAATATCTGTTGGTAATAGGGATGACTTATCCGACACTGCAAGTGAATTAGGTGCACTTGACTTTATAGATACAGCCTCAGAGAATACACTTCAACCCATATCTCCAATGAACCTTGAAGATGTTGAGGTTGACCTTACTGATGAGGAAAGGCTTTTAGGCACTTTTACCAGTCCCAGCGGAGGTAAGAGGACTTAACTTTCCTCTGTCTGATACTGCGACTGTGCTTAGGATCATCCAGATAAATCTTCATCACAGTCGATCGGCCTCTGCGTTGCTTTACAACAAGATGGCCTGTGGTGATGTTGATCTGGTAATAATCCAGGAGCCCTGGATAAGGGATGGAAGGGTTGTTGGACTATCAAAAAGATGTGGGAATATCTTTTTTTGATACAAGCTCCAACAGACCTAGGGCATGCATCTATGTTAGAAAGGACCTGCATGCCATGTTCATTGTCAGTAATTCTGACAGTGATAATGCTGTAATTAAGTTGACCATGTTTGGTGAGAATAAAACTGATATTCTCATAATGTCTTCATACTTTCCTTATGATGACTGTAGTGTTCCATCGAGGAAAGTTGAAGAAACCATTGAACAATGTCTAAAATTCAATCACAAGCTTATTATTGGCTGTGATGCCAATGCACACCACGTTGTTTGGGAAAGCAGTGATTGCAATCAAAGAGGAGATGAATTATTGGAATTCATCCTTCAAAAGAACTTGTAAATCATAAATAAAGGTAATGAACCTACTTTTGTGACTTGCAATAGAAAGGAGGTTATTGACCTCACACTTTCTCTTAGCAATACCACTGATTTTATCAGTAATTGGCTTGTCATGGATGAGGAATCTCTATCTGATCATAGATATATTTTCTTCTCTATTGCAGGCATCAGGCTTTTAAATAGGACAGAAAGGAGGCGGAATCCCAGAAACACTGACTGGGATTCATACCTTGAAGACCTTAGGATCGCAACGGAAGGTATGTATAATAAAATGTCTTCAATGGTTGACTTGGAACTAGCTGTTGCCCAGTTGCAACGTGCTATCATCCAGTCTTACCATCAAAATTGTAAGGTGAGGAAAACTAGCCTACCAAGACAGGTTTCTTGGTGGAATAATGAGCTTAGTTCTCTTCGCAGAAGTAGCAGAAAGCACTTCAATAAGGCCAAGAAAACTGGTGAGTGGTCTCTTTATAAAGAAACCCTCACCAGATATCACATGGCAATTAGGAAGGCTAAGATAGATTCCTGGAATAAATTTTGTGAAAATTTAAGGGACTTATCCACTACCGCAAAGGTAATGAGGATATTGTCCAAGGATAGTGTAAATCAATTAACTTCTGTTAAGAGGAATGATGGCAAATTCACACAATCAGGTGAAGAAACATTAGCAGAAATGCTAAGAGTACACTTCCCTGGTTCAGTGCAGGTCATCAACTTGGAGACATCCATTTCTATTGGTAGATTTAAAACCAAGAGTAAATGGGAATGGGATGTTTCCAAAAAGATTGTCACATATAATAAAATTAAATGGGCAATTAATTCATTCGAACCAATTAAATCTCCTGGGAAGGATGAGGTAACTCCTATTCTGTTGCAGAAAGGAATTGATATTTTGGCACCCATACTGTGTAGAATATACAGAGTATGTTTGGTGCAGGGGTATATTCCAGAGGCTTGGAGACAAACAAAAGTTGTTTTTATCCCCAAGCCTGGAAAATCGACTTATTTTGAGGCTAAATCTTTTAGACCTATTAGCCTCACCTCCTTTTTTCTTAAAACAATGGAAAAACTGGTAGACAGATATCTTAGGGAGGAGGTTTTGATAACAAAACCCCTCTCAGGACATCAATTTGCTTACCAGCAAGGTAAATCAACTGAAGCGGCAATTTTCGAGTTGGTACTTCTTGTTGATAAAACATTAACAATGAAGGAAACTTCATTAGTAGCCTTTCTAGATATCGAAGGAGCCTTTGATAAAGTATCCACTTATACTATCATCAGGGCTCTTGAGAAGCGGGGAGTTGATAAAATTATTATCAAATGGATAACTGAGCTGCTTACAACCAGGAAAGTAGAGGCTGAACATCTTGGTGACTCATGTATGGTTCGAGTGGCGAAGGGGTGCCCACAGGGTGGAGTTCTTTCACCTTTGTTGTGGTGCCTCGTCGTCGACGAACTATTATGTGAGCTGGAGAAAGATGGAGTAGACTGCCTTGGATATGCTGATGACATTGCGATCATTGCAAGAGGAAAATTTCTTAACACTGTCTCAGACATTCTTGAAGGAATTCTCAAGAAGGTAGAGAAATGGTGTAAAGAGGTAGGTCTGTCTGTTAATCCAGACAAAACAGCTATTGTTCCTTTTTCTAGGAAAAAGAATTTAAATTTTAGAAGTATTAATTTCTTTGGTAAAAAGTTAACTTATACTTCTGAGGTCAAATATCTCGGTGTCTTCCTTGACAGCAAGCTTTCATGGAGAAAACACCTGGAATATTGTTTATTACGTGCTAAAATGATCTTCTGGACTTGTAGAAGAGTCGTTGGTAAATCATGGGGGCTGAGCCCCAAACTTATTCATTGGGTATATACTAGTGGCATATGTCCAATGATGACTTATGGCTCTGTTGCATGGTGGCCTAGAACACAATTAAAGACAGTCAGGAAAGAACTAGCTAAAGTTCAAAGAATGGCATTGTCTTACTATTACAGGTGCAATGAGAACAACTCCGACTAGTGCTTTAGAACTTCTCTTGGACCTGAAACCTATTCACTTGCTTGTTGAAGCAGAGGCTGCAATGACAATTTACCGAATATGCAGCCCTGACAACTGGCATAGATGTTTAAATAATATAGTATATGATAAACTAAAAAAGGGGGTGTTACGACATCCGGTTTTTCATATGACTGTCGATAGAATGCTTCCGAAATATGATTTCGATAAGCAATATGTTGTCTCCATTCCAATTAGGGAGGAATGGAACACAAAGATGCTTTTGTCATTTAGGGATCATGAAATATGGTTTACGGATGGATCCAAAATGGCGTCTGGAATAGGCCATAGGTATATGTATATGTTGTCCTAGGAGGAAAATCCGACGGAGTTTCCCCCTTGGCAAATACTCTACAGTCTTTCAGGCAGAAATTTTTGCAATTATTGCCTGTGGAATAGAGCTGAATATTCAGAAGCTTCGAAGAAAGAAAATATTCATATGTTCTGATAGCCAGGCTGCGTTGCATGCACTTGACAGTGTATGTTACAAATCTAAGCTTGTCTGGGAGTGCCATCGTACCCTCTGTGATCTAGCAATTAACAACAAGGTAAAACTGTGTTGGATTCCTTCTCACAGTGGCTACGAAGGCAATGAAATTGCTGATTGTCTTGCCAAAGATGGTTCTATGACTCCATTTGTAGGTCCTGAACCATCTCTGGGATTGTCCCATAGTCTTATTAAGCTGACTATCCAAAATTGTATGGATAGACAGCATTATGATTTATGGATTAAGGAGTTTGGCCAAAGACAGGCCAAGGCACTCAATCCAAAATATCCTGTTTCTAGGAAAAGTGAGCTGTTAAAACTCAAAAGAACTGAAATTAAAAAAGTTGTTGAACTCCTTACAGGTCACTGTCATCTTAATAGACATATGACCTTAATCGGAGTTGCAACTGACGCTACATGCAGGAAGTGTCATGAAGCAGAGGAGAGCTCAATTCATGTTCTCTGTGGTTGTTTAAATCTATCATTTCTTAGATTTAAACATTTAGGGGGTTTTATACTCCAACCGGCAGAAATTCAAAATGTTACTGCTAGGCAGATCTTAAGATTTGCAGATGCATCTGGTCTACTTGTGAGACAAGATTAATAAAGGTTTTTGGGGATAGTACAATAGACCTGAGGTCGCGGTGCTTGGTTTCTTGGTAACCACCCCTTTTTAAATTCAATTCAATTCAATTAAAATAGGATTAAGGGTATGAGTGTTTCTTGTTGTTCCGTGGTTATAACAAGGGTTTGCGAAGCGACAAGTTGTAAAGGGGTTAGAAAAACTTGCGGTAGTACAGGTCAGTCATGCAGCAACCTGTTGGTGCAACCTTAGTCCGCTAAGCAGTCATAACTAGCGCTAAGATAAAAACTGCTCTCAGGTGGGCGCCATGCAGAATCGAGCCCACAGGGGTTCCAGTAATCCTCCCCTGATTTATAGTAAAGGGATCGCCCAACGCTTTTGTGCGCAAATTGGTCAGGAATATTTGGCGGCTCGAGGTTTGTGGCATGCGCGTCACACCAGCAGTTAGCTTGAGCTGCTTTGTGGAGGTTATTTGCAATCTGGCTGTTTGACTGTTTCACTTTCCCTAATTTAGGTCGCATCCATCTCATACAGCCTATGGCTAAGCCATAGTTGGCTATAACCAAGCCAGGTTAAGGGTTGTGTAGTAAATTTTGAGGGGCCCCTCCAAATGTATTTTAACCGTAATGCTGAGTGTGTAGATACGTAAGATTAAGTTTTGTGAGAAACTGCCGCTGCAAGGTTGTATATTTTTTTTTGAACATTAAAAATTATTCAAACATGTTTAATGTGTGGTTCTGTCTTAATAGGCCAGTAGGTGACCGTCAATACATTGCCCAGAACCTTTTGGTGGACCTTTCTCTGTGGGCTTTCAAAGCTTGGGCAAAGAAACACCTGAACACCTATTCATTTTCCTAGCGGGGAATTGAATTTTGACGGTTTCAGTGGAAACTTACGGGTTGGTTCGTCACAAACAGAATGAAAAAGACAAAAATGAAAAAATTATAATTTTGACAGGTTAAAAAGTCCCAATAAAAAAATCTATTTCTAGGAGTGCTTCTCAGAACAACATCAGAGTCTTAATTTCAACCAAAGCCTACTGTATTACTACAAACCTGCCTAATCAATGGACTTTCAATGATAAAGATAGGATTGACTTAGAACACAATTTTCCCCCTAGTGGCATGACTAGACTAGGCTCATGTCCAATGCAATAACATGGTAATAGTAGTAAATTCATGCTGTTATGTCCTTTTTCTTGAATATTTATTGAAAAACATTATTTTCATTTTTATAATTTTATCAGCAAAATGAACGCAGACATTTTACTTTTAAAATAAATCACTTTATTTACAATTTTCATTTACACTTTTAGATACTTTCTGCTCAGAGGTTTGTTCATTATTAGCTTTGATGTTGTCAATTGGTCAGTTACTGAAGCAGCATAATTAGTAACACCAAGTTTCACAAAATTTTCAAGATTAGTTCACAGATTTTTCTTTTGTGATCAAATTCATAAGAGTTGAAAGCAGGACACTCCATTAATTTGATCACAACAATTTTTCTTAAACACATCATTACTTCCAAACCAATTGGGAATTCTGATAAGGCTAAGATGAACACGACCATTAATTACTTTATGCAATTTTTTAATAATTATAAATATTTTGAATCAGCAATGGTGACGCTGGCCACTCCTTTAAATTACAATGACTGGGAAAATATCTTCTTCAGGTACAGGGGTATCATCCTCTATCTTATGTCAAAAGGACTGAAATGAGAGAATCGGAGAATCCTGAGATAATGTAGGACCTCCCTCTCTTGATATTTTATCATACAGTATTGAATTTTGTGATGCTGTTCTTTCTAAAACTTCCACACAAGTAACACATTTCGCATGTTCTGCAATAACTTTCACTATGTATCCACCAACTAGTGCTATTGATGCATTTGTTATGGTAGTTGGTACCTGATGATTGTGACATATGTAATACAGAGCACTTAATAAAGGTACACTGAGTAACCAGATTATCATGACCACCTGAAGTTTGTAGGTAAATGATTTCGCACAGAAGTTGCTGAAGAGCCAAACCATTCTAAATAGGGAAGCAGGTTGTTTACCACGACTGTAGAAGTGATTTGTTTCTGAAGATATGAGTAACGATGTGATTTAACAGCCTTTGAACGTGGGATGATTGTTGGAGCTCGGAGCCATGGAGTGAGTATCAGCAAAACAGCTGCATTCGATAAATGTTAAAGTGTTTATAGACTGGACTGTCAGCTGGACTGTTAAACTGGGTCTGAAGGTGCAAACGGTACAAGAGAACAGAAGGGCAACAGTGCATCAAATTATTGGAGATCTTAATCAGGCATCCTCTCAAATGATCTCTGAATGCACTGTTCGCCACCTATACTGCATCGTATGGTATACGGAAGACAAAGACCTGTTCTTCAAACAAGACAATGTGCCATGCCACGGTGCTCGTATTGTGTAGGAGTGGTATTAAGAACATGAGAGAGACTTTACTTTGGTTAAGTGGCCCCTAAAATCACCAGTTCTAAATCCAATTGAACATTTGTAGGACGAAGTTGAAACGGCCATCAGGCAGGTGGTTCCACAACCATCAAATCTCACACAACTGGACAATGCTATCCATCCAGCATCGTGTCAGATTCTTCGCATCACCATTCAAGATCTCGTGGAATCAAGCCAAGAAGAATCGCCTGAGTATTGAAGGCAACAGGCGGGCCAACAGAATACTAATGGGGTGATCATAATAATCTGACCACTCTGTGTACAGAACCTGCTGGAAAAATGTCTGGTTTGCCTAACTGCTGTTGGTTTCAGAATGGTTTTTGTCTTTGATGCATCCATTTTCACATTGCCAGCCGTCTTCGTTAAAATACCACAAACCTGCTGCTTTTTCATAGCATTTTCACCGCAACAATGTTGAGGTGGTCATGGCAGCCTCCAGATTGCTGGAGTGTGGCAGAGAGTGCCTGAATAAAGTCACTTGAAAACTTCCTTGTCAAGATGAAGTTAAATTTACAAGTAGTCAGCAATTCTGTGATACATTCAGCAACTGACTGGCATGTTAAGACAATGGCTTCATATGTTTCAGCACTTAGTATTTTCTTGGAGTTCTGAATCAATGATAAATGTTTTCTGAAGCCAATAAAAGCAGTCATCATCTATACAGCTATAATGCCGGGAATCTGCCAAAACTTTAGTTATGTACTTTATACTGAGCACGCCCACGCACAGGGGAGGGGCCGACTCAACGACCCAGGTCACCACCAACTCAGACACAATGGGGTACAAAAGTTCGAGGCTGGTGAAAGCAAGATTAATCAAACAAGGGACACATGAATTTCAACGAAATAACTCATATTTATTCTAAATTAAATTAATATGCAACATTATAATAAATAGATAATAAACCCATAACCCTCGAAGTATTATTGTTCAATAGAAACCCCATATCCGTACTCAACATCGTGGGCCCCCACAAGTACTAAATTGCACACTAACCCAGGTTCCCAAGACAACCCCATACAAACTATGAGACTAATATCTCAATATCCTTAAAGAGTAAACCTTCACTATTAATTACAATTAATAACTCTAAGCCTTGTTTTGTGTTACTTCTATCAAAGACCATATCATGCACCTACGCATGAATACCCGACTATGCCTTCTGTCGCAGCGTTGCTTGCGAGCACAACACAATGATGATTTCTCAACTTAGGTGTTGCTGCATCTAATGACCATTGCTGCGTATCTCCTCGTTCCAAGAAGTATACATGACCACAGCTAGTAACTTGAAAAAAGGTTAAACACAAAAACCTTGGAGCATAATCGATTCAGACCAGCTGGAATACTCATGAATAAAAATAGAGGTTTAGTATAAACCACATGGAAAACCCAGGTCGCATGCCTGATATAAAAGAAAATATACATTTTTCTTTTTCGTTTTGGCGGAGTTCTAAAAAAAACAAAAAAAACTGCCATCGCTACAATAACGTCTTTCTCACAACGTTACTCAACGAATACTACCCCAATAATAACAATAAAACAAAGAACAGGCACACTCAAATTGTTAGTAATTCTCGGAAACTCCTGAATACAACGACATTGCAATGATGTTTTTCATTGCTTCAGACTCTGACGTCCAAAATTACCACATAACAATGCTCTTACGATCAAAATAAACACAATACAGCTTAATCTTAAGCACTTAGCAATGTTATACTACATCTAAAATGCACAAGTTTAGTGTCACTATTCAGCCCTACGCATAATTAAACGGCAAACACGAAACAACAAACGCATATAAAAAGAAAGAGCCGCCAGTTGAACGCCACATCCCCTTCTTTATATTTCGCGAATGCTACCCCGCCGTGCTCTATGCGCTAAAAACAAGACAATTCTCCTGTTCAAGAATTAAAACAAATAATCTTCCGACTGGGCGTATATGACTGTGTCACCCCCCCTCCCCCACTATCAACAAATCTACACTGACTACAGTCACATATGCCCCTGTTTAAAACAACTAGAAGAACCATGTTCTTCTCAAACCATAAGCCACACGGCTTAGACAGGGTAGGCATCTACAATGCCCACATTATGGTAATTCGCAAAAGCCCATCCTGTGGCCCTTGTATCGCAACAACGGCTCGTCTTCTGTATATGATTCCTCTCGTGACTTCTTTTTTCGCGCTACCCTCCATTTATCGCGCGCTGACTTCTCATTAGCTGTAGGAATCGGGACAGGCTTCCTCAGCACCGAATCCCACTTGTACATCTTATTTGCGGGTGACGACATATTAACAGTTCCACCCCACTACCGCTATCGGTAGATTCCATAGCCACCTTCTCTCTAAAATACTTTGGATCAGTTTGCGTCTCGCAATCCCATATACATACCCCATCTACTAGGATATCATCACAATCAGTGCCCACATCCACCATCTCAACCGAGGTGGCAATACTTGTATCAGTCATTTCATTTATGGTTGTAATGCTAGCATCCACTGTCTCAACCATTGTTGTACAGCAAGCGTCGACCGTTTCAATCTTTACAGGCTCATCGCTTGTTCCCACGCCCACATCGTTCAGCACTGGGCTTCTTTCTTGGTGCTGGTCTGTTCGCCTATTAGGCTTCAGCACACGCACGCAACTACGCCCAACCACCTGGGTATCACGGTATCGTAGGCCTTTAACCTGAATTTGGTTACCTTTAAGTTCCCTCATAACTCTAAACGGTCCAAATCGTATTTTTATATTTCCCTTACGCTTGACAATTAGAACATGGGCCCCCCGATACAGGGAACCCAAACCGGCCCTATCCCGAATTTGTTTTTTGGGTGGGACAGAGTTCCCCACTGACCCTTCGCCTGACATCAACTGCTTCTCACCTTCGGCATCCTTGGTAACCGTAGGCATGTCCTCGCACACCACAGTGGCCGAAGCACACATGAAGGATATTCCTTCCAGAACATCTGTGCCAAGGATGCCGTCGTACGGCCTATCAGCAAATGAATGTAACAAAAAATTACACCTAGTCAGCTCTCTCCCACGCAGCTTAATATCAAGAGTAACTTCCTGAGTGATATGCAAGCAGGAGCCATCCACTCCCCACACCATTCTATCCACTTCGTGCACAGGCACCTGCAACAACTGATGACACACTTCTAAATCCAGGAAGGACACTTGCGATCCCGTATCCACAAGCATGTCAAACAGTTGGCCCTGTACACGAACGCCGACAAGATACAATCGGTCTTGTCCACGTTTTAGGACAATGGGAGATTTCTCCTCCACAGGAGCTGCCTGCGTGGAGTCAGAGCGGACACGTTGCTGATGACAGTCCCGGGCATAATGCCCTTGGGCTCCACATTTAAAGCAACCACTATCTTTCCTCACCTCGCGAGTCTTATTTCCCCACTCTATCTCCATAAGCAATTTCTCCATCATCTGTCGCAACTCGGCGATGTCTTTCTTGCAAGAACATTCGCACTCTTTAGATTGCGAGCGATCTTCTACACAACCCCTCTCCTTTATCTTTGTGTCACTGGCTCATCATCGTCATCAGTTAATGTGGCTGCATGAGCCCCCAAATCCACCCCGCTCGATTCACTATGATGCCCCTGTTCTATCTCTTCTGATTCGAGAGCACACTTGAAAGCCTCATCGAACGTCTTTAGCGCTTTTGCGGCCAGAAGTTTTCTATGGGGCGTAAGCGATCCATGCCTAAACCACTGCACCAACAGCTGGTCTCTGGATGCTTCCATCCCAGGGTTGTCTAAAAAAAAAAAGGTCCATCGCGACCTGTAAACGGCTGGCGTAATCCATGACGGATTCTTTTCTTCGTTGTGCTATGTCGTAGAGTTCCTTGCCAAAATCTCTCTCTACTTTCACTTTACCAAAGATCTGGCTCAAGCGTGAACAAAACACCGGATAACTGTCTACGTCAAATAATTCAAGCTCCGCTGCTTTTCTAGCTGCATTAACCTTTAATTTGGCTTTAGCGATTATTAGTGTAATCTCATCGGTCCAATAACCTAATGTTCCGATGCTTTCGACCGCCTTTAGGAACCCTCGCACACAGATACCCGACCCATCTGCGGAAATTTCGGGAACTGTTCCCGTATATCCAGCGATTTTCGGCTCTGAGACCTCACCCACATTCTCTCCAGCAGCACGGTCATCAGGCATAATGCTGCTATTTATCTTTGCTCACCCAAAAATAAGCTAACTGACACTAAACCAAAGAGGTTTTCTGACAATTCAGTATTTTTTGCTTGATTATATCAAATGTCCTGTACCCTAGGACCCACAAGTCCCTGTTCAGGCGCCAAATGAGCACGCCCAGGCGTGTGGGACGGGCCGACTCAACGACCCAGATCACCACCAACTCCGTCGCGATGGGGTACAAAAGTTCGAGACTTGTGAAAGCAAGATTAATCAAACAAGGGACACATGAATTTCAACGAAATAACTCATATTTATTCTAAATTAAATTAATATGCAACATTATAATAAATAGATAATAAACCCATAACCCTCGAAGTATTATTGTTCAATAGAAACTCCATATCCGTACTCAACATCGTGGGTCCCCACAAGTACTAAATTGCACACTAACCCAGGTTCCCAAGACAACCCCATACAAACTATGAGACTAATATCTCAATATCCTTAAAGAGTAGCCTTGTTTTGTGTTACTTCTATCAAAGACCATATCATGCACCTGCGCATGAATACCCGACTATGCCTTCTGTCGCAGCGTTGCTTGCGAGCACAACACAACAATCACGTGGTATAACATGTCAATTTTTATTTATTCGCTCGCAAAACGTCGGTTACATGTCAATTGTGTAACTTTCCGAAATGACAAAACTAAGGAAGAGAGGCTGTAACCCTTTGATTCCTCAAATATTCCCAGTTTCAACGCCTGGCTCACTCCACACGCTACTACCAACCAATGTGAATTAATGCTTACACTCCACCTTCGCTAAAATGAGGCATATTTTCACCACTAGAACGACAGAAAGCATACCTTAATTCAATTACTTATAATCCCCATATGCTTACTCTACTCATTTTAATATAAACACGCTTAAAATGTTCACACTAATTGCCGTAAATAGTCTTATCGAACTAATTGTCACCAACAACGGGGTTAAAATGCGACTCTGCCAGTCAGCTATTATCAGTTTTAAAGCGAAACTTGCTCGCTGATAAACCCTGCGATGCACAATTGCGCTTACGCACTTCCCAAAGGGAAAAAAAATAAAAGAATCTCTGCACTTAGAATGAGGTGTCATGAATGAATATAACGTAAAATAAATGATAGTCCAAATTGGTTTCAAGTAACCTAGCTTAGTGGAACCATTATGGTTCATTGGAACTTTCAATGCTAAAATATGGCGTATTAGATCGGTCTCACCAACAAGATGCCACTTTCGGAGAATGATGATTTCTCAACTTAGGTGTTGCTGCATCTAATAACCATCGCTGCATATGTCGTCGTTCCAAGAAGTATACATGACCACAGCTAGTAACTTGAAAGAAGGTTAAACACAAAAATCCTGGAGCATAGTCGATTCAGATCAGCTGGATTACTCATGAATAAACATAGAGGTTTAGTATAAACCACATGGAAAACCCTGATCGCACGTCCAATATAAAAGAAATTATACGAGGGTTGGGGCATAAGTCATGGCAACTGTTTTTTTTTTCTCAGAGCTACGGGATGATATCATAAAATGTCATATGTCTCAAGGAAGCTGTGACTGCTAGTATGTTTCCACAACATTAGATGGCTCCGTGAGTTCCTGATGTTGCGCAGAGAGCAATGTTAAATCAGTTCTCAGTCAACCGCCGTGCAAGGTGGATTTAACCCGAGTTGAACAACGCTCATATATCAAAACAGCCGTTCTCTATTTTGATTTCTGTTACTTATTCTGGAAAATGGAATCTGTAATCATGTTCCAGAATAAATTTTCCAGAAGCATGAAACGTATGAAACATTACAGGCTTCATGATTCCAGAACATGAAACCTGTAATGTTGTCAACTACCTCAATAAACATGAGAAGCAAAGTGTTGGCGTGTTGTTAAATGTCCGTACATTTCTTCCATTCCTTGTTCTTTCATCTGTATATTTCACATTTTCCACCCATGCTTGAATTCTCATAAAAAAAAAAATCGTTGCCATGACTTATGCCCCAATCCTTGTACATTTTTCTTTTTCGTTATGGCGGAGTTCTAAAAAAAAAAAAAACTGCCGTCGCTGCAATAACGTCTTTCTCACAACGTTACTCAACGAATACTACCCCAATAATAACAATAAAACAAAGAACAGGCACACTCAGATTGTTACTAATTCTCGAAAACTCCTGAATACAACGACATTGCAATGACGGCGTTGGTCATTGTTTCAGACTCCGACGACCACAATTACCACATAACAATGCTCTTACAAATCAAAATAAACACAATACAGCTTAATCTTAAGCACTTAGCAATGTTATACTACATCTAAAATGCACAAGCTTAGTGTCACTATTCAGCCCTATGCATAATTAAACGGCAAACACGAAACAACGAACGCATATAAAAAGAAAGAACCACCAGTTGAATGCCACATCCCCCTCTTTATATTTCCCGAATGCTACCCAGCAGTGCTCTATGCACTAAAAACAAGACAATTCTCCTGTTCAAGAATTAAAACAAATAATCTTCCGACTGGGCGTATATGACAGTGTCACCCCCCCTCCCCCACTATCAACAAATCTACACTGACTACAGTCACATATGCCCCTGTTTAAAACAACTAAATGAAATACTTATAAATGAAATCAAAAATGATGAATTAAAAAAATAATACTTGGATGGGTAAAATTGCAAGTTATGAATCCTGTTTTCAAATAATTTCTTGAAAAATTACTAACATGTAGCCATAATAAACACAAATATTCCACTTAGCCACAGGCTACTCACGCTGCAGGCAATCCTAGGCTACTACCACCACACTCTTCAGTCCGGCAATACTTGGAAACACTACGATTAGGCAGGCTTGTAGTAATACAGTGGGCTTTGTTTGAACATAGTCCAAAACAATATCAAAAGATGAAACAACTGGAGAAGAGAATTCTCTTGGATGACAAAAATGATTTGTAGATCCCTTGCACATTTTATTTATAAGATAGAGTAAAGACATCTCACCAAAGGCATCACATCACTGCAGTGGCATAAGATCATTCTGAATCAAAGTATCTGAAAATTTTGTCCATCTTGACAGAGCAAAAAAAACTAAGACCATTTAGGTCTAAGCTGCCCAAGCAGAAAAACAGCTAAATGATGAATTCACGTCATCATAGATGAATGGCTGTGCAAGACTCTGGTGTGGCTGGAAGATGGTCCGACTCCTAGGTTGGTTGGCATTGCAGTGGTAAATCTTCTTAATGCAGCTAGTTTTTGTTAAAATTACAACAATCCAATGTCTCATGGTGGCACGCAAAAAACAAAGGAAATTGTTACAATGTGCTGCATGTGTATGCAAACTCACAACAATGAATATCAGGCTTTAAACTTAACGATCACATACTCATATACTGTAAACAATCAAAAATAAGAATTAGCTAATTACAAAATTATATCTAAAAATTTATAAACATTGAATTTATATGATGAAGAAAAAAAAAAAAAAGAAATAGCTAATTTCAAAAATTATGCTCATGACAATTACATAATCGGATTAGGCAAGAATAAAGAGACTGGACCCAACGTAGAGCTCCCTATTAGGTCCATGCGCATGGTCTCCATTTGGTCCGCAATAGCTGTTATTTTATAAAGAACACTGTCTCCCATTTTACTTTGTAACATTGCAGCCTCCGAAGATGATGTATTAATCGAAATGCGTCAGGCATTAAAACTCTGTTTCAGTATCATTTTCTTGTTCCCTTATATTATTCATTCCACGTGATACTAGTCAATGTATATATTTAGTACTTACCTTGTGCTGTTATAATCTACAACAGTAGATGATTTCACATTCTGGTCTCTCCATGTGTAACTTCTATCATAACATTATACGAGGCCTGTCTAAAAAGTATCCGACCTGTGGCCATAAAAAATATTCTGAATACCGGACGGAGTTGGGACCCTAATCTCCTTCAAAATAGGCCCCTTAGGCTTGCACACACTTAGCCCATCGACCCTTCCACTGCTGGAAACACCTCTGGAAGTCTTCTTTTCGAATGGCGTACAGCTCCGTCGTCGCGTTCCGCATTATCTCTTCTCTACTTTCAAAACGGGATCCTTTCAATGGCGTCTTCAATTTTGGAAACAACCAGAAGTCGCAAGGAGCCAGGTCTGGAGAGTAGGGAGGTTGGCGAACGGTTGTAATTCCATGTTTGGCTAAGAAAGTGAGGATCAATTAGGATGAATGTGCAGGGGCGTTGTCATGATGCAAGTGCCAGTTGTTCGCCGTCCACAGATGTCTGGTCTTTTGCGCCGAACTGCGTCACGGAGTCGCCGGAGAACATCTTGATAGTACTCCTTTGTCACTGTTTGTCCTTCTGGTGCGTATTCGTGATGCACAATTCCACGGACATCAAAGAAAACAGTCAGCATCACCTTGATTTTGCTTCGCACCTGCCGCGCTTTCTTCGGCCTTGGAGAATCGGGATGCTTCCATTGCGGCGACTATCTTTTTGTTTCTGGGTCGTGCCCGTACACCAATGACTCATCTCCAGTTATCACGGTGTTCAGAAACCCAGGATCAGTGTTGGCGGTGTCCAGAAGATCCTGCACAATGTCAAAACGGAGGTCTTTTTGTTCCGGCGATAACAACTTGGGTATGAATTTCGCAGACACTCGGTTCATGTTCAAATCATCACGCAAAATTGCATGTGCAGAATGTTTACTCACTCCAACCTCTTCTGCAATCTCCCGCACTGTCAAACGACGATCTTCCATCACCAAATTTCGCACCCGCTCAATAACAGCTGCACTCTGAGCAGTTTGGGGCCTGCCACAACGCCGCTCACTCTCAGCTGATGTGCGGCCATCTTTGAATCGGTTAAACCACTCCTTAATTTGTGTTACACCCATCGCATCTTCTCCAAACACCTGCTGAATCTTACCAATTGTTTGGCTTTGAGAATCACCAAGCTTTTGACAGAATTTGATGCAGTGTCTTTGCTCAATTCGTTCAGTCATCTTGCGAGAAAACTAAATCCGACGAACACTACGAATAGCACCTTACTTGGCGAGCACTAGCTGCGGACTGGCACAAGTGATCGCGGTGGAAAAATTCAACCATGTGCATTAAGGTTCCTCCTTCCACTGTGCACAGTGTCGCCGCCTTAGAATCACTACTTTGCGCGGGAAAAATCAAGGTCGGATACTTTTTAGACAGGCCTCGTATGCAGTTGACAATATGAAAACATCTCTTACATTCCATGAAAAGAGATTTTTTTTTCCATCTATATACATTTTCACCTCTTTCAACTAGTTACTAAATGCTTGTGATGGCAAACGTTTCTGATTTCACAGACTAGTATATTTTTCTTTTCCATAACTTGTCAAATATCCTGCCCATGTTTATGTTGTAACCATTGTCCAAAAGTAGGTTCACAGATGCATCACAATATCAATTTTGTTCCATCTTCACTTGAACTACATGTAGTGTACACCTCCACCTTGTTGTTATTGTAGCCCAGCTCAGATTCACATGACTAGTTTATTATTGTGTCATATATTTAAGGTTTATATTTTATGGAAGTATGAAAAGAAACATGTCCTCTGATAAAGACATGCTTCCATAATGACAAAATATATATCGAATTTCAGCCAAATCACAGAAGGAGTACAGAAGGGGCACTTTAACTGAACACATACAGAACATTTTCACAAAAAATGATATTTTAATAAATGAATGTACAGTTTTTTGCAATTGGTAAAATGCAGTTTTCAAATGAAAAAATGTAGTTTTTCAGATTAGAAAATATATAGACAAAAATTCATAAAATGTAAGTCAAAGAAAGAAAACAATATTTATAGATATATTGTTATAGTACAGTAAATTACAAGATTTTATTATATAAATATTAGTTATTATAAAATTATAGATAATACAAATTACTGTAGATATAGTGTAAAATACAAAAAAACTGTATAAAAATTGTGACGACCCCCCCCCCCCCCTTCACTAAAAATCACAACAATATTCAGCACAGAGGAGTGAGATCATCAAGGGTTCGGGACTGATATAGGAGACAAAAGCATCGATTTCCACACAATTAAACATTTTAACCAAAACATCTTTTATTATCAGATGCTAAATTAGAGACAAAATAAATAACAAAATCATTATCACTGCCAGCACTAACTGCACACTTATTAACAACGCCAGGGTTAGAGGGGCCTCTAAGCCAATCAAATTAACTCAGCAAAACAAATATTTGTTGCTTCAACGGACAACATGAAGTCCTTACATTTTGCAAGAGTCAATCAATATATCTTCGGCTGAAGCAAGAGATCCCTGAACACGGGCTCAAATTGACTGCGCCTCAACAATGCCTGTGCTCGCAGTAAAAGCTCTGAGGGCGTGGGTCAGCACGTTGGTGCCCACCAATGAGCACACTGTGCGAAGGTCAAGCCTTTTAACAGCCAAAACAGACGTCAGAAAACGTCACATGATCCTTTTCGCCTGTGCCAATTATCAGTACAGACCATGGAGGATCACTGTAACCCCTATGCATAGCCTCGCACTGATTGCCTATGCTCTGGATCTCCCTGCACCACTCACTTAGACCGCACAATAGCTCAATCGTGTGAACAGCATGCCGGTAAATGTGCGCTTTATACCAAAGAAGATTGCGACAACACCATGCAACCAACGTTCAGTTTGCGAGCAAATCCAGTTAAGCAGCAACTACCAATTCTCGGTGTTCTAGGATTTTCTCTACATTACTACCAGCCACAAGATTAAATACGCAAACAAGCTACTTAAAGAAACTAGCAACTTCATCCTAGACACAATTATCTTCAGGGCGCTCTATGTTGCTCTTGTGAGACATGACACACACAGCGCACAGCGGCACTATGACACACACGGCACTATTTAGCACGCACAGGAGGCTGCCAGCCGACACCGCAAATGCTTCACTGATAGACAGCTCCTCACAGTTCTGAAGGTTCACTAGCAGCATACACAAACCAGGGGAACGAGGAAAAAAAAAAAAAAAACAAGGTTCACTCACCGAACGATGTCTTGTATTGACACTGGAACATTTTATCGGTTGCTTACATAGCAATACCTGAACGAAACATGGTGCATGACTCTCTCAGCGTTCGATACCGACGAGGAATATTACTTCTTTTCAGTAAAACAAAGTTAAAATTAAAAGAGAATTCTTCCTTTCAAACTACTCAACAGCAGGGATGCTTATAAATAAAACAGTTCTCTGCTGGCATCGTGTGGTTGTATATGCCAGGGCTAGGCCATGGAATGTTACATGCTGTCCATGAGCCAATATGGCCACATGCTCAACCATCACACACAAGTCGAATCGAATCTCTTCTGCTCATAATAAAAAATTAAAAAAAAATTCTGTCTCTAAGCAGACCACGAGATAACAACAGACTGTCGAGAGGCTAACACCATCTTCTCGGAAATCTCATCCGAGAAAACAATGTCTGCCACTAACAATCGCGATCTTTGTTGCCTTATCACAACGAAGCAAGAACGATTGCGATAAACAATAATGGGAAAGCAACAAAAAAACTATTACAGAAACAAATAATTTTAATAATAAGGATCAACAAAAAAATGTTCTAGCTTAAAACGAAGAAAAATATTCTCAAAAGATTTCAAATAACGAAACAAGGCATTACATATAACAGTGATGCCGCTAGGCAAAATCAGCGTGGCGCAGTGCCATGCTGCCCCTTAACCTGTCACGCTGCCCCTCACCCCACCCACGTTGCCCCTCGGCGCTGCACAAACGCAAGAAACTGAAACCAATAAATGCCAACAATGTGCGGCTTAAGTATTCATTGCAGCTTATCGTTGTAGCGTGAGTGATTTAAAGCCTAAACATTTTAATTTTTTGGCTACATACATTCATTTAAAATATTAACTGCATCAGTTTAGTTTGTAGCCGTGAAGAGCTGTTTATCGCGTTACTCCTTGTACTTTTTTTTATCCTCTGCGCTGGCAAGTCGAGCGTTTTGTATTGGTGTGTGGTGGTTTCCTGTGGTCGCTTTACTGTCAAAACAAACAGCTTCGTCCGCAAGAAAAAGTATTCCTCAGTAAGCTTTCATATTTAAATTACCATTAATAAAATGTTGAGGGATAATACAGATAAACTGTATAAGGTATAAGGTTTAAAAATCTTAATGCAATCATTATTCGCAATTTTATCCTGCAAAAATAGTGCATAAATTGTTGAAAAATATACTTTAAAAACTATTGAGGACTGTACCACGAGATGATGTCTTTTCGTGGCATCACAAATTAAGGAAGAGATTAGCCTAGAAGAAATTAGAAAGCCTTAACGTGCCCTAATCGTATACAGATTCCGAAACTAGCATTATGCCTTAAAAATATAAATGTAGGTCACTGAAATGCCCATGTACTTTTATTAACTTTAACCATCTTACGCCACGCCATGTTTTGAAGGAAAAATTGATTTCTGTGATAACTCGGAAAACTTTTTTTTGTAAATGAACCTTTTGTACCAAAAATTTTTGTAATAAATCAGAGATGTTTGTTGGTTTATAGTATTTATTTCATTTTCATATTATATATTTCAATTTTTTTGAAAAATTAATAGAAATCATTAAATAATGTCACAGAAATGTACCGTAATTTTCGGGAGTAACGCCGCGGCGTTTCTGTTATTAAAACTTAAAAATTCGGCGTGTGCGGCGTATCAGCCACCGCGGCGCTACTGTCGGAGATTTTACAAAAAAAAAACAAAAAAAAAAACGATCAACGATTAAAAATTCACTCCGATATCGATCGAGCGTGATCGTTCATCGACAGCGGGTGATTCACTCGATAATAAAGCACTCTTATTATCGACGATTTTATAGTATCGATGGTTTTCATCGAATCGTTTTAGAAACATCGATGTATTTGAACATCGATGTTTTCCGCAAATCGCGCAGTGTAATCAGTCATCAACAGGAAATAAATTATTTTAAATAATCCACGCTTTTAGTGTGGCTTTTTGCCCAGAGAGGCCACTTGGCTAATGATCAACTGGTCTAATTTTCGCGTTCGTCAATAGAGGGCAACCAATCAGAATAATCGACGCCCACTAGAGGTCAACCAATCAGAATAATCGACGCCCGCTAGAGGTCAACCAATCAGAATAATGGACGCCCGCTAGAGGTCAACCAATCAGAATAATGGACGCCCGCTAGAGGTCAACCAATCAGAATAATCGACGCCCGCTAGTATGACACCTGTTGCGATATATAAGGGGTCGCTTTTGGTTTCATGGCAATCAGTATTTGGTTTCAATCCCGACAAGCATAATCTCCCAGTATTTCTCTCTCCAACGACTTTTGACTTTCGACTGTTTATCTTTATTTCATTCCGATTCGGAAACTTCGGATTTTGAAGGATTTGACTAATAAAATATATCTTATAAATATTGAATTTTGGTTTCTTTATTGAATTTCTTATAAAACGCGAATATACAAAACGGACCTTGTGTGATGGGAGGGGGGGGGGGTGCGGCGTATCGGCCGCCGCGGCGCTACTCCCGGAGATTTAACATTTTTGTTAAATTTTGGCGTGTGCGGCGTATCAGCCGCCGCGGCGTTACTCCCGAAAATTACGGTAATAAGCAGTTTCAAAATTTTTTTCAGAATTTGTACATGAAAGTTCACGACAAATGAAAATAGTCACATTTTAGCAGGGAGAAGAAATTTTTAAAATATGTTTATAATTTATTTTTCTACGAATTCTCATTTGAATTTCTGTCAAACTGTAATTTGAGCTCACTAACGTAAACACGTCATTTGATAGCATCAAA
>JAHWFO010083400.1:1058261-1101418 GCA_023313115.1 Rhysida immarginata
CTGACAGATTTTTTTCCCCCAGAGGTGTCCACTATTGAGAGGTTTCACTGTTTATCAATTTTCTAATTTTGATGGGGCAATACTGTCTACTATAGTACATTAAATATATTGTTTTACGTAATTCAGATTTTTATTTCTTCTATATGTTTTTGCTAATTTATTTTGTTATCAAAAATTAAGCCTAAATATTTCTTATATTGCACCTTTTGCAGCTTTTGGCATTTACATTTAACGTTATTTGACATCATTGTTTCTATTTTGTTGTGACAATTTTCTTTATGAAAGTGCATTTGTTTATCTAAGAAATTATCATATTTTTTTATTTTTTACTTTAAATATCCTAATTTGTGTTTTCTCCATATTTATTTTTAGCTTTGTATTATTCAGAATGTCCAATAAGATTTGTTGAGCATTTTTTAAAGTTATTTTTTCATCTTTATGTCTGGTTAGTATGGCAACGTCATCTGCATACATGAATATTTCTGAGTTTTTTACATGATCAGATAGATTATTCATGAAAATATTAAACATTAACAGACTTAAAACGGAACCTTGTGGAATTCCACATTGAAGTGTTTTTGTCGAACTAATTAAGTCGTCGATTTGCACTCTTTGAGTTCTGTTTTTATATAAATTTCTTAGAACCTCATTAAAGTCACCCTTTATTCCATAGCTTTCCAACTTTTGCAAAAGAATTTCATAGTTTACTAGATCTTATGCTTTTGAAAGATCCAAAAAAGATAACTGTTGCATTTAAGTTGTGGTCATTTAAACCCATTAATAATGTTTGTGTAGATTTCCCTGTTCTATAGCCAGTTTGTTATGATTTTATATTTATTTAAAAAATCCTCTATTTATATTTTGATCCATGTTTCAAAGATTTTTGTTATACATGAAATTATTGTAATTGGCCTGTAGTTATTAATGTCTAAATAATTATTTTTGAGGATTGGTCTAATTCTAGCACATTTCATACTTTAGGGATTTTTATTATTTCTAATATTGTATCCAGTAAGTGCGTTAAAGGTTTTAGGAATTTTTTAAGATTATTTTTTATGTCTTTTAATCTTATATTATCCACATCTAGACCTTTATTTATTGGCATTTTCTTGAGAATTTTTTTTACTTTTAGATGGTGTATCTCATTAATTACAATCAAGTTAATATTTGCAATTATTTTGTTCTTTCTGCTATCTTTTATGTCCGTAATCTTCTCTCTTATGTCATTTACTTGCATTACAAACTTTTCATTAATATGATCTACATTTTATTTAATAATTTTTTTTTCTTTTTCATCTTTATTCTCCTGTTTACCTAGAATTTCATTAATTACAGTCCAAGTTTTTTTTTGTGTTATTTCCATTTTCTTTAAATTGTTGTATAAAGTATTTTCTTTTTAAGGATCTTATTTTTGCATTTGCTTCATTATTAATTTTTTAAATTCATCTAATAACTCTAAATTATATTTGGAATTATTACACTTTTTTCCATGCCATTTTTTTCTCTTTTATTAGTTCCAATGGCTCTGTTGTGATCCCGGGTTTATCTATTTCCATTCTTCTGTTTTTATATTTAATTTTAGCTTTATCATAAATAATTTTAAACTTATTTACAAAGTGTTGCGTATTAAGACTCGGTGAAGTGTGTGTGTGTATGGGGGAGGGGGGGGAGTATACTACCTAATCCCTACTGATTATTACCTGTGGGTAGTGTTTCGTGGGCTCCCAATGAAACATCGGCTGTGGTTGAAAACGATGTAAACATCCGACATCCATTAGAATGGATTTCGGAGATGGAGAGAGATCATCTTGATCAACAAAGGAACAAAATAATGGGAGAGACAATGACACAATCAAGACGCCACAACAATTGTTGTTTGCTGACACGACATTCCTCCTATCGCACTAAGCTAAGGGGAACACCGCTGGGGTGGCTGTCGAGTGCGACCCGAGCGTCGGAGGGTTACTGGGTCCCGCCTCGGTCGGTCTCCACGGCGAGTGGCGCCTTCATCTCAGAGCGCCAGTGGTTCGCCACTTCCCACATCTCGCTAATACAGTTCGATTTGATCGGTGGAATCATTTGAGTTGAGTGGCGGTACATTATTTCAGTTTGGGGCTAGTGCCGTGGCTGACCGTTCATTCTCGGCCGCAACCAAGATCCCCTCAGTAGGTGCATGAACCGCTGATTGGGGAACACACACTGTAAAGCGCACCCGACGAGGAGTTCTATGATTCTTCATTTCGCCGCTGCTGGGCGCACTAGGAAGCTCTGCATCACTTGATTTAAGCTGGTCTATGTGTCACTTAGAGCACTTGTTTCCAACCTCCACTTCGTAGTGAAGATCTCCTACACAACGGTTGACAACACCTGGTAGCCATCTTTTCTGCAAGGGAGTTCACAAATACACAAACACGGCTTGCCCTTCTCGTAGGGACCTGAACTTCGGTGTGAACGAGGCTTGGTGCCGCTCTTGAACTCGCTGGCTTACGTCTTGTAGCCGCAACATATCCAGGTGAGTGAATAATTCCCTTCCTAGGAATAACTTGGCATGGGGCGCTCTCCTGTATCGCTCCAAAAATATATTTAATTTCCTTTGTAAATTGGCCGGGGTGGTCCTCATTGCTTTTAAAGCACTTTTTACAGTCTGAACGTATCATTCGGCTTGTCCGTTTGTGGATGGGTGGTAAGGCGCTGTGGGTTTATGGAAGTTTACTCCTCGCTCTTTGAGGTAAGTTGTAAATTTGTCAGCGACAAACTGGGGACCATTGTCTGAGACTACTGTCATCAGTATCCCATACCTGGCGAACAGTTCATCCAGGATGTTGATGGTGGCTGTTGCAGTCGTCGACGAAGTTACCTTGACTTCCACCCAGTTGCTGTATGCAAATCTTCTCCCAAGGGCCTTTGGGGTATTCCCAGTGATGGACTCTGTATTGGGGAGGTGCGCTGGCGAACGTCGCACAATCAACGGAAGATTTGACAGCGCGTTCGATGTCGGCGTCGATGCCAAGCCAGTACACAAACGAGCGGGTGGGGCCCTTCATCTTACCCATTCCTAGATGATCGGTGTGGAGGTCATCCAGGACTGGTTGCCATAGTGGTGGTGGGATCACTACCCGATGTTCATACATCAGGCAAAATGCACTCGTTGTATATTGTCCTCGGGTGCCTTAATATTGGAGTGGGTTTAGGTCACGGCCTCGACCAAGTTCTTGGACGATCTGACCCAATCGTGAATCGCTTCTGGTGGCTTTTGCGATTTCGTCCGATCGGATGGGCAACTGACTCATTTGGTGGACGACAAATTGTTCAAATCCATCTTCCTCCTCTTCTTCTACCCTGTTGATTGATGTCACTCGTGAGCAATAGTCTGCATTGCTATGTTCTTTGGTTGGCTTGTAGACAATTGAGTAGTTAAAATTGCTTAAATAGTCTACATAATTAGCCATGCGGCTGATGCACAGGGTCGAAAGAAACTTATGAGGGTGGAATATTTGGTCAGTGGTTTGTGGTCGGTGACCAACTCAAATCTCCGTGCGTAAAGGTATTTAAAGTATTTTTTTTACGGCCCATACTATGGCCAGGGCTTCTTTGTCGATCTGTGGATATTGTCTCTCTGTTCGGAAAAAGACCGGCTTGCATAAGTTATAGGTCTCTCTAACCCGTTGGCTAGGCTGTGGCTTAAGAGAGACCTATAGCATGGCCCCCAGTCCGAAACTGCTGGCATCTGCGATAAGATTGACTGGAAGAGAGGGGTCATACTGTGTGAGGACCTGCGGCAAGATAAGGGTGCTCTTTAATTCCTCATATGCCTTTTGGGCTTCCTTGGTCCACAAGAATTTATCTTGGCCCAGCATTTCTCGTAGTGGTCTTGCTCTATGGGATAAGTTTGATATGAAGACACTGTAGTACGTCGCCTTTCCCAGGAAAAGTTGGAGTTCCTCGGACGACGTCAGTATTCGGACCCTTTGGATGGCTACGATATGGTCATTGGACTTGTGCAGTCCATTTTTATTGATTATACACTGTCATATCACTGAATTATGACCACCTGCTTTGCAATGGGAGTAGCCACCATTTGCCGCTATAACTGCCGCTAGGCATCGTGGCATGGACACAAGAAGTGCACGGTATGTGTCCGATAGTATGGCAGTCCATTTCACAGATGTTCAATTGGATTGATGTCCGGCGAATTAGCAGGCCAAAGGAGCACTCGAAAGTCAGTAGAGTGTTCCTCGAACCAATCCAGAAGGAGACATGCCTTGCGGCAGGGTGCATTGTTCTGCTGGAACACACCATCACATTGGGGGAACATCGTGAGCATGTACAGGTGCACATGGTCCGTTACGATTGACAAACAGCCACAAGCATTCAAACTGCCCTCTAGACGAACCAGTGGATCTAACTGCTCCCAACAGAAGATCCCCCACACAAGCACACAACCCCCACCAGCCTGTTTCTGGCCCACAATAGCCTCTTGCAGTCTCTTTTCATGGCGTTCACGACGCACACGCCATCACCCATCAATTTTATGGAGCAAAAACCTTGACTCGTCAGAGAAGGCGACCTTAGCCCACTTGTCTGTGATCCAATGGCGGTGGTCACATGCAAAGTCTAGGTGTCGTTGACGATGACTCCTGGTCAACATGGGTGCAGCAAACATGCGGCGATTGTTCAGGCCCATCTGTAGCAGGATGCGTTTAATGGTAATGTCGGATACACGTCTGTTGGCACCAGTGCTGAATCTGGTGGTCAGTTGATGGACGTTGGTCGATGGCTCGTGACCCTTTACAGTGATCGCGTTGGGATGCGATTTCTGTCCCTGCTGTCCACTCTTTGTACACCTTCACTACAGCGGACCGGGAACAGTTCACAAATCGCGCAGTTTTGGAGATGGTGCCACCCTTGCTGCTATAGCCTATTATCACCCCTTTTTGGATGTCCGTTAAATCCGGACGTTTACTCATCTTGAGGTTCATGCACCTGCCGTTTGATGCACCAGCTTTAAAGCTTTCTCAGCTGTTATGCAAATTTTGCAATGTGTAACTGTGTGTGTGTGCGCCTTGAAGGGGTGCTGGTCATAGCATGTCCTAAGCAAGTCAATGAAGTGGCTGCGAACAGACACATTTTCTTATTGAGATGGAAGCCGTGGTTTTCCAATCGATGTAGCGTTTGGCGCAACGCTCCAACGAGTTCATCAAAAGTCGGGGCAAACATGATGATGTCATTGAAGAAGTTGACAACTTCTGCTTGTCGCAGAAAACTTCTTCCAACCGACGCTGCCAAAGTACTGGGATATTGGCGGCACCATAGACGGCCCTGGTTGGTCTGACCAGTCCATGCGTCGGCGTGTTCAATGTTAGTATCTCCCGAAATTTGTCATCGATTGGCAGATAGGTAAATGCATCTGTGATGTCAAGGTGAGCAAACCATGCTGCCCCTCTCATTTTGTTAAAATTATCCTGTATCTTGGGAATCGGATGTTCATCCACAATCATGCTTGTTCACTGTATGTTTATAATTCCTCGTGATGTGTAGTGCTCCATTTTTCTTCACCACCACATGGATCGGCGATGCCCATTCAGAGAAGTCGATCTTCTCATAGAACCCGGCATTAATCTATTGATGCCATCCTCGATTGCTTTGGCATACTGCTCCCGTAAGGTAAGGGGGACGTCTCCTGCTCTGACAAATACGGTGGTGGCATCAGGCACAAGATGGATTGTAGCTGGCGGCCCTTTCAGTTTTCCTGCCGTGTTCTGGAATACATAGTAGTATTCTTTGATTAGTCCGTCCAATTGGGATTGCTGTTCCTCGGTGAGCAGTCCCTGGCCTTGGCTCTCCTGGATGGCTTGGATGGGCGTGAACAGTTTGTCGAATCTAATTTCGTGTAAAAAACTGGAGATCCAGTCATGGCCCATAAGTCCTGTGGAGTTACCCTCCACCACATACAGGTCCATTTTCCGGCCGGTGTTTCCGATGGTAACCTGGACTTTTGTTTTGCCAAGGCAGCGCACTTGGTGATCGGTGTAACTTCGGAACTGCCGGTCGGTCTTCTGCAGACGTATTTGGGGCTTGACTTTGCGCAGACGGGTGACACTTATAATACCACAAGGTGCTCCCATGTCTACCTCCATTTGCAGTCCTCCTGTCGATTTGGACATCGATGGCTTCTTGCTTCGCAGTCCCCTGCAGTTGGTTTAGCGTCTGGACCCAATCCACTGGCATTTTTTATGTTTCATTGAGCCAAGAACGACGTGTCCTTTTAGTCTTGGACCGACATGTTCTCACGATGTGCCCAGTCATTTGGCAGGAGTAACATGTTGCAGTCCTAAAGCAACAGATGTCCTCCCAGTGTTGATCGCCACACCTGCCACACAGTTTCTTCGGCACAGTTTTGTTCCCTTTGGACGAGTGGTGACTGGTCGAGGAACAGTGACGCTCATTGCTTGGGTTTACTTGGCGGCTTGGGAGCTTCTTCTGTCGATTTCTCCCTGGATGGTTCATTTTCGTGGCTGGAGACTCATAGCCGAGTTTATATGTGTCTTCCGTTATAGGCAGGCTTACTGCTTTACCAATAACCCAGGTGGTTTCAAGACTTTGTGCTATGGCATAGGTTTTGGCGAATTATTTCGGCTGCTTTGCGATGATTTCGGCTCGCGTCTCTGGAGAACGAAAACTGTGTAAAAATTGCTCGATGAACATTTGATTTAGAAAATCCCTGTATTGGCAATGGCCAGTGCTCTTTCGCAGGCGGAGTGCGTACTGAGCCACGGATTCATCAGGACTCTGGATTAAAGTTCTGAACTTGACGCTTTTGACGTACAGTCAAATCCCATTATAACGAATTCCATTGTAACGAAGTTTTCACTGTAACGAAGTTTTTCTGCGGTACCGGCAAAAATCCTATTCATTTAATGTTATTACGATCCCGCTATACCGAAATCTTTATAACGAAGTTTTCATTGTAAAGAAGCAAATTTTTGGTCCCCACAACATTATAATATCACTATAACGAAATTTTATTTTGGTCCCCACATTAGATAAGTGGCAAATCGAATCTGTAAAAATCAGCAAATTAAAAACAACCGCTCTTGTTAGTAAGACACGAATTATTTTAGCATAGGCCTACAAACAAAACGATTTGAAGATCATGTCTCTATTCGAAGAAATATTTTTTAAAAATATAGTATTTTCAAATATCTTATTCATCACTATTTTCAATACTGTGTACATGTAATATATTGTTATCAATATTTTGTGGGAATTTAAATCAATAAACGATAGTAAAACGATAGCATTCTGGTAGTCCCGCGTGTGAATGGCGCAAGATTTTGTTACTTGTAATTCTTCAAAAAAAAATACGGTGTGTAAAATTCAATCATTTTAATACGTGCAATACAGTACTATTAAATTCGAACTAAATCTACGATGTTTAATATTAAACAGAAGGAAAAACTTAAAGAATTGCATTAAAATGGAGCTATTTTAGTCATATGAAATGGAACTATTTTATTCACGTAATGTTACGAAGGATGCAAGCAAGATACTCAATGCATGGCCTCCGTAGTTAGATGAGGCCATACTAATTTTTACGCTTGTATTTTAATTATGTTAAACTAGTTTAAATATCTGAAAACAAGAACGATTAAAAAATAAAATCTTTGTCATGTTCAATTTATTTACTGAAATTATGCACATAGACTACTATTTATAGCGGCAAAGACTTAACAGCAAAAACGTACAACCTCCGTTTTTAATCATGATTTCTGGTAAGGATGAAGCATTACTGTTATACTACAGATTATTTCATAATCCTAAAAAATTACACTACTGTACATTTAAAACGCTAATATTGATTGATATTTGCCGTAATTATGGATAACCATTAAAAAATGCACATTCTCGGTTTAAAATGAGCTATTTTTCATTTATTCTCAAATTAATTTGCAATCTCGATTTAACTAAGTTTTCATTATAACGAAGTAAACCGATGGTCCCTTGAACTTCGTTATAACGGGATTTGGCTGTATTTATTTCTTGGTTGGCCAAAATGGCTCGTCAATATCAATTTGAGTTCTCCATACGGAATGGTTTCCGGTTCTTTAGGGCTGGCGAGGATCTTCAGCACGCCGTTCAGCTCTACCCCCACATGAACACGAGCATAGGCAGCACATTGGCATCAGGAATATTAGAGAGCTGCAGCACCTACTCAAAGTGCTTAAAATAGTTCCATTCGAAAATTCTCATTACCGTAGATATTCTACTATAATGTGAAAAATTTTGACCTAAAAAACCACCTAAATTTGTGGGATCGCATTATACAAGAGGGAAAAATTGGCGCTACAACAGCTGGGGAGTGGGGAAGGTCTGATGAACTTCAAACGAAAATAGTATGCAGTGCTCCCGCTAGCCTATTTTAGGAGGGCGCTGCGCCCTGCCTCGAGAGTATCGTGCCCTGCCTCGAGAATATCACGCCCTGCCGCGAGAATATCGCGCCCTGCCACGAGAGTGGTGCGTTTGTTCCCAAAAACAGTGCTTTTCCGCGAAAATAGTTCTGGTTAATTTGCTCTAGCTCTTTCATGTATCCTTCCGCACACAATCAGGCTTATACTGTATTCTGATTCGTCCATGCTTATACGTTTTGTCATACATTTGGCTCTCTACCTGTGCTCTATTTATTTGTTACCACGTGCTAGTTAAACTATAGTGTTTAATATAGAAAAACAACGTGATCATCAAGGTTGTCGATTGTCGATCAAGGTTTTATAGACTGTTTCCAACGTTCTCTTCGTACTATTTTTCTAAAACATGCCTTCAAGAAAGCGAAGAATGGAAGCTTTAGAAAAGGAGGGGAAAAGAACAAAAATGGTATCGGCAATTATTTTTGCAGGTAGGTCTATGAATTTTTAATTTCCGTCCTTACTATGTAGCTTTTTTTATAATTTAGCTTACTCCTATTCCGAATTTTAATGCGTTCCCTTATTCGTATTGGCCTAATATCTTAACACGTGCTTTTTGCAATGACTTTACAGCAGTTTTCATTTAGATTAAGGCAATTTTCACTTAAATTAAGGCACTTTGCGTTGAGAAAATGGCAGTTTTACATAACTTTAGCGCCATTTTCATTTAGATTAAGGCAGATTTCACGTAGATTAAGGCACTTTTCATTCCATGAAGGCAGTTTGTATTTAGAAAACGGTTTCTTAAACATTAAGGCAAAAATATACTAATCAATCGATGTGCCTAATGAATTACTAAAAATACGATAATAAAGTAAAAGATTATGAAATGTCGGCACGTAACAATGCTGTAAATTAAGGGCAACTTCGCTTAAGCCCTCGCACAAGCAAGCATTACGTAAACGTTAAATTTAAAACACGGGTATGTATTTTAGGTATGCTCTCGTGAGAAAAAATGACAGTATTTTTCAACGTTTTGGAAAATTTTCCATGATCTCCTGTATTATCGGAAATTACGTATTACCAGTAAAATGTAATATTACGGTTATCTCATTCATTAACCGTGGTAAACGAAAAGGAATTAAAGGAAATTCTCAGAATCCCTTCGATTCAAGCCAGAGACCGTTGAAATACCCAGTCTGGTTAGTTTGTTATAAAATAAATGAGTGTCTATCAAAACCCCCGCCGATCAAAACCCACCAGTAAAAAAAACCTCAGAGTAAAAGCACAGAAGGAGACATAACCCACAGATGAAAACATTTTTTTATAATTTGTAGATCTTTTTTCATCGACTTATCCGAAATTTTACTGACTTTTTTAATAGGGGAGGGGGCGTCTTTTAAAAAATATACATCACCCTGTATAAATATAAAATTATAGTACATTTTAAATGGTTTATAGGTACTTTCTTGTCAGATACGTATAAGTATTTTTTGTGTCCACATGTCCAATAATATCAAATTGAATTTTGAAAATTAAAAAAAAGAAATTGTCACATAGCTACATTATTATTATTGTTGTTTTACATTATAACATTATTGATCAAACTTATAAGAAGAAAAAAACTCAATGAAAATGATCTACATATTATAAAAAAAAAAATAATTTGTCCCTGGGACATAAAATGTTTTCATATGTGGGTTATGTCTCCTTCTGTGCTTTTACTCTGGGTTTTTTTCCCTCCCTTGCACTTTAAGACTGGGGGTTTTTTATCAGCGGGTTTTGTGTGATGGGGATTTTGAGTGGATCCCAAAATAAATGCATAGTAAAATTTCTAAATGCAAAATGCCGTAAAGTCATTGCAAAAAGCTGTATTTAAATTTAAAAACTCCTTACAATTATCCCCTATTTTATTCTAATATCATAAATAACTTTTATTCAAACAGCCCCCCGACATCTCAATCGCCTCAAACAGATAAAGACACCTCGTCAGAAAATAATGAATCAGTGATATATGAATCCAGTGCATCCACACCTACATCGTCGATGACGCCAACATTACCCACCACATCTGCACCTAAAAAGAATGCTGGGCATAAAACAGTATTTGATACAGAATGGCAAAATAAGAGACCATGGCTGAAATACTATGTTCTGTATCCTATGTCAAAAACATGATTCTACAGGAAAGAATGGGAGTAAAACTTGGACAGAAACGGGCTGTACGACAGTGCGACTGGATAAAATTACATCTCACGAAAGCAGTCCACAGCACCTGCTTTCCTTATCAGCAGAATTAGAAAATGAAAAAATTGAAAATATGTTTGAAAAATCTGAAACTTATGCTTTTAACGCCATAACAGATGCCTTTAAAATTGTTTACTTTATTGTACAAAAGAATCTGGCTCTAGACCTATTTTCATCTTTAGTAGATTTATGCATCGAATTAGGAGCAGAAAACCTTCAGAAATTAAGATCTGCAAAAAATGCAACGTATTCTAGTTGGGAGTCTGTGAACAATATATATTGCATGTTTTAGGAGCAGCATGTAAAAATTGTGTGCAAACGGAAATCAAAGAAAGCCCATGTTATTCTCTCAAGGTCGATGAAGTGACAGATGTTTCAAGTAAAAAACATTTGGCAATATGTACCAAATTTATTCACAAAGATACTGTAAAAACACGATTTTTAACAGACAGAACTATAATAAATGGAACTTCCGAAGTGATTTATAAAACTATTAATGAAGAAATAGTGAATGCTGAGTTAAATGAACAAGCATTAGTGGCATTTGGATCTGATGGGGCTGCAGTTTTTACAGGCAAGAAAACACGGGTTGGAGTGAAATTAAAATCTAATAATAATGCCTTAATTTTTCATCATTGTAAAGACCATCGCCTCGCTTTAGCTTGTAAAGAAACTTTTAATAGTATTCCAGAGGTGAAAAGAGTGGATAACTTGTTAGAAAAAATTTACAAGTACTATAAATATAGTACTGTTCATGCTTCTAGCCTACAAGAAATTCAAAAGGCTTTTGGCTCCGTGCCTAGAAAAATGAAACAAGGAAAACACCATCGATGGTTAAGTCATGAACAGGCTGTTTTGTCTGTAGTTAAATCGTACAGGTAAGATTATTCAACAGGTATTAATTGTCTAATATTTCAAAAATGCCTTATACTCAGTGTTTTTTTTAATAGACCACTTATAATAGATCTGGAACAAAGAACAATTAATAATGATCCAGAAGGGCAAGGAATTTTAAAAGATTTAAAAAACAGTAACATAGTAAATATGTTATTGTTAATAGCAGATGTTATGCCGATAATTTCTAGGCTATCTTTATTTTTTCAAAGGAATGATGTACATCTTGGTAAGAAATTGCTGAAAAAACTCAATCTTTTTTAAATTACAGTAATTTATTTTCATAAAAAATTTTAAGTTATTAATTTTCGCGTATTTTGAATAAAGGTATGGTAAAAGCAATGGTTGATAAAACTTATAATCAACTTGAAAAATTGAAAACTGAGCCTGGACCATGGCAGTTAAAATTGCCAGAATTTTCCGAAATCACAACTGAACCATTCCGGAACCGCTGTTCTGTTACTCAAAACACTGCCATTTTATTTTTTCAAAAGCTACAAGAAAATATTTTTTCTTCAAAAAACTGCAAGGTAAGGATTTTTAATGGTCGAAATTATTTATCCATTTAAATAGAAAAATTATTTGCAATGGTTAAATAGTTTTCAAACATATTTTTTTAGATACACAGATGTGAGCATTATGGAACATCTTGCAATTTTGGATTTGGCCGAGCTTGAAAATATCCCGTTAATTTATGGGTTGTCGGATGTAGAAGCAATAGCTAAACACTTTGCTGAAGATGAAGAACGGCTCCTAAACGAGTGGCAAGGTTTTCTGACATTATTGCAAAATTTAAAATTGGAAGACAGATCATTAAAAGTGATTTTAGATCTTTTTAATGGCTCGAAACATGTGAACCAAGGTTTAATAAATCTCTTTCCCAGTTTAGCAAAAATATATGCCACTGCTACTGTCATTCCACTAAGTACTGCGGAAGTGGAAAGAGTTTTCTCTCAAATTAAATTAATAAAAACGGCCCACAGAAATGCACTGAAAGAGGAAACACTCAAACATATCTTATGTATTAAATTGAACTGTAGTAACATCGATTTATTTAATGAAATTTTACCATTTGCAGTAAAAGAATGGTTTAAAATTAAACATAGGAGAATTGCCTTATATTTTGTATTTGTTTTATTAATGAATAAACTATTGATTTTCTAATTGAATGTATATATATAATTTCATTCCACTTTGAGCCTTCCCCCCCCCCCCCCCCATGAGTTGCCTTGACACTGCATGATGTGCCCTCTTGCTGCAGTTGGCACCCTGCCCTCAGTAAATTCTAGCGGGAGCACTGGTATGTAACATTGAGTATATTGGATTATTATAGTGCATTAAACAGTGAAACCTCACCTAATGAACACCCCTTAATTACGGACATTAATTCCCTTTTTTTCTCAATTTTTCCGTCCCAAAAGCTAATTCTCAAAAACAAAATGGCGATGCCATTGGGGGAAAAATTGCTGTGATCACATTTTATTTATCTTTCTTTCTATATATATAAAGAAGGATGTTTGTTCGTGGGTTTGTTTGTGGGTTTGTCTCTTATACAAATCTACAGTTTATTCCGATCTTGATGAAATTTTACATACTTAACCTTCAAAGCACGAGGAAGGTCACAGTCTACCTCAGATTTAGGAAAAATAATAATTATCGATAAAAAATCGATATTCATGGTTATGACAGAGCATATTAATGAGAAATATCTCATGACCAACAACGCAAGGCAAAGTTTGTGCAACAATAGGTATCAACAATGGTATCAACACCCAATTCTCAAACACTCAGCACGGACCAACAATATATCTCATGACCAACAATGAAAGGCAAAGTTTGTGCAATGATCAGGCTTTTCTTAGAAAAGAGAGTTCTTAGTACTTAACAATTTCTTGAAAATATTTAATAACAATCAGTAACTGGAGATAATGGAGAGTTAGCAGACTATTGAGAAAGAGTGGAAAGATGACAGAGGAAGCACTCCTTTAGCTTCGTGGTGTATTGAACAACTGGTAAGCATGTCAATAGAAGAATCGGAGATCGCTAGACTACACAAAGAGATGAATGGCCAAGTTTTGATTCAAGACATCGAGAGAAGAAAGGGAATTGCAACAACATCAAGTGTACATCTAAAGTAAGATTACGCGAGTAAAAAATTATTTAGACTAGCAGTGGCATCCTTGAAGAAGTCCATGCATTGTGAGCCTTTAAAATTTTTTTTTCAAATTTCCATTAAAAATTTTTACTTTATTAATTCTGAGCGTTTTCGTGTGTTTATTTTTAAGATATTTCAAAATTTATTTTAAAAAAAAAACAGTCCGAGCCAGATAGCGGTTAACACTTAGCTTATTTGGTAGCACAGCAGATCCAAACATTTCCTAAAAATACATTTTGATTATATTCTGTGGGACAGTGTATATTTTGGAAACTGAGATGCTGATAATGCGATGACTGAAAGTTCGTTTCCAGGAATTATTGATAATGAGCATAAAGTGAAGATGCAGTGAGAAAACATTATTAAGGCAGCATGTATTGATTAGGCATAGGAGTCAGGCATGTCTCCCTTGACCTCCCTATCAAACGTCCAGACGATTGGCAAAAAATTATGTGTCTGGAAAGGAAAGAGAAAGAACGAGTATTGGTCGGAGAAACTCAGCAACTAAAACAGAAATAGCTCTACGGGCATTTGAAATATCTGAACAACAGGAGTTTCGAAAAGAGCAATAGGGTATAAGGGCTTCTACGTCAAGGGCAAGAAAAACTTGAGTCTAAAATATCTGGTGATGCTCTGCAGTGGTGAGGCAAGTCAAGAAGAGTTTCGATAAATTCCCGGTATATCACCTAGACCTAGAAATTTCAGGTGCACGTGCTTGTTTGTTGAAAAGTCTTAGGACAAACTTCGTCAAGGAGATTCCATGGTATCCAACCCCTTTGTAAAATTCGATTAGTCCATATGTAAATGAACTAATCGCATTCTGGGAAAGCAGTAGGTAAAGATTTGTTTTAAAAGTTCACTTGATATACTTTTTACATGTGTAAAGTTAAACAAACAGTATGAATTGTTTTATAGGGAATGATTATGCAAACATGCATCTGTGTCTCGGTGCTGCTGGTACCATGGATGGTGCAAGGCGTTTGTGTGCTGAACGTTATCCCAACAGAATTCTTCCCAATTCACGAACATTTGGCGCAGTAGATCGTCGTCTAAGAGAAACAGGCGCATTCGCTCATGATAATCATCAACATGGACGTCGTCGGTGGTTACGCTCCACTGAATTAGAGGATCAAGTGTTGGAAAGGTTTAACCGAAATCCATCGACAAGTACTCATGCGGCCGGAGCTGCTCTAAATACTAGTCATACTACTGTATGGAACATTTTACATGACAACCTGCAACATCCGTTCAAGCTTCGAAAGGTGCAGGAATTATGTCCCAATGATCATGGTCCCCGGCGTGCCTTTCGCAGAATGGTTTATGCAGCAACAGAATAGGATTCCAGACTTTCCTTCCATGGTTTTGTGGACAGATGAGGCAACGTTTACGCGAGAGGGAATGTTCAATACTACAATAGTCATCTGTGGTCTCATGTCAACCCATGTGCAACACATGTTTACAGTTTTCAGCATCGTTTTTCGTTGAATATTTGGGCTGGCATGATTCACAATGTCCTGATTGGGCCATATCTCCTACCATGCCGTCTTAACGGGCAAACATACCTTGGTTTCCTGAAGGAGGAGCTCCCTGGTCTTTTGAAGATGTTCCATTAATGACCAGACATTTGATGTGGTTTCAACAGGACTGCGCACCTTCGCATTACACAACAGCAGTTAGAGATTACCTAAATGAGACATATCCTAGTCGTTGGATTGGTCGTGGCAGACCAGTTGCTTGGCCACCGAGATCGCCAGATCTCACACCGATGGATTTTTTTTTATGGGGAAGCATAAAATCAATGGTGTACTCCGAACCCGTAGATACTGAAGAATCTTGCCGTACTCAATTGGCGTCTTGTGTTGTCGCGGCAGCAGGTGACATCAGCGCGCGTGCTAATCAACTGTTTCCACACGTACATCAATCCATTATAAGGCGTTGCGAATTGTGCTATGAAGCAAATGGCGGTCATTTCGAACAATTACTGTAAAAGTCATACAGTAGATTGCTTGTGTTAATTGTTAAAAATAAAATAATCTAGGCCTACTAACGCACACTGCATCCCGGTGTCATTTGATTGTTCAATGCAGTATTGTAAGTAAACGGAGCTGCGGGGACCCCATGTTCATATGACAAAAAAATACTTCTAAGGACCTCTTCTATCATCTCCCAAAAAATCTGTACTCAATTCAAAAACACCCTGTATATAAAGAAGGATGTTTGTGGGTTTGTGGGTTTGTGGATTTGTTTGTGGGTTTGTTTTTTATACAAATCTACAGTTTTATTCCGATCTTGATGAAATTTTGCGTACTTGACCTTCAAAGCATGAGGAAAAAATAATAATTACTGATAAAAAATCGATAATCATGGTTATGGCAAGGCATATTAATGAAAAATATCTCATGACCAACAATGCAAGGCAAAGTTTGTGCAACAAAGATTATCAACAATGGTATCAACACGCAATTCACAAACACACTACACGGACCAACAATATACAGGGTGTTTCATAATTGATGTCCCATCTTAAGGTCCAGATAACGACTCAAGGGGAACAGATTGGGGGAAACTGAATATTGATTATTTGGTTTTAATGTCCCCTAATCATTCAGAATAAAAGCATTTCGCATCCCTGGGGGTGAAGGGGTAAATTTTGAAAATTTTAATTTTGCAGGGGTAGGGGGAGAGTGAAATTAAATTTTAATTTTAATTACCCCATGTGTTTTTCAGAAAGTTGTAGAGTATCATGTAAAATGTGGGTTTAGCAAAAAAACCCGGTGAAAAAATCTCATCTCCTGCCATTTATCGAGTGGGTAAAGTGAAAGGTATGGCTGGCTAATGAAGACAAAAACAGAAAAACTCATTAGAAACTTATTACTACTTATCATTTTACATTTCCCATGTACAGTTTTCAAATTTCATAATGTTTTTCCTGGTGGAAAGAGCCTGGTTGAGTTTATTAGCTTTTCAGGGTAACGACTCATTCATTCTCATTAATTTTCCAAATGTAGGCCCTGCTGTTTTCTAAGGTTTTTGTCCACATCGGCTAGCCATACCTTTCACTTTACTAACTCGATAAAGGGGCAGGGCATGAGATTTTTTTCACCGTGTTTTTTGCTAAACCCACATTTTACGGGATGCTCTACAACTTTCTAAATAACACATGGGTTCTAACCCCTACCCCTACAAAATTAAAATTTTCAAAATTTACCCCTTCACCCAGCAGGATGTGAAATGTTTTTATTCTGAATTAGGGGATATTAAACCAAATAATCAATATTCAAATTCCCCCACCTGTTGCCCTTGAGTTGTTATTTGGACCTAAAGACGGGACACCAATTATGAAAAACCCTGTATATCTCATGACCAACAATGCAAGGAAAAGTTTGTGCAATAATAGATATTAACATTGGTGTCAACACGCAATGCACCAACATTTTGCAAGGATCAAAAATGCAGGGCAAAGTTTGCACAATGTAGATAAATTTCAACTTGTAACAATGCATAGAATTCCTGTTATTTGTGACGTTATCACGTGTTTAGTGGTGTATTCAATTTATAATAAACTTGGTCACAGGAATAATAGCAGGTATTATTCAGTTGTTTAGCGAGAATCAAGTAATATAATTGTTTTTGAAGTAGTGATTTATTAAGTTGAGATAATTCAGGATTATAAATTTGGATATTAATCGAAGGCACTCGATTAAGAAATAGCAGGAGGGGTGGAGCAATGACAGGAAGAGACATTCTTTTGGAGTTTAAGTAAATATTGTTGATATTGGTCATTGGATTCCTCGATAAATAAACATGTTGATTCTTTTTAAGATTTGTTTGTGTTATGGATTTCATATAGTGTTTGAAATCATTCTAGTTTTCGTGATTTGTTCACTTTGGGAACTTGTAAATTGTGAAAGGGGAAAGGAGACCGGATATGCGAGACAATATAAGAAGTCGTGAGAAACCGAAGGTTTCATGAGTCCTGTTAAAGAGTCGGCAGAGGAAGGCTGCGCGCTTTCTCCTCTCGTGTGGAACATAAGGCTTAATGGAAATTGATGAGGAACAGCATTAGCGAAAGGAGCTGCTGTGCAAACTCCACAGTTGGCCAAGTAGTTGGGCTAGTTTCTTAATTCAATTTAGGATTGTGCAGGCTCATCAAAAAATATGTTGGAGAATGAGTTGTCATGGGTTAGGCAAGCAAGCGGTCGAGGGGAAGCTGAACGCTCTCTCCGTCGACTGATTGAAGGAGGAGGGTCAGGTGAGATGCGCCACGGCGGCTGCGAAACCTCTGTAGTCTGTTAATGCGATCTGGTGGCTCTTTCCTCCTGAAATCAAGGCTTGTAGGAACTCATCCCTCATCAGTTAATATTGGAACATAAAAGAGATTCCCGAATAAGTATTTTAATATTATGATATAGAGGCTCCCGATTAAGTATTTTAATGTTGGAACATAAAAGAGACTCCCAATAAGGTATTTTGATATTATGACATAAAAGAGACTCCCGAATAAGTATTATTGAAATGGAACTTAAGAGAAATGAACCCTAGATGTTTAAAATGGAACCTGGATGCAATTGATATTCTTCAGAGTCCTCATTCATGATTAGAATCGAGAAACTGGAAATTGAAACCCCGACATTCTTCAGAGCAAATGGAAGAGAGCAACGTGATTTTCTTCAAGCGACAGGCATAAATAGGAACCCAACATTGAGAGAAGAAGACAACTACATATTTGAGATCTTCTGTTGAACTTAGTGGGGACACTTTGAGACTTCCAGTGGACTCACTCACTAATCGATCCGGATTATCTTCAGGTGTGTTTTCTGTGCTTCAGTGTGATAAGTGATATGTTTTATGGCCTGTTTAACACAAGAAGTGTTTTTGTGCATTAATTTGGATTAAAAGTGATCACAAGTCTGCAGGTGTCTGAAACTACGCAACTGTAAGTAGATTGAAACTAAATGCGTAAGATTTATTTTGATTGTCATGACAAAAGAAAGGTATAATACAGAACTATTTGAGAGAACTTTCTTTGAATTGAGTTTTAATTGATACTATCTCTTTCCTCAGAGCAAATTGATTTTTATTGACATTTATTCACATTTTGCATGTTATCTTAGTCATAAGTACTTGGGGAATTTAAGATTAACTTTCTTCTTTACGATAAGATCTATCCACTTTCTTTTTACTTAGATTTAAGATCCTTTTATTTAATTTTGTATCTCATTGGTGAACTATTTAACTTTGAATAAAAGACAATTATTTGATTCCAATCCTTGCCTTCCTTATTGAAATAAATAAGTCACAGCCTGCCAATTTTAAAAGAACTTAACCTATGTCCTTGATTATGCATATTGATTTTGTTTCAGCAATTTTGTTAAGCTAGCCATCTTTGAATTCATTTCATTGGATTCTGTTTCTGATTTGTGAGAAAAGGGGGGGGTGGTCCAATCAAATTGATTGTGGTTGCATTGGCACCCATTGTGTAAAATTTTAAAATCAACGACGTAAGTTACATTGTCGCCCCAACGTGAAGCTCGAGGAGTGTCCATTTACTTTGGCACCTACTGAGTAGAATATTGACAGTCAAGGGTATAACGTTACATATTCATGCTTTTCTTAGAAAAGAGAGTTCTTAGTACTTAACAATTTCTTGAAAATCTTTAAAAATCATCAGTAACTGGAGATAATGGAGAGTTAGCAGACTATTGAGAAAGAGTGGAAAGACGACAGAGGAAGCACTCTTTTAGCTCTGTGCTGTATTGAGCAAATGGTAAGCAAGTAAATAGAAGAATCGGTGACTGCTAGACTACACAAAGTGATGAATGGCCAAGTTTTGCTTCAAGATATCGAGAGAAGAGTGGAATTGCAACAACATCAAGTATACAACGTGAGTAAGAAATTATTTAGACTAGCAGAGGCATCCTTGGAGACGTCCTTCTATTGTGAGCCTTTAAAATTTTTTTTTTTTGGATTTTCATTAAGAATTTTTACTGTAATAATTCTAAGCATTTTCATTTGTGTATTTTTAAGATATTGCAAAATTTAATCCAAAAAAAAAAAAAAAGGTCTGAGCCACGCCGGGGTGTTCACCTAGCTAATTTTGTAGCACATCAGATACAAACATTTGATAAAAATACATTTTGACTATATTCTGTGGGAATGTATATATTTTGATAACCGAGAAGCTGATAATGCGATGATTGAACATTCGTTTCCAAGAATTATTAATAATGAGCATAAAATGATGATGCAGTGACAAAACGTTAACAACGCAGCATCTATTGATGAGGCAAAGGAGTCACACGTGTTTCCCTTGAGCTCCCTATCAAAACGTCCAGACGACTGGCAAAAATTTTTGTATCTGGAAAGGAAAGAGAAAGAACTAGTATTGGTCACAGAAACTCTGCAACTAAAACAGAAAAAGCTATACGGGCATTTGAAACATCTGAACAATGGGAGATTCGAACAGAGCAAGAGGGTATTAGAGCTACTTCTTCAAGGGCAAAAAAAACTTGAGTCGAAAGTATCTGGTGATGCTCCGCAGTGGTGAGGCAAATCAAGAAGAGTTTAGATAAAGTCCCAGTACATCTCCTAGAATTCCTGCTTTCGTAATTTTCGTAGAATGGATAGTCCCTTTGCTCTGTGTTGTATTGATTGAGTTATTATTTAACCAATTGGAAGTTATAATTTAATTTTTTGAGATTATTCTCTTTACCTGTAAGTGTATTTATCCCGGCCAACGCCGGGTACCTCTTCTAGTCTATATATATAAAGAAGGATGTTTGTTTGTTTAGGGGATTGTGGGTGTGTCTGTTTCTTATACAAATCTATAGTTTTATTCCTTTTATTCACTTGTAACTATGTAAACAAATCTTGGAAGTCGAATGTAACGTACTTCCCGAAAAGGTAGAGAGCTGAAATTTGATACATACATGCAGGATTGATGATAATGCATGTAAAAATTTTTTTTTTCAAATCGGTTCATTGGTTCGTGTTCTAATGGTACTAATTCATTAATTCCAACTGTCCAGTTGCCACAACAAACAATTCGTTATGACGAGGATTAAATGTATCCATCGTTTATTGTTGCAAAATAATAAAAGCGTGTTTTTGAATATAACCTTTTACCCTGTTATCTTATTTATACTAGAGTCTATTCACATGACTCATAACTTTTACCCTTCCTGTGCTGTTCGGATCTTTTTTGACCCAAATCGTTTTTCAACTGCCTATATCTTTTATCTATTTGTATAATTTATTTATATACAGTATTATTAAAATTGTTTTGCATGATCTAGAAAATGTAAATTTAAATGATTTATGATATAATTGTTTTAATAATAAATAAGATAATCTGTGAAAAATCTTGCAAAAAAGTAATTATGGGTCATTTATGACCTGAACAATGTAAGTGTAAGGTTAAAACGAACAGCACAGGAAGGTTAAAGACATGACTCATCAGATGGTGCAGCAGATGGTCCAAGAATTATCCGACTCTGAGAGAGGAATGATTGTGGGGTGCCGCAATAGCGGGAAGTTACTTCCTGGAACCAGCGCTTTCACGAGGCATCCTCGTTCCACTTTGCACGATGTTGTGCACAAATACAAACAGACAGTTGGAATAACAGCAAAATGTTCCAGGCGACCGCCACTCCTGTCGACGAGAGACAAATATGCTCGGAGGACATCACTGCTGCCTTTCTAGGGGACTCAGATGCCTACTCACCAGCCGAAGCCCATGGCCCATCAGTGTGCACAGTACAACGTGCTCTTAATGAGACTGGCTTCTGTGGTAGAGAGAAAGCCATTCATCTTAAGGGTGAATGCTGTTCGTCATCTGCGAAGGTGTCAGTGGACTGGTGATGATTGGGCAAAGGTCACGTGGAGCGATGAAATCTGTTTCACCCTCCAATAATCTGACAGTCGTGTGTGGGTCTGGAAATGAGCAAATGAAAAATATGATCAAGAGTGCCTTGTTTGGTTTGGTTTGTTTGACATTAACGTCCTTTTCAACTACTATGGTCATTTCAGGATGGCGTAATAGGGGCCGCAAATTTTGCCTCGCAAGGGTTCTTTAACGTGCAGCCGGCAAACGACTACACGGGACCAACGGCTTTACTTCCCTTCCGAAGGAAGTGCGTGATCTCAGGATTTCCCCCTGAAAAATCCTCGTCGTCCTCGGCCGGGATCGAACCCACGTACTCAGGCATCAGAGGCGATCACGCAACCGCTGAGCCACCGAGGCCGATAAGAGTGCCTTGTACCCACAGTGAAGGACTCTCACAAAGGAGTCAAGGTGTGGGTCACGTTCTGTACAGCAGGCATAGGACCTATCACCAGTGCCAAGATGCAACCGAATGTCCCATGGTTCCAAGAGATGTTGGAAATGCACCTTCCTGGAGTGACAGTGGATTTTATGGCACCTTATCGGACTGCTTCTTCCAGCAGCATTATTCCCCAAGTCATGCTCCTCATTCAACACAGGCATGGTTCGCCCATGCAGACATTCAGTTATTGCCCTAACCTGCACAGAGTCCAGACTTGAATCCAATCAAAGCATTGTGGGATGTGCTGGAGCACCACGTACGGATGCACATGCCCTAGGTTATGAATCGTCATCATTGCTGGACCGTTTGACGGCCAAATGGCACCATATCACACAAGCAGAATGTAAAAACTTGAGGACATCCTTCCTCATTGTGTTGCAGCAGTAATTGCAGCAAAGGGTAACCCAACGTGTTACTGACAATAGCATTTCCATAGAGGGCACTTGAAGCGGGATGTTCGGACACTTTTGGCAGGCAGTGTATAATACCATGCATTTTAAGAGATTTTCACCAAGAAATTTTAAATATGAATGATAAATATTGTGAGTTTCGTAAAAACCTAAATGAAATATTTTTCAAATTAAAATGTTTCTTTTTATTCACATCAAAAATTTATGAAGCTTGAAAGAGAAAAAGCAAGGACATTCATTGCCTTAACCCAGGTTGTTCATACATAGAGAGTGTGATAACCATTTTAACAACCTACTACTGCACATATATAACCTAGACTCTTTTGAAAAGGCATTTGAGCAGAAAACAAACTTATCAACTCTCAAAATCTAAAACCTTGCACTGACATGAGCTGCAGAGTGCACACAAGTTAAATGACTGTAATGGCGGAGGGTACAGCAAAGAGAGTGCCACTTCGTGTCAAAATCGATCAGCAGCACATTGTTTATTAGATAAAATATTAAGCTGAACACTCAAAAACAATAAAATACTATACCTGTTTTGCATTCTGCACAAGTTCAGTTAGTTTATTAAAGATGGACGTCACTAACTGAGGATTTTGTTTCATGTGATCTTTAAGAAAATCTGTATAAGAAGGTGGTCCCAATTTATTTGTTAATTCAGGGTTTCTTATTTGTAGTGCTAATGCTAACCGCCTATTGCGATCTATTAGCGCACACTCTGAATTGCAATCTAACCTGAAAAGAAAAAGTTCAAAATATAAATGTTGTAGTTAATAATTCTTTAAATGTATATTAACTCTAAAATGAATGATTATTTAAATTTTATCAAAATAATTTTCTTCCACTTTTTCATAAAAAACATACTCAGGAAAATTAATTTAAAAATCTTTTAATAAATTTTATTTATTTATTCATGACTTTATTTATGTCAAAATCTTGCGCTATTTTTTGATGAAAATTTGCAATATCTGAAAGTGCATACATGTATACAGTAAAAATGAACACATTAAAAAGTTTACAATTAATACAGTAAAAATTCATGACCAAGTATGGCCCTCTAGCAGTTCTACCTAGCTTCACTCGTGTTGGAATGCTGTGTAGAAAAATGTATGTGGTTTCTAAACTGCGAGGAAATAGCATGAAAATGAAGCAATACAGTACTTCAATCTGACATTAATTCCTGGCTATGGCTGTAGTTCTTCTATTTCTTCCCAATTAATGCACTTACGTTACCCATAGAAAGAAAACTAACTTAAAAGTCTGAAAATAGATTTGAATTCCTTTCCGACAGTTTCACCAGATTAGTCACGCATTGGCACAATGCGTGGAAAGGGATGGGGACTATAAGTCGAAAAGTGAATAGTGCATTACATAAAGGACAAATGTAAGTATCAGATACAATTAGAATTTTGAAAATCTGTTAACATATAAAAAAGTTACAGCTATACAGACATTACTTTTTGACCAACCCTTGTACATTCAGACAACTAAAACAGTAAGAATTGTTAAACAAAATACACCTGACGAGGGGTGCCACCCTAGCAGCAGCAAAATACACCCGATGAGGGGTGCCGCCCCAGAAATATTAGCAGACCCTCGTCGGAGTCAGTCACCAGGGTTTTGGACTAATATACCAGAATGACTGACTTGAGACTAAAGGGGCCCATACACTGACAGACGCGGCCTGTGAAAGATTGTGGCTCGCAGCAATTTTTCCAATGTTCCACTCCCAACGGGGCACCATGGTTGGAATGTGAGCTAGACTGTTGTCTACCCGTTGGGAGGGGTCCAAGATTTTATGGACGTGCTACTCGGGGAGGAGACGAGTTACTTGACACAAGAAGTTAGAGGAAACACTTTTTATTCTCTAATAATCTCACTGAACAGTTAAAATGATATAAATTTTGGGAGCCCCCTTAAACGAATGACTTAAAAAAGAAATATACCTCAGCATAACAATAAAACACTAAATAATTGTAATAACAAAAGCGAGAGATGAGTAACATCAGCTCTAGTGGGGCTGTGTATATCTGCTACTGAGCTGGCATGACATTCGCTTCCTACTCTGTTCCCATGACCTCAGTTTCAGTGTTACATGTAATGCACAAGACAATATAGAGTCCAAAGACTCCTTTTCCAACAGTGCTTGCTAAAACCAGGGACAGTCTCCACAACACAAGAACACGCTGCATGCTCTTTTATGTTTTGGAGGAGGAACACTGTAACGCCACGCCGGGGTACCATTTTCCCACCCTACTGAGACTGACTGCCACAGCGATTACCCTAGTAACCGTTTATCATGCTTTAACTACCTTTCAGGCCCCTTCACTCTGGAGACCTTAATTGGTTAGAGCGTCAAAACATGCACCTTACCCCACTAAAGAAACAATTGTGACTGGGTCAGTGTGTTTGTTTGTTTTTTTTGTTGCGAGTTATGGTGTTCCTGTTATTGTGTGGATATAGTGGTATGATAGTAAAGACGTTGGTGTGGTTTGTTTTGTTGTGGAATATGGAAGTTGGACTAAATCATTGAAATTAGCTGCATGCGTGCGTGCGTGTGTGTGTGTGTGTGTGTGTGTTGTGTTGTGTTGTGTTGTGTTGTGTTGTTAATGGAGGGTTCGTGGTAGTAGATTTGTTTTTGTTTTGTTGTGAAAAATGAGTGTTTGTTGTTATATAGCATTTATAAGTCTAATAATGGGAAAAGAGGTAACAATTGCAACTGATGCTGAGCTTTGTTGGCCGCGGTTGTTACAGCTTTTTCTAGAAACCCGCTCCTAATAATATAAAGTGAGTGTTGCTCTTTTGTTGTGAGAGAGCGTGTGCGGTGTTGCGCAGGGAAGCACAAAGGAGACAGCCGACGCGCTGTGTTCGATGCTCCGTAGTTTTTTTTTTGTTATTATAACAGAATTATGGAGAAAACGGTATTCAACCGTTTTTGATCGATAAAAATGTTTGTGACGATTCTTTTATGCTGAACAGATAGCTGTTAAGGAAGTTTCGTCGCCAGCGAGCGTTACTATATAGGAAATGGATAGCAGTTCGATATTTCCCATTACTGGATTTCCTACTAAGTTGAGAAAATCGTCGTTGGATGCAACTTGTGTTTGGTGAGATCGCTCCATTTATTCCTTCCTGACTAACTGATATACATAATTGGTCCAATTCCCCAAGTTGTGCGATTTGCGCTTCTAATCGTCCCGAACGAACGAAGGTCACGTGATTGGTGTCATCACTATTAGAGCGAAGAGAACTAACTTTTTGAGTTCGCATGAGTGTTGGTCGTTTGATGCCAACCAGAGAGACAATTTTCTTGAGTTATAACCTTAAAATGATGTTAATTCTTTATTTTGGGTTAAATGATTGGTTGCCAATGCATGAGAGTTATTTTAGAGGGGCATGGTTGTTAACAGCTGCCGTTTGAGTTGTAAAGCATAGGAAGCACAGGTTACCGAAGCGGAGTACAGGAAGCTTATTTGTGCTGTCGCTTGCCTTTTTGCTCCACGCTTCCAAGCTTCATGGGAAGTTTTTTTTTTTGAATCCCGGTTGATTCTCTGTGGTTATTCGCCTTCACATGTGTTGGAGGGAGATTTTTTTCAGGGGTTTTTATCAAGCATTTGTTCCCATTCTTGCACAGTCGGCCTAGCCTTTATATTATGTACCCCTTTACTTTCTCAATCTACTTTTGGCATTGACCCCTGGGTAAATTTTTTTTTTGACACGCACGGCGCTCATTTTTTTAAGTGCGTCTTTTGATCTCTGAGATAGAGACTCTGTGGGCTTCCCATTCAGTTATAGGGAGGTTCCTGTGAGCCCCCTCCATTAAGGGAATTTAAAGGGTTCACGTGACGCGTTCTAGTCGCGTTACATTAGCTCCGCGTGGGTGGATAAGTCGGAGTGTTTCTCGGTAAAAAGACCACCTTATCTCATCGTCTCTTCCTCGTACAAGGAAATACTTGTAGATTTCCTTTGTAGTAACCTGGCCAGGTTTTTATTTTAATTACTCTAATTCTTCGTAAATGCTTTCTTTTTCATACGATAGAGGATTAAGGAAACGAGTCTGCCGTAAAAATTCGCATGATTTTCTTTTTTAAACGCGGTTAGCCTTACAAATTAATCACGAGGTCGTATTGCTTTTTGGATTAATGTACTCCACGATCAACAGTCAATTACCAGTTTTTTTTTCTTCCATTGTGACGAGCTTCAAGAAAACCAGAAAAGGGGTGCAGGAAATATATTTAAAGTATATAGATATTAAAATAGATTTTTTGGTCGATTCTGTTTTAAAAGAATCAAAATATTTTCTTAATTGTTTACGATTACTTCGTTTAAATGGTACATAATTGTTGTATAGTTTAAAGTCAATTGGTTACTTGGGATTGTTGGTTAATAATTACCCTTTGTTATCCGAGGGAAGAGCTTTTAGAGAGTCACGTTGCGCATTCGCCAGCGCGAGTTCGGCGATCGCGTGGCGCCAAAATATTTAAATTTAGTTTTTCTTGGAAAATTAATTTTTTTTTTACGCAAAAGGGAGTCCAGCGAGGTGAACCCAGAGGAGCAGTGGTATCCGCTTAGGTCACAAGGAATGGGGTGGCCCCTCAACGATCCGGAGATGTTTTCTTTTCCTTTCTGACTCATGTTTTTTTTTGGCTGAGCGCAGTCGTAGTGGACTATGATGTCGAAGACACGGTTACTTTTCTTTGAATTACATCAGAGATGTCGTCTGGGCTGTCCTAAAGGATCCTAGGTGGAATCTTTCACCTTTTCATGTACCCCGTAGACAGATATTGAATTTCGTAAGCCTATTGCGGCTGGATTCCTTCTTTTTGGGGCATCACTTCTCCACAGGAGAACGACAAAAAGAAATATTTGTAAAACGGCATGTCTTAAATACAAACATAAACTTCGTATGAATTGTTTTTCTTTCTCATGGAAAATACCTGCAGTCGGCTGTACGGCCAACCTCCACAGTTCGAGCTCTTTATCTGACGGAATTCGGATCTAATCATCATCGGCGTTCCACGGGATTGTCCGGACGTCTAGATTGCCTTGTGCATCTGCCGGTCAGCTTTGAAGCGGCTTGGTTTTTGCAATTATAGTCCTCCGCTAACATTACTTTTTAGGGCCCTGACGGCGTACCAGTGTCCAGAACACGACGGAGGGTCCTCCAAGTAAATGCGTATCTTTTATCGCTATTCCTTCCAATGGGTTTGGTGGTGACCACTTTATCATGGCGAGCGGCCCGCTTTGACACTGTTTAGCTGACTTTGTATTCACCGCTGATCTCCACGTTGTGTCACCTGTTTCATCATATTACATCTGCTGTCCGCAGTTAATCGTTCTTTATTCCGCCAGGGTGATAAATTCCATCGTTCTGGCTCTCTCCACCGCACCCAGTCCCTGGCATTTATAGTTTTCCCACGCCCGGAAACGAATAATTCTCTCTTGGAAAGAATCTTCATGAAACCGATTCTTTTATAATAATTATTTGACTTTCAGTTATTTATTTCCGCTGTGATTTGATTTTTTTTGTTTTCTTTTCTTGCCCTTTTTACGCTTAAGCTTGAATGTTATTATATATTTTTTTTCCTGTTCTTTATTTCAGGGGCCTGTTTTGCGTAGCCGTAGTCTGTCTGCAGTTCCGATTCACCTGTGCGTCCGTCCTTTTGTCACCTTCTGCCTGCCCCTCCCCCCTTAAATGTATCAACGTCGCAATGTAATTTAGTTCTATGTGCAGTTCTTGTTGTTTTAGATTCCCCCCTTTAGGTCTGTGTTAGTTGTCTTCCCTGAACGAACTTCTATTTATTTCTTATGGTTTTCTTTATTTTTTTGTTTATTTAGTTTAATTTCAATTTAATTCTTTGGGCTTTCATTTTGTACCTTTTCTTTGTAGCTATAGTTTTTTTTTGAATCTCCATTTGTTACGATTTTTTTGTTTCCAAACGGTTATATGTGGTGTAATTTTCAGTAACTAGTTCTTAGTTCAATTCGTCCTAGATCCCTTGTCAGATGACTCATCCCTGTTGTTATACCGGACTGCTTCAATCAATGTTAGATTCCTCGGGCGGACTGGCAACATGGTCTCCTCTACTTCACTCCCAGCTCCGCTTTCTTCGCCTCATCACAAGATTGACCTTCTTTCGACGCTGAATGCTACAGTTTCGTCATCTCTTCCTCTGATTGAAAAATAGTCCCCGATTTATTCTGTACACCACTCTCTTTATTTCATATTGCAATAAAGGAGATAATTTGTTTGGAATCCGTGGGGTTCTTTCTTCAGAATTATCATATCAAACTAATACCTTAATTTCTTAAACGGGTAATTTCTTCGAGGGGCTTAAAGTTCCTTTTAGACTTATATTTTGTACCGCGATTCTTCATATACTTCCTCCCCAACACGTGTTTGACCATTGTTCTAGAATACTCAGTGGGGAGAGTTTTTTTTTTTTTTTTTCCTACTTTAAGTGCTATAGTCTTTAAATTGTGGGGATTTATAATAATAAGGGAGGTTAAAGTCCTTTGCTCGGGAGAGCATTCGTAAAAAACTGAACGTGACGAAACTACGTCTGCTGGTTTTCGGCACGTTACAGTGCGTACATTAGCTGTTAATAGGGGTTACTGCTCTCCTCCCCTTCCGTGGTTCAGGAAACTCCGTTTTAAAGAAGCCCCTTAACAGGGATTTGTATAGAAAAAAGGGAGCGTGGCGCTTTCCATGCGTTCCAGTATTCCAATGTGAAAGCTTACTAAGTGTGCCTTTGTACAACGCAACGCAAAGGCACATAATTTTAGACATGCCATGGAGTGCATAATTTGCGTTTTAGACTTGCCATGGAGTCACGTATTGGGTACCATAAGTTGATTGATTAGAACCGAGATTTTCAGTAGTTGATGCATAATTGCGAAGTATTTTGTATAGCGTTTATATTACATATTGTTCACCAGTTTCTGTGATCATCTATTTGTTTATCGGGGGCCCATTTATTTATTGTAATTATCTTGTATTAATATGCAAATTAAATATTGCTGTCTTGTTTCCACTGCACACCTATTCTTTGGCTAGTTGACCATCTCCCCTCCGCGAGTCATTAAAAACCCGCTCCTGACGCACGTGGGTTTGGATCTTCGTTGTTGGGGGTACTTTTGGTCCCCCCCCCCCCCCCCACTCACGCATCAGGGCACACAATAACGTCCCCTGCAACTAATACATCAGGCAACGAATCACCAGCCTATCTGTGGGAACCAGAGCCCAAAGCTCATATTCACTTTTCCAACTTGACACACAGGGCAGTAAAAGCACCCATAACTAAAGACTACAGAATAACTTCATTGAGCGGTCCTTAGACAACGGGTTTTTAGGCCAATGGCCCAGCATGGAACTCTGCACTGTGACGATACATTCCAGCCAGGGATACAGCAGTACTGTGCTTACACAAAACTTCCCGTTCCATGGTCTGTTCCACGCCACCGCGGTAGAACAAAGACCCAGTCAAGATTTGCAGACCGGAATCACGGTAAGTAACAACTTCGAAAACGACTCTACACCATCAACATGATGCAGACATCCCCCTTTCATTAAAAAAAAAAGCAAACGATTGGTCTCATCAATAACGAAATCCAATTTCTTCATATAATTGACCTCTTTCATAATGATGAGTCACTGCTTCAACGGGCTTGGTTTCTCAACTTAGTCGCTTGAAGAACTGGGCAACACAGCAAACAGAGCAATCAATATACTTAAGCTAACTGACCTGACGCTGTCACGGCAAAGAAGGAAGCCTATTTGCTATGGCTTGCAAAAAGGTCAACTTTGAGTCAAGTGCGGTATACTGAGGCACGAAAAGCAGCAGCAAAGACGGTATCAACAGCTAAAGCCAAGGCCTGGGAGAAGTTCGGGGAGAAATTGGAGGCAGACTATGGTTCAACAAACAAGGTATTCTGGCAGACCGTGCGCCGCCTCCGTGGAAAGAAGTCTCTTTCATCACAAACTATTAAGAATTCAGATGGGAGGCTTCTGAAAACGGAGGAGAGCGTATTGCATAGGTGGAAGGAGTACTTTATACTTTGCATCTCTTCTTAATCCGGTGACGACAACAAGTGAGGCACATGAGGTGCACCTTGGAGCAGAGAATAGTGACGGTAGTATCACTGAAGCAAAAATCAGATAGGTAATTAAGTCCTTGAAGACTGGCAAAGCTGCAGGTGATGATGAAATCTGGTCCGAGATGTTAAAGGTCTTAAATCAGGATGGTATCCTGTGGCTGACTCGAGTGTGTCAGGTTGCTTGAATATCTGGACAGGCCCCTAAGCAGTGGCAGACAGGAATTGTGATCCCTATCTTCAAAAAGGGAGATCAGAGAGATTGCAATAACTATCGAGGCATCTCTTTGCTCAGCATTCCCGAGAAAGTGTACGCTAAGTGCCTGGAGAAGAGAGGTCGGGAAATAGTCAATTCTAAACTTTTGGGCGAGAAGTGTGGTTTCCGACCTGGCCGAAGCACAGCAGATCACATGTTTGCTCTAAGGCAAATCTTTGAGAAATCCTGGGAGTATGCAAAAGAGGTCTATGCTTGCTTTGCAGACCTCAAAAAAGCATATCACAGAGTTCCTCGGGAGAATCTCTGGTTGCAATCATGTCTCTGTATGAAAGCTCTGAGATGTGTGTCTGGATAAATGGCATTAAGTCAAGACTGTTCACCGTGGGTGTTGGACTCCGCCAAGGGTATGTACTGTCAACCCTGTTGTTCATTATCTTTATGGACTGGATAGACAGGGGCAGCCAAGGCGATGAGCGTGTTTGTGTGGATGACTATCTGGTGGAGAGGTTGCTCTTTGCTGACGACCTTGTCCTCCTTGGGTCTTCTCGCATGAACCTTCAGCATGCACTAGACCGGTTTGCAGCCAAATGTGAAGAAGCTGGGATGAAGATCAGTGTGGCCAAAACTGAGATTCTGGTCATTTCAAGACAGCCTGCTCAGTGTGCTTTCCATGTTAGGGGAGCCTCGTTGAGACAGGTGGAGAAATTCAAGTACCTACGGATTGCATTAACGAGTGATGGACAGCAGGAGAAGGAATTGGATGCTCGGATCGGTGCAGCAAGCTGTGTCAGATGTGAACTGTGGCGATCCATGGTAATGAAATGCGAGCTAGGTAACAAAGCCAAGGTTTCAGTCTTCAAATCTATCTTTGTCCCGATTCTCACCTATGGCCATGAGGCTTGGTTAATGACCGAAAGAGTGCGATTGCGGCTACAAGCAGCCAAAATGAGATTTCTGAGAGGTGTGGCAGGTGATACCCTACTAGATAGAGTGCACAGCAGCACAATATGAGAGTCTGTAGGTGTTGAGCTGCTACTTCTCTGCAAACCGGTCCGAGTTGCGCCACGTGATACAGATGCTGCAAACTGGTCTTCCTAGGCAGTTGTTATTTTCCAAGCCGGTGGGTAAGAAACCAAGGGGTTGGACTAGAACCAGGTAGCTAGACTACATGGAGAATCCGGGTTCGAGTCACTTGGGTATTACTAGCAAGGACATGCACCTGATGGTGGAAGATCGCGATCGCTGGAGATCCACCATAGGGCTGTGCCCCTGCAACCCTAACAGATAAGTGGGTTTGAAAAGTCAGTAAGTAAGTACTTTAAAATACAGATGGCAAAAAGCATATGCAACTGGGAGATATTTTTATTCCAAAACAGTGAGGAGAGGAAAAAATTTTAAAAACTCAGATCATGTACATGATGTGATACAATTTCCTGGTGGGATAATTACAGGAAAATGTTTGCCACAGATTAAAGTAAATCAGAGGAGATATACCATAAGAATCTGGGCGATTCATAAAAAATTTTATTCAATTTTAAAATAAATCTGAACCAATATTCAACAAGTGAAAAATATTACATCTACAAATTAATAATTAAATCGATTACATTTACAAATTGATAAAATATATATAAATTTTATAACTGTGATGTGCAGTTAACTTTATATTAAACTCGATTTCAATTTAAGTATAGTTTTGTAATCTTCATTTAAATTGATATCGTTTTGCTTTTTCTGTCATTGAGCAAAATTGCGATTTCTCCGGTTTTTCCTCTTTATTATTGAATATTATTAAAGAAACAGGAGGTGAGTTCTTGTTTTAGCACAATCGTTTTTTGCCTCCGATTTTTAAGACAGGGTTCGTACGCTTTGTTCCATTTAAAATTCTAGACATTTTCCAGGCCTTTCGAGAAATATTTTATTCCTTTTCCAGGCCAAAAAATATCATAGTTAAACACTTGACATAAAATGTTACAAAAGAAACCATCTCTCAAATTTTGTTTAATATTTCATTTTAAATTTTACATTTTATGAATACTCTTGATTTCTGTATTAATACTAGAAAGAATTTCCAGAATCATTTGCGTCGAATATCGTTATATATAATCTCTAAAATGAGCCAAAAAGTGAAAACCTCTGAGCCACAAGGAGGAAAAAGGATGTATACAATTGACAAAAATTAATATCAAAACTGTAAATGTTTTATCAGAGCTTCGTCGAAGCCCATTTCTGCGATCAGCAGAAAATTTCTTTCAAGTGGCCACCAAAGCACACATGAAGCCCATTATTGTGTAACCCCCCCCCCCCCCCCCCGTATGAAGTAAAACACTAACTTACAGGTAGTCAAGTCGGGGTGTGCGGGAATTAGGGGTTCGGGACCCAAAAGATAGTCTCTGAAACTATGCGTTTGTAGTTTGTTCAACTATTTTATTCATTCCAACGTTCATACACACAAATTAAATAAGACATATTCACGTTATTCGGTGCTAATTAAAATTAAGGGGACCCTAACAACATTAAATTTAATTAATACTATATCATTTCACAAATAAGGAGATGCTTAAGAGAATAACAAACAGCGTCTAGCTGTATCAAAGCATGGGCAGTTGCATGGTTTTCCGTGAGCTAGGCCATTCACAGGAATAATTATGCGCCAAGGGGGCAGAGTGCACACCCAAAACCCCCGAATAAGATATACCGCACTCACACGCTCAGTGCTTCCTTTGGAGGCCACAACTAGGGGAGAAACACGGAAACCCCTCTTGGTGGGTTTTGAGTGGCACCCAATCATGCGCCACAGACGTGACTCGACTCTCACAGCGCGGCAAGCTGTGCGGACGGATGTCACTCGTATTTGTTGTGAGCTGCCCACACAGAAAGCCAGTGCGCTCAAATCCTTATCGCTGCTCGCTAACCTGCGTCCAGCCAACTGCCGGCATACTTAATGCTCTTAGCTGAAATCGATTTTTGCGCATAATTACAACCATTACAAGTTAATTAGGCAAACAAATCGTTTTACGGCAGCACTTATTATCTTTCAATATAACAGAGTCAGTGGAGAACTTTCGCGCAATTGCGCATGCAGTCTCTGGGGAGGAAGAGAACAGGCGTCCTCGAACACAACGCTCTGAGGCAAAGTTATGATTTCTCATCTGTCTTTGTGCGGAAAGAAACAGTTAAAGGCACTCACCAATCTTCAAGACATTTGTTACCTGTTTGGGTTTAGGAATTGCACCTACACATCTGGAGAACCTTAACCCTGGACGACGATAACGAACCATTCAATAATTGCAACTCGACGTCGATTCCTTCGGCGATACGCAGTGTTCCATTAACATGACGGTAAGACTACATTCCTTTTAACTAATGATCAAGATGCTCAGCATTAATATACTGAATAACTTATTTTGAATTTAGCTATTAATACAGTGTCATGATAGCTTGAAAAACTTTAGTCTCGATAGCGTTCCATCCTCAGTCATGGTGGACCCAACGTCTTCATACCATAAGGAACCAATTAATTTTCGTCTGCACCAAACAAACGCATTTGCATGACAACCAAACTTTTTTCTTAACAATACCAAAAATAAAAATAACAAACATTCCTTAAATTAACGCAACAATACTTTACCGAGCAACTGGGTTAAACATTTAAAAACAAAACATTTAATCCACAACAATCCTAGCTCTCAACAAAGTGCACGAAACACGATAACAACATACTGGAGCTTAATTTAAGAAAAAAAAACATTTTTTTTAAACATGACCACAACGATCAACACTAAACACAAGTTTCATTCCCCTTTTTAGCATAATTACTTAAACAAAACCACAGCCACGCAAAACTCACACACACAATCAAAACAAATAGCAACACATCCCACTAGCACACCTACAGACTCCCTCTCACACAACCAAACACAACCAAAACAAACAACATATACTAAAGAAAATTGTCGCCGGACTTATGCGACATCCAAAATTGACATGAAATGTCACATACGCCCGACGACAAACCTCGAACACACCCGGTTACGGGTTATGTTTGAGCCCAAGCCCCAAACACACAAACATTACCTCCTACCACTACTCCCCCTATGCTACGCATAATAGAACCAAATAAGGGCAACTACCACTCCAGCTCGCAGAAGCCTTCTCTTCCTCGCCCTGGAATGATGGCCCTATAATCCATGTACTCTTCATCATCGTCACTGCTTCCATATTCACTGGATAGTCCATCCATATTCCTAATTTTATGTTCCAGCGCGATCAAGGACACTGTGTTCATTTCAGCACTTTCCCCTTGTTCCTTATCCACGTTCAGCGACCTTGCCTCCTTATTTCGTTTAGACCTTCTCCTTATTTCGTTTAGACTCACTAACACAGCCTGCTGAGTATGTTTAGTTTTCCCTAGTTCCGAAACAGCTCCCTTCTTTTACCCCTTCTCTCTTTGCAATTTCTCTTTAACCTTATAAAACATCCTCATACCCTTATTCCAAACAGGTTCTTCCACCTCCAGAGCTTCTGCATCCGTGGGCTCTACCTCTTTGATGTGGATTTCGTCTCCCATAATATCCTGATCCTTCCTCATTAACGTATTCACATTCCTCTCTCTTTCAAGCCATGAGCTTGCGACTGGTTTAAATGACACCCTACATCCTGAATCATCTTTACATGGGATTCCGGAGTTCTGTGATGTGGAGCTCACATCCCCACAAACCAGATTTCTTCCCTCATCATGACACCTAACATCCTCTGTTTGCGTCTCCACTGCTACCGGACACCCGGGCATTACTATGTCAGTGGGCGTTGTTATCTCTTCTTCCGTATCTGCTACCCCTGTCCCATTGACATAATCCCTAGAGTTCCATCCACTACACCTCCCCTGGCACAACAGCCATTGCCTCATGAGCACCCAACGTGTTACTACCTTCTGTATATGGGTTTGCACCAAAACAGGGTGCGGGCAGAACCACATACCCAGGGTTCTTCTGAGGTAATTTAACTGAGCCTCTTCTACATATTGTGTAGGAGGTGCCATCAGATTCCCTCCACAGGCATTGGGCATCGGAAATCCCCTTGCTGCATCAAAAGTCAGGCTCTCTCATATAACCAGGCTCTCTCACAATCATAATTCTGGCCTATATCGTTACTACCCACTTGCCAATGCACCCATAACTGGCCGGCTTTCACCCACTTAATATCTCCATACCGAATCCCACAAATTTGAATCCAACCTTCACTATCCTGGGCGCTAATAACAAAAGGGCCAATCCATCGAGGTAGCCTACCCAACGTCCCAGCAGACACTCTTCCTGGTTCCCTCAACATCACCCATGTTGACATCTGCCCTTCTGCAGGCCCACCATTACAATCCCCTGGGAATACATATGTCCCAGATAGACCACCTTCTCCCAGTTGCTCATTAGATACTGCTGTGTAACACTCCTGCACCCTCTCATCAGACGGCGTTGATGCGGGTTCCACCATCTGACCACACGAACATTGAAACGTGAGGCCCTTCAGGATATCATCATATGGGCGGTCACCAAATGAGTGAATGAGAAAAGTACGCGTTCCCTTATGACATCCCTGGACATGGACATCAAGCATTCCCCCTTGCTTGAGGCATAGGCAACTGCCGTTAATGCCACGTATGACTGTCCAGCTAGCTGCAACGGGGGGGCCCATTACTGCTTATAAGCTTCGGAATCGATTAAAGACACCTGGGACCCGGTGTCAACCAACATCGTGACGGGCTGGCCCTGCAGAAACACTGTCGTGGTACATACCCCATCCTCGCCGCTCTGGGTCAACACCGGTCCCTCCGCACTCCTGCTTAGGTTTACACTACGGGGCCTAAGGGCAGTCTGTGGACAGTTTCTGGCCATATGGCCCACCTGCCCACAGCGATAACAGCCATTATTTGTGCTTGAACCCCGGAGCACCAACACCCTTGACCCCCTGTAGAAGTGCTACTGAAGCAGCCCCTGGGGCTCTTGCTTTCAAAAATTCCACCTCCTTCACCAGATTCCTCTAATTTTCTTATAGATGCGGTGCATCTGCACGTGCCACCTTGTAATTTAGGTGCTTCTTTCTCTTTGTTTGTTTTTGGGACAAAACGGAGGGTTGCTGAGCCTCCCTCAGCCCCTGTCACTGAATCTCCAGCTTCAATGACATTGGACACGCTCCTATTCTTACGTTCTAACTCCTCAGAACCATAGCCAAACCGACCGCCTCCTTGTAAGTTTTCGGCTCAGCGATCATCAGTGCTCTCCTATGAGTGAGCAAGCAACTGTTGCAAAAGCGTTGCGGCAACATCGCTTCGCGCATAGGAGCTGCCTCGCGATTCGCACCAATGAACCGCTCCATTGCTAACTCAAGGCGGCCGGCAAACGTAGCTACAAGCTCATGTGTCCCTTGTATTATATCGTGTAATTCCTTGGAATAATCCTTCCACACTTTAATTCTGCCAAAAACCCGCTCCAAACGTGCGCGGAGCTGAACATAATCGTCAATATCATAAAGTTCATGCTCCGCGGCACGCTTGGCTGCGGCTCCCCTTAACTTGGTCTTAATAATTGTAACCTTTATTTCAGGAGTCCATTTTGCTAAAACGCCTATACTGTCAATGCTGGACAGGAATGCCGTTATGGTGATTCCACCATCATCCCCAACAAAAGCGGGTACAGCACCCATTAACCCAGCCAACTCAGGCGCCGCGGCACCTGCCGCATCTCCTTCATTTCCTGGCATCATATGCCTTATATTTACCTAACTGCTTAAGTCTTAACCCACAAATAAATATGCTCCATACTAAATCACAGACACAGCCCAAACAGCCTTACATATATCCTACCCCAAAAACCATAACGCAAATACAAACAAAAAAAAAAAATAAACATATACCCCCAAACGCAAAGCTTCAGAGCACGGAATCTGTAGTCCAGAATTTCCGGATTTTGGGTCCCTGTTCGGGCACCAGATGTAACACCCCCACCCTTCCTGTATGAAGTAAAACACTAACGCACGGGTAGTCAGATCGGATTGTAAGGGAATTAGGGGTTCGGGAATCAAAAGATCGTCTCTGAAACTATGCGTTTGTAGTGTGTTCAACTATTTTATTCATTCCAACGTTCATACACACAAATTAAATAAGACATGTTCACGTTATTCGGTGCTAATTAAAATTAAGGGGCCCCTAACAACATTAAATTTAATTAATACTATATCATTTCACAAATAAGGAGATGCTTAAGAGAATAACAACCAGCGTCTAGCTGCATCAAAGCATAGGAATAATTATGTGCCAAGGGATAATAATTATGAGAGCACACCCAAAACTCCTGAATTAAGTATACCATATACCCTGGATGATGATAACGAACCATTCAATAACTGCAACTCGACGTAGATTCCATCGGCGATACGCAGTGTTCCATTGACATGATGATAAAACTACATTCCTTTTAACTATTGATCAAGATGCTCAGCATTAATATACGGAATAACTTATTTTGAATTTAGCTATTAATACTGTGTCATGATAACTTGAAAGGCTTAAGTCTCGACAGCGTTCCATCCTCAGTCATGGCGGATCCAACGTCTTCATACCATAAGGAACCAATTAATTTTCATCTGCACCAATGAACGCATTCGCTTGACAACCAAAATTTTTTCTTAACAATACCAAAAATAAAAATAAACATTCTTTAAATTAGCGCAACAATATTTTACCGAGCAATTGGGTTAAACATTTAAAAACAAAACATTTAATCCACAACAATCCTAGCTATCAACAAAGTGCACAAAACATACTAATAACACACTGGAGCTTAATTTAAAAAAAAATAAAAAATTTTTAAACATGACCACAACCAAGGTCAGTGGAAACAAGGTCCCGCAATTCTTGAGCCAAAATTCACCGCTACTGCGCAGATGACGTCACCGGCACCAAGATCGTTCCCCAGTAGCACGCTTCTACATGATATTTGCCGCGCACAAGCATAAAAATTAATTCTACGATGCCTATCTACGATACAAATCAGCTAAAGATCAAACATGAGATCTTTCATATTATAGAATAAACATTATTTTGTTTATTCGTAAAAAACATTTTGTTCAAATAAACTCTTTTTCACACTAATTCCCAACGTCAGCTCAGTGGTTTTATAGTTTCTTAGCATATGTATATCCGAAAAGGCAAATATTGGAGAAAAAATAAAAAAGAAGGATTAGATTATTTGAATGGCTTCAAAGCACAAAAATTTCGAAAAACAATATTTTGAGTTATTTATTTATTTATTCCAATGTAAGAAACATATAAATATATAGTAAGATGAATTTCCCATGAGCACATAGTCCTCGTATATTCGGAAAAGCATCAAAAGAAAATAAAATAAATTAGTATATACGGTAACAACAATTAAAACTGATTAACATATAAAAACCATTAAAAACTAATTGTTTTTGACAGTCATAATCCAATTTTTAAGTTTATATCTACATTTTCGTCCAACAGTACATAATTTTATTTCATTTGGTAGATCATTAAACAATTTTTTATAATTATAATCTATTTGATGGAAAACGAAAGAATGCTTTGGAATTTCAATTGGAATCGTCAGATTTTTTGAATATCTTAAATTATAATTAAAATGTCTGAAAATTGGCTGTTTCATTTTTACATAATTGCATGTATATTTTGCCAAATTAAAAAGATAAAATTGATGAAAATTCATTATTTGATTTTTACGAAAATCATTATTGTTAAAGATACAACGAGTCAGCATATTAAATAGATTTAAAATTGGTTTTAAATGAGTCACATAAGTTCCACCCCAAACTGAGATGAGATATTGTAATGTACTTAAAAAGAAAACGTTATATATTAAAATCAGATTTTTAAAAGTTAAGACAGTTTTTAATGATCGAATTATAAAAGTTATAGATCTTAATCTAACAAATAAACTTCTTATATGGGAATCCCATGATAAACGATAATCAATTGTAATACCCAAATATTTTGTGTTCGACATAAGTTAAGAGAGGACAATGACTACATTCAAGATTATTACATTTCAAATCATGATATTTAAGAAACAAATTCGTATTACAATCAGAGTGCAATTTAAAACGCATATATACAGATTTTTTTACATTTAAGGACATTATTATTTGATAACCAGAAGTTTAATAATTTAAGTTCTGATTGGGCTTCTTTAAAATTTACTAAGGAGTTATAAGCTAAAGACGGTGCAGAATTTTATTGGTATCACAGCTATCAAGAGGGTATTTAAGCTATCTTTCTAATAAGTTACTAAAAGCTCCTGAAGTACTGAACGACATTTTTGAAATTTCCATGGTTCTAATTTAAGAATGGAACAAAAAAAATAACCAACGTTTTTCAAGCGTTAGACCAAAAAGATTACATGTTAACACATGAAATTATACATAAATTTGTTAAGTCGAGAACTTATACTAGACTAAGAGATATGAACCGCATTCTTCTTCATGAATAGAAATAATAAAAAAAAATTTTTAATTATAAACTCTTTTGTTTATTTCCTTATTTAAATAAAAAAAGATATTGTGTAGGCAGATTTTTAAAGCATTTTATTACAATTTATCATGTATGTTTTTCTTGCTCTTACAATTTCTTTTCCCATTAGATTCTTCAATTACAATGTTTTTAAATGCAGGCAATGCTGTGCTCGGTACCCGTGACGTCATGTTGCTTCCCCGTGGTGAAGCCCACCCTGCGCACTGCGAGACCTTATATTCCACTGACCTTGACCACAACAATCAACACAACACACAAGTTTCATTCCCCATTTTAGCATAATTACTTAAACAAAACCACAGCCACGCAAAACACACACAATCAAAACAAGAGCAACACATCCCACTAGCACACCTAGAGACTCCCTCTCACACAACCAAACACAACTAAAACAAACAACATATACTAAAGAAAATTGCCGCCAGACATATGCGACATCCAAAACTGACAATTGTTTACAGTGTTTTGTTTTATTTACATAAGTCTATAACTTCAGTATGATAACTGATAAGAATTTTGACTGCAAATTCTGAATTTTTATGTAAACTTCTGCAAATATTGTGATTAGTATTTTCAAATGTAAAAAAAAGTTTGGTAAAATTCTATTCCTTTGGCTTCGAAGCTGTCCTTAGAAATACTGTATCATCGAAGTCGTCTATCCGTGTTGCATGTGCTTGGCTCGATATGGTTCTATCTGTTTGGAATTATTTTTTAAAAGGCATGCTCATTCCCGATATCGTTATAATCAATTCAAATAGAATGAAGAAAAATGGTACGCAAATTATTCAGCTCAGTTCTTTATATATCCCTGGCTCATTTGATTTCTATATTTTCATTATCCTGCATTTATTTCGCACTCCTGCAGGATTTTACCAAGAAAATATTCTTTCATATGCTATTTTGGATTAAATAACAAAAAGTAATACTCTAATGGGGTTTAAGTTGTAATTTTAATTGTTATTTTTATCAGTTTACAACCTTATATCCTCATCCATTCCTGCTTATACTATGCATGGTAGACATCGTGCTATGTATTCATGATGTTAAGGCTACATGCAGCGCCAACTATCGGCCGCCGTGGCTGATGTTCGGCAATCTTTGGAAATTGACATTAAAAACCCAATTTTCACATAATTAACCGTTAATTTTAGGGAAACGAATTATTCCATAAAATATATTAAGACAAACTGCATCTAATGACATCATAAACCCATTATGTGAAAATTCCGTGTCACTTGACCTTTAACAATAATGGTTTAAGATAAAAAAACACATAGCTAAAAATTCCAATAGCACAAATCATCAACAAATAACACATACAGTGTTGGACAAAACTTAGGCCGAATGGAACTTTTCATCTTTTTTTTATTTTAACACTTCTTAAATTTTGAAAAACTAATCAGTTTGGTACAATATAAATAAATAAACATTTGCTCTACACTAATTATGAAAAAAAATACAAATCTTAGTTATTATAAAAAAAAATATCAAAATCATGATGGACATAACTTTGGCCGACTTGTTTTACGTGTCACAAAACAACATAAAAAATGTTAACAAAGAAATCTTAATAGCGTATGCCTTTGCCCTTATTTTTTATTACGTCTACACATCTCTTGTGCATAGAATCAATTAGTTTCTGGCACATTTTCTGTGAGATTTGATTCCAACTTGCTTCAATCGCAACTTTTAAGTCATTTACTGAGTCAAATTGTTTTCCATCGTTGTATACCAAACGTACCAAATAACCCCAAAGATTCTCTATTGGATTTAAGTCCGGTGACACTGCTGGCCAGTCCAGAACTTTTATTTTTTTTGCTTTAAACCAGTCCATTGTTGACTTCGCTGTGTGGATGCTGGCGTTGTCTTGCTGGAATATGTAGTTTTTTCCTGCCATACGAATTCCAGATGAAAGCAAATTATTCTCCAAAGTTTGTTGATAGTCTGATGCACTGTGTCTTCCATTTAAAAACACTATATTGCTTTTTGCTTTGTAGCCAAATGATGCCCACACCATACAGTAGTCTGATGCACTGTGTCTTCCATTTAAAAACACTATATTGCTTTTTGCTTTGTTGCCAAATGATGCCCACACCATACTGTATGGCGTTGCGGATTTACTATCACTGTACATTTTATTTTGAATGACGGGATAAAAGAGTGGCCGTGGCATTTTAACTCACAAATTAAAAAAGAAAGATCTCACCATGGATGTCCTCTCACTGGGCAGGCAACTTCTTATCTTAGTAGCCTCTGAAGAAACATACAATGACGAAAAGATCGATCTTTTAAAAACCGTTCTATCTTTTCTCCGGTTAATAGCATGACATCGACGAATGATCTCCTCTAAACTCACGTCTAAAATCTCTTTTCAGGCTGTATTACTTTTCAATACTAAAAGTAATATCCTTATCCATAATAAACTAGGTAGTGTTTATTACTCTAATATGCTGCCCAATGAAAATTTTCATCGTAATGGCGGCATTCCAAAAACGCTCACAAAAGTCGAGCAATCTCTCTTGCATGAAGCCAAGACAACAACAACACTATATATTTTTTTAAGAGAAGCAAAACACGAAGAGATTGTCATCTCTTCTAGGAAATTCTCCTACTGCCAGAAAGCAAATAGTGTGATTTCTATTCACATTGTTACAGCTTCCCAAGCTCTTACTTGGCTGTAACAATGCAACTAGCGATCTTAGACAACTCTTAAACAACGATAAATCATGTCAATATTCATTAATATTTTTACTACGAAAAAGCAACACACACACACACTGGACAAGTGTCAGGGCTCATTACACGGTAATAATAAGATAATTACAATGGATAAGCCTCCCAAAACAAAA
>JAHWFO010083400.1:1101518-1117274 GCA_023313115.1 Rhysida immarginata
AAATAACCACATGCAAAATAACCAATTTTTGGCATATATGACTGTAAGCAGACTAATAACATACTGGCTACAGTCACAAATTATTATAACAATCTTATTTATTAATGTAATAATATTACAGTACTTTTTCAGGCAACGTAGGTATGATGAGCAGAGCAGTAACTAATGCTCGTGCAAAATCTACAGTCTTTTTATCCGTAAAATAATGCTAATAGACATGCGCTGTAACGATAAAAAGGGTCAGCAAGCCTTTCACATGTATCCTTGATAAAGCCTGGAATAAATGGCAAAACCAGTTGGGAAATCTTGAGTTTTCTTCCGTTATATACTGTAACGCCTCCATAAACTTCTTAATACATTGAACTATATTTTTTATAATATTACGTTTTTGTCCCGATCGTCTTCTTGTTTTTTGTGTTTTTTTTTGCACAAATATTTCATAACTTCAGTCCGAGGTCTTCGTGTTGGCTAGCCACTGTTAAAATTAATTTTCATTCCGATGTTTCTAAGAATTACCACATATATTCATTTATAACTAGGGTGACCAGACGTCCTGGTTTTTGAGAAATTATCCTAGCGCCCAGAAAAAGTCCTCGGGATTCTATTATATCACGGTTTACATAAATAAAAGCAATAATGTGGATAGTGTCAATAAATAATTTATAAATAAACTCTTTAACCACAACAGTATAATTACAAGAAAAATACAACCTGGAAGCACTTTTCGAAAGCCAAGCTTTCATTATTCAACAGCCGATGAGAACCTCGAGTAAAACTGAGAGAACTAACCTTTGAAAATTTTTCAAGGTATTATAAGGAAAAAGGCAACCAATCAGAAAAATAAGAACTATTTTCTCTGATTGGTTATCTGGTTCACCCAAGTAATTAATGGAGAATAACCAATGGGTCCTGAATCTAAGTTCAATAGCTGTTTTTTATTAGTTTTTTGAATAGCTATACTTGAAGGTTTTTTCGATTTATTGGCATAATCAGCTTAACATTGTCTAAAGGAAAAACATGTCCGGTGTCTAAAGAATGCTTGGCCACAGACGATTGATTACTCCTTCCAAATTTTCTGTGGTCCATGTGCTCCTTGAACCTAGTTTTGATATTCCTGAAAGTCTGTCCTTTGTAAAGCATGGGGCAATTGGCACATCTGATTTCATAGATCCCTGGTTTCAATAATGGGGGGATTTTGTCCTTTGGATTGTGTAGTAGATTCCTGACCTGGTTTGGATTGCTAAATGCAAGAGAAATGTCAAATGATTTAAAAACTGTACTAAGACCTCTAATTAAAGAATTATTGTAAGGTAAAGAAATCGATTTGCCCCTATTCTTAGTCCTGTTCAAGGTGGTGATGTCCATCATGAATTTTTTAAACTTCCTTTTCCTGACCAGATCTATGATGGTATGATTATTGTATCCGTTTTTGGCAGCAATTTCCTGGATGAGGGCAACTTCTTTTTTGAAATGTGGAGGACTAAGAGGGAGGTTAATAGCCCTGTCGATCATAGATATTAACGTAGACATCTTATGGCTCCATGGGTGGCTGGAATCGCTCGGGATGTAGTTTAGTCCATTTGAGGGTTTACAATAGACGTCGAATGATAGAAAGTTGTGGTTCCTGATGATCAAGATGTCCAGAAATGGTAAAGTTCGATCCTTTTCTAACTCCATGGTGAATTGGACTGTAGGGAAAAAACTGTTTATATGTTGTAAAAAATCATTTACATCGCACACGTTGGTATCGAAAATCGTAAAAATATCGTCCACATATCGATACCAACAAGATGGAAAATAGAACCCAGATTTCTTTAGAATATCTTCGAAATTCTTGAGGAAGATTTCTGCCAAAATGGGGCTAAGGCAAGACCCCATAGGAGTGCCAACCAACATTTTGTATACCTGATTCCTATATTTATCACGGTTTCACAAAATGGGTCTCTGCTCTAATTTATTCCAATTTTTAGTATTTTTGGAATTTCTAGGAATTCTTTTTCCAGGATTCCTGGAACATTCCTTCTTTAAGTGACAGCATTCCCTGTTAGATATTCATGTCTGCGAAGAAATGTAATTTCTCATATAAACACACACAAGTTTTAGTCCATTGTAAGATTTATTCTTCATACTATTATGGCTGGCTTAACACCGTTAGAAGTTTTGAACTACATGCTCAACTAAAAAATGGCGGGACGGGAAGTTAGATTTTTAAAGAGAGGGTACTACTAAAACGTGAACAGTTGACATGTCCAGCAAACGAAATTTAAATTTTTATACACAAGAGGGAAAAACAAACATGATTTATTACAAGGACTCAAGGAAATTACGTTTCCTTGAGTCCTTGTTAATCTTTGTCCACAGTTTCTGGCTCCAATTCTCTCTATGATTTATTACAATTATAAATTTAGAATCTATCCAACACCCCCTCATAATAAATCATTCTAATATTTCGATAATGTTCATTTTTCTGATCAACTGCAAGAGCTTCTCTGCTGGAAGAGGCTTCATAAAAGCATTAGCAATCATCCCTGTTCATGTAGGTCTCGCAGCAGGTGGTATCTAATTTCAATGTGTTTGGTGCGCTGGTTTATTCTTTCAGTTCGAGTCAATTTGATACATCCCCGATTATCTTCAAAAAGTATAATGGGAAAATCAATACTTCTTTTGCAGTCCGAGAAGAGTTGCTTCAACCACATTGCTTCTTGGCTTGCAGCAGCAGCAGAAATATACTCTGCTTCGAGAAATAAACTTAGTGTTTGCGCCAGGACAACAACGGGACAGAATCTTCCAGATGGATGGGAGGAGAAGGTGGAAAATTTTATAGAATTTGTTAGGAATGAAGGCCTATCGCAGGAAGCGACCTGGAACATTGACGAGGTTCCGGTGTCATTGGACATCCCCCCCAACTCAACGACTGTCCCCAATAACGACAACTGGGCACGAGCGTTCCCACTTTACAATGGTTTTGGCATGTTCAGCCATTGGGAAGAAGGTGAAGCCGATGGTGATTTTAAAGAGAACAACAATGCCAAGAGAGGATTTCAGAAAGGATGTTGTGATCACGTGTAATAAGAAAGGGTGGATGAACGAGGGCATTATGAACGAGTGGATTCAGAAATGCTATCAGGCTCGCCCTGGAGGGTTTTTTCAATAGAAATCCCTCCTTGTCATGGATGCCATGGCAACGCATAAATTGCCAGTGGTGAAGAAGACCTTGAACCAGGCAGTTAAGCATGTTGCCCTTATTCCCGGGGAGGGTTGACACGTATCTTGCAACCCCTAGACATCAGCGTCTACCACCCGTTCAAAGTTTTTTTGAGGAGGGAATGGGAAATTTGGATGCGGACAGGAGTACATACATACATGCCAGCAGGCCGCCAACGACGAGCACCATATGCGGAGCTATGCCGATGGGTTTCGGTGCTGTGGAAGAAAATTAAGCCAGAAACGATAATCAATGGATTCATAAAGGCAGGGATTGGAAGACCTGCAGAGTCAGAAGTTATTCAGGATTTAAATAGCTCCTCATCTTCAGAGGATGAGGACGATGAAGACCTGAGAAGATGCTATGAAGACCTTTTTTTGCAACTCAGACCAGGATTCTGACTTTGACGGGTTTAGTTCTTCTTCTGATGATGATGATGGTCCTTAATCTTAATGTAATAATTATGAAATAAATAAATTTTTCAATACTACAATTGTTGTCACTTTTTGATTTGCTTCACTGCAAAATAATTTGGAAATGCTGAATCGCTTTTCATTCGTGTAAAAAATATTTTGGAAATCCCACACCCCTAGATACCTCGCAGCTCCCTCCCTCGGATGTAAAAAAGTGTATAACCCACGGGGTATATTCACGAAAATACGGTAGTTCTCATGCAGATTCTCATAAAAAAATTTTTTAACATGCTTGCACATTTAAACTCAGCAGGCCACCATTATTGCTATGCAGTGCATCATGGGTAGTTTGGTGCGATAACGTTGTTCTCGAGAACTCTTCGTAATTTTGCCGATAAAATAAGCCTAATGCCATAGTCGTAGCCAAATGGGCAGAGCTTGTGACGTAAGAACTTGTTTTTAACTTCTTTTGCAATGATTTCATTCGTTGGTTGTCCGGTCATGCTAAGTGAGGGAACCAAATTTCGTAATAAAGAGCTAAAATATAATTTAAAATTTATTGTCTGGACCGAAAAATCCTTACATTATAGGGATAATTATGCTATAAAGATTTCGCTATATGGAGATTGAGAAAGCATTAAATCAATAGGATTTTTGCCGGGACCACAAAAAAATTTCGTTATAGAGAAAATTTCGCTATATCGACATTCGCTCTACAGAGGTTCTACTATATCCTTTTCAGTGCATTCCAGTCTCGTTGACGCGGTTTTTCTATTCTCCGACTTAAAATCCCTACTGCAGCAGCAATATCTGGTCGAGTTGAGATCGAGTTCTCCTTCTCTCACGTCTCCACGCCGTCTACACACGATGCCACGTGACAACGCATAATGGACTTGTGAACATTCGCGTAGCATTCCTGTCAATTTGTAATTATATATTCAGTTTCATGTAGTTAGATTAAAATCAATTACCGACATCAAAAAAAGTCTTCTGATCATTTTTAACAATTCTGGTGGTCACGTGTCGTATTCCACACGCAACATGAAGCATGCCCCACATAATGGTGACCCGGACGTGATCAGAAACAAAACAACAGGTGACCACGTGGAGGAAAACCCATCACTGCATCCCGTGCCGACGACCGCAGCCATCGGACAACGCAGCAGCCGTTATTTCATCCCAGTAACCAGCCGGGAAACGACGCCAACCCTACCACGCCAATCAAGGAGGAAAGTAACGGCCAGCGAAAACCATCAACACGAGATCAAGGTAGGTGCAATCAGCATTTCACAAAACGCGCGACTTAACGTTGTCAAGAGACAAATCAGCCATTGTTCTGTGCTAATTGCCCGTAGTCACCCCCACTACTCATTTTCTCCTGGCAAACTTGATATGACAACATGCCCGTCGATCAAACAGAGAATCCGGCCCCCCAAATCGCCCACTTGGCGATCAAACCGCCTCCGTTCTGGCAGGCCAACCCCAACCTCTGTTTCGCGCAACTCGAGGCGAAGTTTGAATTGGCTAATATCAGCACGGACCACACGAAGTACAACCACGTAGTGGCCGCTATCGAGTCCAATATCCCAAACACAGTACAGGATATCATAATTAATCCACCTGCGACGAACAAATATCCTACACTGAAGCAGCTCCTAATTGAAATTATGCGGAAAGCGAAGCTTCTAAAATTCGCACGCTGCTCCAAGGCCTGGAGCTGGGCGATCAACGCCCCTCTTATCTTCTTTCTCGCATGCGAGAACTAGCGAACAGCCACCTTAGCAATGATCAATTAAAATTGCTATGGTTGGCAAGGCTGCCCACAAACACTGAAGCAATCTTGGCCGCTTCCAACAAAAAATTACCCAGCTGGCTACATTGGCTGACAAAATCACACTGAATTTGTCCCAGTGACGCAGGTGCACTCCGCATCCGCCGCAGCCAAAACTCACGCAGACGTGGAAATACTGCAACAGCAGATCCAACAATTAACAAAACACATGCAAGAATTCAGCGCACGCCTCGACAAACCCCACCCCCAACGCGCGAGATCTCCCCGACGCCCACGTCATTCGAGCCAGAATCGCTCACAACACCCCCTAAACTGCGACAAATCAAAAAAATTATGCTATTACCATGCACGATTCGGAGAGGAGGCAAGAAAATGCAACCCTCCTGTTCTTTCCAAAATTCGGGAAACTAACAGGGCTGTTAGTAACTTTATATAATATTCTACAAGTTTATATTTATTTCGTACAAAAAGAAAATAAGAGAAAGAATATAATAAAAATATTTATTGTACATTAATGTATTGTATTTTTAAATTATATCTCATGAATGTTTTAAACTAAATAATAATTAATTACATTTACTTACGTTAACAATGAGTAAGTGTTCACGAGAGTAATTAATCACGTGAACACATTGTTGTAGATAGAATGATACGAAGCGAAAAAGACTTCATTCACGATGGAAGTGACATTATGTACTTCCAGTATATTATGACATTTATGGTAATCCATGTATTTACATTAAACTTTTGTATAAAACTCCAAATAGAAATCTCCTGCCTATTCATTTATAAAAAGCCATGCAGAACCAGAAGTAAATTACCACGTCGTAAGCAATTAATGCCGACAAAGGCCTAACCACGAGAACATGTTCGTTTTTCAACCTTCCCAGCAGGCCTACTTGTTGCAATAAAGTTTCTGATTCAATAGATTTTTGAACCATCGCTCTGCGGACACCTACTAAAATCGGTTATGGGCCAATATACCTAGATATCCACTACAACAACTTTTATTCAGCGGAAGCTTGCTGGGCTTAAAAGAAAAATAAAAACAAAAGAACAGTTCATTCGATTGGGGCCGCACTAAGAAAAGAAAATCGAGCATGGATGAAGCAACTACAACGACATTTCCGAAGCTGAACTTTTATAATTAAAACACCTGGAAAAAAGACATGAAAGTCTTACTAATGGACAAGGGGTGCTGGAGTTTCATCACGACGAATTGAAAATCTCTCCGGATCAACTCTTAACGGAAAAAAAAAAAACAGAAGTTTCAACTCTGAAAAGACAAGACCTATACGACAATATACTTGGGAATCGAGAGTGACATCAGACCACTCATATCAGACACCACAGACTGTAAAGAAGCGTGGAAAATTCTCCAAGACAACTTCGAGCCAAAATCAAGAGCGAGACTCGCCTGCCTTGTTGACGAATTCTTCGAACTATGTTATCATCCTGAAAATAAAACAATAGGCTTATATTGTCAACGACTAAAAGAAAAAACGAAACAAATCAAAGACGCAGGATTTAAAATCCCGGAAACTCTAATATGCTTTCAACTGATCAGACGACTCCCTAAAGAATACGATAACCTGGTCCAAATCATTTATAGACTCCCCGACAAAGAATTTAACTTCCCAAACCTGGAGGATCAACTGATAGCGAAATCTGGCCAAATAAACCAAAAGAAAAAAGATGACGAATCCAGAGAAACCAATGCGTTCTGCGTAAACGAAAAAAAGATGTTTTCCAAGCCAAATTATGGATCCTCATCATACCTATCTAAGAAGAAGGCCAACATGCGATCTTCTAACGAATCAACGCCAGAGTCACCCAGACACGGCCATCATCAGAGACAGAAAACCTGCACGTATTGTAAAAAAATTGGTCACTTACGAAGAGATTGTTATGAACTAACTGAAGAGGAGAAAAGAACCCATAGAAGACATCCTGACTATAAACCACAAGAGCAGGAAATAACATTTCGTACACTGAACTCGTAGGTGAAGATGTAATTCTAAATAGTGAATTTTGTGACAAAAATAAGATAAGAAATATCTTATCATACTGGTTAATAGACAGTGCAGCAACTTCACATTTCTGTAATGATAAAAGTTTCTTTAAAAGTTTTAAATCAATTTCACCAACTAAAGCTTTAATAGGGGATAAAGATTCTAGCTGTGAGATAATTGGCATTGGTGATGTAGTTTTATATGTTAAGGATAAAAGAAAACGCAATGTAAAAATGACACTTAAAAATGTTCTTTATGCACCAAATATGAGAAAAAATTTAATTGGAGGAGCAAATATAGATATAGCAGGGTATAAGGTTATATGGTATAAAAATAAAATGAAAATTGCTGATATATAACTGATAGATTGTGGTAATTCCATAGCGATTAAATAATTGAGAAACAGAGGCCGGTTTACGTAATTTAAGAAATGGTCTAAGGAATCTTTTTTGAATTCTGAAAAGACGTAATAAATTTAAGTTAGAGGAGGCACCCCAGAAAATTATTCCATAACAAAGTCGAGAGTGTATTAAAGAAAAATATAATAAAAGTTGAATAGTTGGAGGAAGATGATGTAAGCGGGTGAAGAGACCTAGGCATTGATTAAGTGAAGTTGCTAACATGTTAATATGAAAATCCCAGGAAAGGTTAGCGGATCGGTAAATTCCCAGATATTTGAAAGAAGTAGAAGGAGAAAGTAAGTGGGAATTATAATAGAGCAAAAAGTCATCGGAGGAGCCCTGCTTATTACGCTGTAGAAAGATCATATAAGTTGTCTTATCAAGATTTAAAGTTAATTGGTTAGCGAGATTCCACTGATATAACTTAGCAAGGGCCTCGTTCATTTTAGCTTGAATAATAGAGATAGAAGTATCTGCATAAGATATAGTAGCATCATCTGCATAAAAGATTGAAGAAAGGGGAGACATAATAAAACTTAGATCATTAATAAATAAGTTAAATAAAATTGGAGAAAGAATTGAGCCTTGAGGCACCCCCTGATTCCGAATGACAGTGGAGGAATAATTGCAAACAGAAAGCGTATAACGTCGATTAGAGAGAAACCCAGTAATCCATGCAAGAGGCGGGCCACGTATGTTATAGAAGGAAGCTAGTTTATAAATTAAGAGATGGTGAGGGATTGAGTCGAAAGCCTTTGAATAGTCTAAAAACACCGATTGTTGTAATATACTCTAAAAGATCATAACATGAGGTCAGGGTGCTTCGCTTAGGGGTAAAACCATGCTGTGATGATGATAATAAGTTATTAGAAAAGATATAATGAGATAAGCGGGAGTAAAATAACTTCTCAAAAATTTTGGCAAAAAAAAAAAAAAATAAATAAATAAATAAATAATTAGTGGACAGATGACAGGAGCAAAATGGAAATTAGGAACAAAAATTAAGTCTATTAGGACAGATAACGGATTAGAATTTTGAAATTATTTAAATAATCTAGGCGGTAAACATGAAAGAACCTCTGTATATACACCGGAACAAAACGGTATAGCCGAAAGATTCAATCGTACGGCATTAGATTGTGTAAGATCAATGTTAACTGATAGTGGACTACAACCACAATTTTGGGCAGAAGCTCTGCATGCATTCGTACATATTAGAAATAGATGTCCTCACAAATTAGATAATAATATTACTGCTCATAAACTATGGTTCGGTAGGAAGCCATCCATTAGACATCTAAGAATATTTGGTTCATTGGTTTATGTACACATCCCAAAAATTAAACGAGTTAAATTAAGTCCTAGAGCGACTGAAGGTATTTTAATAGGTTATGCATTAAATACTAAAGGATATAGAGTATGGATACCTAAAAGTAAAAAGGTAATTGAAAATATACATGTAAAGATAGATGAAACTAAAAGAGGTGTAAATTGTTTAATACAAAATGCAAGGAAATATAATTATATCAATTTCAAAATGGGAGATATAGATTTAGAAAGTAGTGATGAAGAATCAATAGTTGATGATGATGAAATGTGTTCTAAAGAAATAGATCATAACATAGAGGAAGTAGCAAAGTTAGATATAGATAAATGGAGAAGAGAAGAAGTAGAGAGAAAAAATAAATCTCGAATTGATATTTATTATTACCCACCTACTGGTGAAAGATTACGTTCACTCAATGATATAGAAAAGTATTGTAAAATGAAAAATATTAATTTTGGCAGAAATTTATTTTCCTTTAAAGCAAAAACAAAAACTTCAGACAAAAATAATGATAATTTTGAAGAAATAGAAGAAAACTATTTTGATTATGATATTTGTAATGACGAAGTATATAACATAGAAATACCTATGAATTATAATGAAACTAAAAAGTCAAAACAAAGTAAACATTGGGATAATGCAATGAAAGAGGAAATTTCAATGATGGAAAAAAGAAAAGTTTGGGAATTGGTAGAACCTCCAAAAACAGGAAAAATAATAGGAAATAAATGGGTATATGTAATAAAAAAGGACGATAAAGGCAATGTTAAAAGATATAAGGCACGTTTAGTAGCACAAGGCTATAAACAAAAACAAGGAATAGACTATGGAGAGACATTTTCTCCAGTGGTAAACTTTTACATTGTAAGATTTTTATTTATCTTACTAGTAACTATTTTATCATGGAATCACATTCAAATTGATGTGAAGTCAGCATATTTGTATGGCAATTTAAATGATATAATTTATATGAGACAACCTATAGGATTTGAAGTAAAAGGTCAAGAACATAAAGTTTGTTTATTAAAGAAATCTATTTACGGTTTGCATCAAAGCGGACGAGAATGGAATATGGAACTAAATAATATTTTAATAAGTCTTGGATTTAAAAATTTAAATTGGTGTAATTGTGTTTACCAATGGAAAAACAAAGCTGCTTTAATTGTATATGTAGATGACAGTCATATTTGCTGAAAAAGACTATATTTTATCCAAACTAGTCTCCTTAATTAAACAAAAGATAGAAATACAAGAATTAGGTGAAACCACATTTTTATTAGGAGTTAATTTTGAAAAAACCAACAATAATTGGTATTTACATCAGAAAACTTATATTGAGAAATTACAAAACAGGTTAAAAGAATTATACGTTTCAAAAGTTAACCTACCATTAAAAATAGGATATAATATTCCTAATAAAGTAAATGAAAAAGATATTATTGAAAGTAAACAAATGAAAAAAAAATCCTTATAGATCATTAGTTGGTTGTTTATCATTTTTTAGCCAATAGAACTAGACCAAACATATCATTTGCCATTAATGTACTATCTCAATTTAATAATGGAAACACTTATGAACATTGGTGCCTTGTAGTAGATTTATTAAACTATGTTTTCAATACAAAAGAATTAAAAATTAATTTATCCAATGTTAACGGTAGTAACCTAACTGGTTTTACTGACGCCAATTGGGGATGTATTCTAAATGACAGACATTCATCAAGTGGTTATATTTTATTACTATGTAACATTCCATTTATGTGGAAGACTTCTAAACAAAAATGTATTGCTTTAAGTTCAATGGAATCAGAATTTTTATCACTTACTGAAAGTATAAAAGAATTAATTTGGCATAAAAATGTCATATCTGAATTAGATATTATAAAAGTTGACAAGCCAATAATGTACTGCGGTAACCAAGCAGCAATGTATTTTTTAAAAAATAACCAGGAAAATTTTAAAACCAAACATACTGACATAGATATAAATTTATCAGACAATACTTAGAAAATGAAGAGCTAGAATTAACATATGTTAACAGCTCAAATAATTTAGCTGACTTTTTGACTAAACCGATTCCAAAACAAAAGTTAAAACAAATATGTGAACGAATATTTGTGGAATAATTTTTTCTTAAAAACGTAATTTTTATATGTTTAAATAATTTTTTTTGTACGATGGGGCCGATTGTTAGTAACTTTATATAATATTCTACAAGTTTATATTTATTTCGTACAAAAAGACAATAAGAGAAAGAATATAATAATAATATTTATTGTACATTAATATATTGTATTTTTAAATTATATCTCATGAATGTTTTAAACTAAATAATAATTAATTACATTATGCATTTACTTATGTAAACAATGAGTAAGTGTTCACGAGAATAATTAATCACGTGAAGACGTTGTTGTAGATAGAATGGTACAGAAGCGAAAAAGACTTCATTCACCATGGACGTGACATTATGTACTTCCAGTATATTATATGATAAAATTTTGTAATCCATATATTTACATTAAACTTTTATATAAAACTTTAAATAGAAATCTCCTGCCTATTCATTTATAAAAAGTCATGCAAAACCTGAAGTAATTTACCACGTCGAAACCTATTGATGCCGACATATGCCAACCACGAGAACATGTTCGTTTTTCAACCTTCCCAGTAGGCCTACCCGTTGCAATAAAGTTTCTGATTCAATAGATTTTTGAACCATCGCTCTGCGGACACCAACAAGGGCGGCCACCTGCTGCTGCAGGTGGTGAACGCCAGGTAGACAGGATTTTGCTAAACGAACCTACGTCCGGACAAAAGTTCCCCATAGACACAGGCGCAGACGTCTCTGTCATGGACAACATCTTAATCGCCTCTACCTCAGAAGCCGAGCACATACTCCATTTGCGCCAAGTTTTAGAACGCCTACAAGCTTACGGCCTAAAACTGAACGCCTCAAAATGCACCTTTGGTAAACAAGCAGTAACCTTCCTGGGATGCTTAATTATACCCGAAGGAGTCTGCCCTACTCCTGAGAAAGTGCAAACCATATTCAACTTTCCCAAACCTGAGACCATCCAACAACTTAGACGCTTTCTTGCCATGCTAAATTTTTACAGGCGATTCCTGCCCCATGCTGCTGAAAAACAAGCCATACTAAACGACTATTTAAAACAATCAACCAAGAACAACAAACGTCCCGTTCCCTGGAACGAGGAAGCAAATAAAGCCTTCGAAACTTGCGACCTAGCGAACGCCGCCACCTTAAATTACTTTGCCCCCTCTCAAAAGCTTTCCCTGATGGTAGACGCATCAAACGTCGCCATTGGAGCAGCGTTACACGCAGAAGGAAACAAACCTCTCGCTTTCTTTTCTCGCAAATTAAAACTGGCAGAACTGAAGTATTCTACATACGACTGCGAACTCCTCGCAATCTACGCTGCAATCAAGCAATTTCAGCCCGAGCTCAAAGGACGCTTTCACGATCTACACCGATCATAAACCTCTCACTTATTCACTTCAAAAAATGCCAGAGTCTTGTTGCCCCCCCCGCCCCCCCCGGCAACTCCGCCACTTAGACTACATCACGCAATTTAGTACAGACATACGGCATGTCTCCAAGCTCGACAACGCGGTCGCGGACACACTCTCCTGTGTCGCTGAAGTGCGCCTAGCACACCTGTACTACACCGCCTTAGCCCAGGCCCAAACCACCGACAGCCAGCTGAGGTCGATACTCACCGACAACAAAACATCATTGAACCTACAACCAATGCAGCCCGCACCTGGAGAGACCATTTATTGCGACGTCAGCAATGGCAAAGTATGACTATTTGTGACAACCACCCTCCGCCGCCAAGCTTTCCTTGCATTGCACAACACCTCCCACTCCGGCGTGCGTACCACAAGACGCCTTGTACGTGAATGTTTCTTCTGGCCCAGCATGCTCAAGGATGTGACAGAATGGACCCGAGCCTGTGTCGATTGCCAGCGAAACAAGCTGCACCGACACACCCGTAGCCCAATCCAGCAGTTCCCAATTCCAGCCGGCCGTTTTCAACACATCCACCTCAATCTGGTGGGCCCGCTGCTCTCACGTGTTCGTGCGCAACGACTCCGTCAAACCTTCCCTGACCCCACCATACGATGGCCCCTACAAGGTATTACAGAGATCTTCCAAACTCATCACATTAGACATCAACGGACGTAAATCAACCGGCAGCGTCAACCGCACCAAGCCGGCCTTCCTGTTAGCAAATTCAGATGACATCACCACCACACCAAAAACTGCTACGCCATCACCGCAAACACCCACCCCGCCAACGAGTGCACCAGTCACCACCCGGTCAGGCAGACAGGTCCGGTTCAACCCGAAATATTTGTAACTGTTTGTACTGTCCGGTACTCGGGAGGGGAGTACTGTGGCGATCCTCTACTTCGACGAGAAGCTACCAGACAGCGCTTCCACTATCTCGCAGCCGCGAGACCACAACGAGATATTCCGTGGCAGACCTGCATAGACAACACACTTCGCTTCTGGACTCCACGTTGCACAGAACGAGCTCTCCTTCTCTCACATCTCCACGCCGTCTACACACGATGCCACGTGACAACGCATAATGGACTTGTGAACATTCGCGTAGTATTCCTGTCAATTTGTAATTATATATTTAGTTTCATGTAGTTAAATTAAAATCAATTACCGACATCAAAAAAGTCTTCTGATCATTTTTAACAACGAAATGTGGCGGTCACGTGTCGTATTCCACACGCAACACTATGCGTGCCCCACATATATTCATAGCTCCAACAGCTTCTCTATACTTTTTATTGCTAGGTAGTAAATCGTGGTCTCTCAGATAATGATGATAGTCTATACACATTGGTGTGTTGGCAGGTTTAGCGTCTTCCATTCCATATTTACCATAAATCTTCTACTATAATGCTAATTTTTTTGGCCTAAAAAAGCATCTAAATTTGCTGGGTCGTATTATACAAGAGGATAAAAATCAGCCCTACGACGACTGCGGCCGGAGGAGGTTTTGTCCTGATAACATTACTGTATATTATACATTAATTACATTGCATATAGTGTCCAGTTCATTATACAATATATTAATTCACTTTTTATTCGAATTTCTCGTTGCCAACATCTAACAACATCGAAAATAACTTCTCCCAAACATCGATACTTCTAAATAGGCCTACTTCCAAACTGCCTCGAACCAAAGCCTACAATAAAGCTTATGCAGTGAAAATATTAAACTGAGTAGAGATTACTTGTCTTTTTATTAAGAAAATTGATGTACTGTTGTGTTTTTTTGTCTATGTGCAAGTGAGAAAGCTTTCCATCTCAATATAGGGCTATAAACTTCCAAACTGCCTCGATGAAGACTGGGATACAGATGTCAAATTAACTGAGGAAGACTGGAAAGACATGTTCATAGACACAGATGAATCAGATTTTGAAGGTTTTTGAATATTAAATATCGAGACTATTTAAAAATAAAGATTTTTTTTCTGTATAAATTTGGACATTTTATTTCTCGCGAGGAGTCAAAAATGGGGGTCGCATTATACAAGAGGAAAGGATTTTTGTCGATTTTTTGGGCCGAAAAAGTGTAGTCGCATTATAGTAGAAGATTTACGATATTTAATAATTCTTTTATTTTATTCTGCTGATGTAACTTGTAGCAACCATCATCTTTTTTATCGATCTGGATTCCTAAATAGTACGTGACATCTCCTAAGTCTGTCGTTTCAAGGTTGTTGTTGAGATGTTCAGTTATAGCATCAACAATGCTCACGTCATCACTGCATACTAGGAAATCATCAACATAGAGGAGCATATAAGTACCTTTTTTTTTTTTTAGGGATTAGGGTAAATGCCTTGCTTCCAAAAACTTTGATACGTTTTAGGTCGGGAAGTCTTTTATTCCATAGTTCATACGTTTTCTCACATGCTTTTCGTGTATAGCCTGTTTTTTAAGTAATTGGCTGTCATTATTGCCTCTCCCCAGTAAGTGTTGCTCATGTTAGCGTCCAATAGCATACATCTTGCCATCTCCAAAAGGGACCCGTTTATTTCTCTCTGCAGTACCATTTTCAGGGATCGGCACATGGTAGGGCATCAAAAAGGGAGACTTTGTAGACTAAAATATTAAAAAAAAATAGACTTTGTAGACTGAAATATTTTCAAAAAAGAGACTTCGTAAAGAAAGATGTAAACAAACGTTCCAAATTCACCAATATTGCTGGATCAACCAGTGTATAAATTGTTACCACTGATTAAATGGATCAAATATGCGAAATCTCTGGCACGACAAAAATTCCCGCTGTAGCTTTTTTGAAAGTTAAAACCAGCGCTTTGTCATTTTATGCTGAGCCATTATTATTTCAGATTTATATTATACCAAAACATTTAAATCAAATAGTAACAAATTATTGGCACTACACACTCTTTAACGAACAAAACAACATCAACCCCCACACACACTTAACTCCGCAATTAATATCACTCCCACACACTTCAAAACGATCCAACACACAACACCGAAGATTTCATAATCAAAAACAATCCAGAAAATAACAATAAATCGAATATAA
>JAHWFO010083400.1:1135889-1162329 GCA_023313115.1 Rhysida immarginata
GCAGTGCATCATGGGTAGTTTGGTGCGATAACGTTGTTCTCGAGAACTCTTCGTAATTTGCCGATAAAATAAGCCTAATGCCATAGTCGCAGCTGACTGGGCAGAGCTTGCGATGTATGAACTTGTTTTTAACTTGATGTAGGCCGTTTACGATGATTTCGTTTATTGGTTGTTCGGTCATGCTAAGTGAGGGAACCAAATTTCGTAATAAAGAGCTAAAATATACCTTAAATTTTATTGTCTGGATCGAAAAATCCTTACGTTATGGGGATAATTTTGCTATAAAGATCCGAGACCACAGAAAAATTTCGTTATAGAGAGAATTTCGCTATATCGACGTTCGCTCTACGGAGGTTCTACTGTACCAAGTTTGGATTATTAGAATTCACAAATCCTTTTGGTTGACACATAAAAATTTTTTCTTTTAAGTTTGCATATAAATAAGCACATTTGACATCAAGTTGACAATTGATCCAACCTAATTACTATTACTAAAAAAATTTATTTTTTTTTTCTCCACCTAAAACGCATTGTTGCATAAATTGTTGTATGAAAATGAGTTTCGCGTGAAAAATTTTGAATAACATTGTTGTAGCCATTGGTTTAATGGATTTTATTCAAATTTAATCCACGGGCCATAATATATTTAAGATAATAAGTCATTTGCCCGGTTTTTCTGGGGGGGGTGGGGTGGAGGGAATAATATTTACTATTTAATATACTAATTTACTGTTATGCTGCGGGATGGCCTAGTAAACATACTAAAATAGTAAAAAAGTCTAATCACTGAAAATTTTACAACATGACTAAACACTTCCTCATGTTTCACCTTTTTCTTGTTTATAGCCTTGGGCTACTAGACGTGCCTTATACCCAATAATTTCATTTTGTTCATTCTTTTTTACAGTATACACCCATCTAATTCCTAATATTTTAATATTAGGTGGTTTTTCTACAAACTGCTATACATTCCTGTCTAACTTTGTGTCAATCTCATCTTCCATGGCCTTTTGCCATTTATTTTTTGAGAATGATGTAATTGCTTCCTTATAAGTTTTTGGAATAACGACTTCTACATGGCATGCTTCTAAATCAACATTTGCATTATTATGACTGTTATATAAATTAACATTTTCATTTACAGGACCAGTATAATCATTTTTACTGCTAAAATTAAAATATTTCCGCTTATAATCTATACTATGAGAAGAGCAATATTTTTGTGCATCATTATACGATCTTAATCTCGTATTGGTACCCTCAATACCATAATATATATCTGTTTTAGTACCATCAGGTCTAGAAGCAGCAGTTCCAATCCATTTAAAACTGTAAAATGGAAGAGATTGCATTTCATGTTTCGTGGGGGACCCTTTCTATTTGTTCATCATCATCAGTTTCCGATTCTTCTGAAACTTGAGGAATATACTTACTTACTTACTTACTTTTCAAACCCGCTTATCCGTTAGGGTCGCGGGGGCAGCAGCCCTATGGAGGATCTCCAGCGATCGCGATCTTCCGCCATCAGGCGCATGTCCTCCCTGGTAATATCCAAGCGACTCGAACCCAGATTCTCCAGGTAGTCTAGCCACCTGGTTCTAGGCCGACCCCTTGGTCTCTTACCCACCGGCTTGGAAAATAACAACTGCCTAGGAAGACTAGTTTGCGGCATCCGAATCACGTGGCCATACCAGCGCAACTGAGACCTCTCAATGCGGAGAAGTAGCGGCTCAACACCTAAAGATTCCCTTATTGTATTGCTGTACACTCTATCTAGTAGGGTAACACCTGCAACACCTCTCAGAAATCTCATTTCGGCCGCTTGTACCCGCGATCGCACTCTTTCGGTCATTACCCAAGCCTCATGACCATAGGTGAGAATGGGGACAAAGATGGATTTGAAGACGGAGAGCTTAGCTTTGTTACTCAGCTCGCGTTTCGTTACCACGGATCGCCACAGTTCACGTCTGACACAGCTTGCTGCACCGATCCGAGCATCCAATTCTTTCTCCTGCCGTCCATCACTCGTGAATGCAATCCCGAGATACTTGAATTTCTCCACCTGTCTCAATGAGGCTCCACTAACATGGAGAGCGCACTGAGCAGGCTGTCTTGAAAGGACCAGAACCTCGGTTTTAGCCACACTGATCTTCATCCCAGCTTCTTCACATTTGGCTGCAAGCCGGTCTAGTGCATGCTGAAGGTTCGTGCGAGAAGACCCAAGGAGGACAAGGTCGTCAGCAAAGAGCAACCTCTCCACCAGGCAGTCGCCCACACAAACACGCTCATCGCCTCGGCTGCCCCTGTCTATCCAGTCCATAAAGATAATGAACAAGATGGGCGACAGTACGCACCCTTGGCGGAGTCCAACACCCACGGTGAACGGTCTTGACTTAATGCCATTTATCCGGACACACATCTCAGAGCTTTCGTACAGAGACATGATAGCAACCAGTAATTGCCCATCCACTCCATACTCTTGCAACACTTGCCAGAGCTTCTCCCGAGAAACTCTGTCATATGCTTTTTCGAGGTCCACAAAGCAAGCGTAGACCTCTTTTGCATACTCCCAGGATTTCTCAAAGATTTGCCTTAGAGCAAAGATGTGATCCGTCGTGCTTCGGCCAGGTCGGAAACCACACTGCTCCCCTGACAGTTTGGAGTCGACTATTTCCCGACTTCTCTTCTCCAGACACTTAGCGTACACTTTCCCAGGAATGCTGAGCAAAGAGATGCCTCGATAGTTGTTGCAATCTCTCTGGTCTCCCTTTTTGAAGATAGGGATCACAGTTCCTGTCTGCCATTGCTTAGGGGCCTGTCCAGATATCCAAGCAACCTGACACACTCGAGTCAGCCACAGGATACCATCCTGATTTAAGGCCTTTAACATCTCGGACCGGATTTCATCATCACCTGCAGCTTTGCCAGTCTTCAGAGACTTAATTGCCCATCTGACTTCTGTTTCAGTGATACTACCGTGACTATTCTCCGCTCCAAGGTGCACCTCGTATGCCTCAGTTGTTGTTGTCACCGGATTAAGAAGAGATGCAAAGTATTCCTTCCACCTATGCAATACGCTCTCCTCCGTTTTCAGAAGCCTCCCATCTGAACTCTTAATAGTTTGTGATGAAAGAGACTTCTTTCCACGGAGGCGGCGCACGGTCTGCCAGAACACCTTGTTTGCCGAACCATAGTCTGCCTCCAATTTCTCCCCGAACTTCTCCCAGGTCTTGGCTTTAGCTGTTGATACTGTCTTTGCTGCTGCTTTTCGCGCCTCAGTGTACCGCACTCGGCTCGAAGTTGACTTATTTGCAAGCCATAGCAAATAGGCTTCCTTCTTTGCCTTGACAGCTTCTTGGACTTCACCGTTCCACCACGCAGTCCTTTTCTCACCGCCCTGCGCCACACTCAGCCGCTTACGACCACAGCACAATGCAGCCGAAGTAATCACAGCAGTTTTAAACAACTGCCACTCCTCTTCAACAGTACCACGATCACTGGGAAGTTCTTTGAAACTTGAAGATATGTTATCTGCAAAGGTCTTCCTCACAGCTCTATCCTCCAGTGCCTCCCATTTGATGCGCCAAGTTTGTCTGAACCTAGTATTTCGCTTGGTTGGCATGGATTCAGAGAACCGCAAAGTGCAGACAACAAGGTGGTGATCAGTTGATAGTTCTGCCCCTCTTCTCACACGAGTATCCAACACTGATCGGAATAAGTCAGCTGAAACAATTACAAAATCAATCAGTGACTTCTGGTCCATTGCATCCCTGTACCAGGTATACTTATGGACATCCCTGTGCTGGAAGAAGGTGTTTGTGATGGAAAGTCCATTGTTGCAACAGAGATCCAACAAGCACCTCCCATTCGCATTTAAATCGGGGTCACCATTCCTCCCAATCACGCCTTTCCACGTTTGGTCATCAGCCCCTACGTGTGCATTGAAGTCGCCCATCAGGATGACAGAATCTGCACTCCCTCTCCTGCTAAGAGCAGCATCAACTTCATCTAGAAAAAGTGGGTACTCTGTGACTGCATTCGGAGCATATGCAACGAATAGAGAGAGAGACCGTTTCCCTATCTGAAGTCTCAGGAGACACAGTCTTCCACCTAAGGGGGTCCAATCTGCAACATAATCTGCCAGCCGGGGACTTGTGAGTATCCCCACTCCCGCCTGGGCAGTCATGTTAGGGTCGACACCAGAGTAGAAAAGCTTCCACCCTCCTTCTAAGTCCACAGTTCCAGAACCCGGACGTTTCGTAGAGGTAATACCTTGAGGAATATATTTTTCCAATTTATCATTTTTAATAGGGCCCAGTATAGCTTCCTTGCTACCTTTGTTCTCATCGAATGTAACATTTATGGTGTCTTTAACAGTCTTTTGATTCGGCATCCATATTCGATATCCTTTCGTTTTCATTGCATATCCTATCAATATTGCCTTTTCCGTTCTCATTTGCAATTTGTTCCTTAATTGTTTGGGAACACCTACATAAGCTGTGCAACCGAAACTTTTAAGATGATTGACTGACGGTTTCCTTCCCGAATATAGCTGGAAAGGGGTCTTGGTTTGTCCTTAGTGGCAAACACGATTCCATACATAAGTAAAACGCAAAACAGCTTCTGCCCAAATCTCATTATCTAGTCCACTATCGTTGAGCATAGCTTCAATTGAATGCTGTGTAATTAAAACGTTCACTAACTCCATTTTGTTCGGGTGTATAGTTGTTCGTCCTTTCAGCATATATTCCCTGTTCATCTAAAAATTTACTAAAAGTATCATGTATAAATTCCATCCCATTGTCTGTTCTAATATTTATCACTTTCAAATTTTAAAATCTTTCAGCTCGAGTCTGATATCTAGTAAAGCATGTAAAAACATCTGGCTTTTTCTTTAAGGGGTATACAGTCACTTTCCTAGAGTAATCATAAACAATAGTTAGAAAATATGAACATCCACCTTTTGAAACACAAGGAAAAGGACCACAAATGTCCATATGTATAAGCTGTAATAGTTTATCTGACTTAATTTTAGAAATTGACTGAAATGACCTATACCTGGGGTTTGCAAACTTACAAGATTCACAATCTAAATGTGTGTTCTTAAAACTAGGCAACCCTCTAACACAATCTTGTTGACTTGTAATGACTACATATTTGTATTTATATAGCAAAAGCGCCGATGCCATATTTCTAGGCCTTCTTGTGAGAAGAGACGAGGAGACGTCCGTTGGAGAATATTTCAAGAGATTTGAGTGGGCGCTGCAGCTCTCGAATATTCCCACTACCCAGTATGCCGCTTATGCACGAGTACACATGGGCGCGGAATTAAACGGTGTACTGAAAATCTTGGCAAGCCCAAAAGAACCAGAGGCGATTCCCTATGAGGAACTTAAAGCAATATTGACTGGCCACTACGATCGTCCACGAAACAAGTATGTTGAAAGCATCAAATTCCGGACTGTTATTCAACATCCAGAAGAATCAGTGGCCCAGTTCGCACTCCGCCTACGTAAAAGTGCAGCACACTGCCAATATGGTGACTTTCTAGACCGGATGCTAATAGAGCAATTCCTTCACGGTCTTCGCTCCCCCGAGACACGTGACGAAATCATCGCCAAGCAGCCAGATGATTTTGACAAGGCATATGCAATCGCCCAAAGTCTAGAAGCCACATGGGCCATCGGGAAGGCTGTAAGCCAACCAGCACCCGAGGCTACGAATAAACTTGGATATGAAGCTCCAAGTACCAAGTCAAACCATCGTGGGAGGAGTCGACAGAAGAAGCCTCTTCGAGCGAGTGCGAGCAACGAGCGCAATCGTTCCGCAACAAGTCGCCATTCCAGCAGCAACAGAACCAAGACTGTGCCAAAACAACCGTGTGGCAGGTGTGGTGGTCTGCATTGGGCAGACACCTGTCGTTTCAAAAATGCAACCTGCTACTCCTGCCAGATGACCGGACATATTGCCAGAGCCTGTCGTGCCAAGCCTAAGGGTACCTGTCGTACCCCACCCAATGAAACGCCAGTTCCAATAGACCGGGTCCAGACACTGAACCAGATCTCGTCTCCAAGGCAGGCACCTTCCCACACAAATGTGATAGATGTTACGATTGACGGCAATCATCTGCAGATGGAGGTCGACACGGGGGCACCTTGTGGTATCGTTGGTGTCACCCGTCTACGCAAAATCAAACCACGAATACGCCTGCAGAAGACTGACCGTCAATTCCGAAGCTATACTGGTCACCAGGTGCGTTGCCTCGGAAAAGTAAGAGTGCGAGTGACCATTGGCAGCACTACCCGTAATATGGATCTCTATGTGGTGGAAGGAAATTCTACGGGATTAATGGGTCGCGAATGGATCACCAGTTTCGTCCACGAGATCCAATTCGACAAATTGTTCGCACCCATTCAAGCCATCCAAGAAAATCCAGATAAGGGACTTTTAACCAAGGAACAACAATACCAACTGGACTGTGTAGTGAGAGAATTTGACCACATCTTTCAAACTACAGCAGGGAAACTGAGGGGGCCACCAGCGTCAGTCCATCTTGTGCCAGATGCCACCCCTGTCTTTGCTAGAGCAAGAGATGTCCCACTTGCTCTACGAGATCAATACGCTGCCGCCATCGAGGATAAAATCAAAGCTGGCTTTTACGAACGTGTCGATTTTTCCGAGTGGGCTTCGCCAACCCACGTAGTGGTTAAAAAAAACGGTGCGCTGCGAATCACTGGAAATTACAAGCCTACGGTCAACAAGCAGATGATCGTGGATGAGTACCCGATCCCTAAAATAGAGGATATATTTAACAAAATGAGAGGGGCTGGGTGGTTTGCTCATCTAGACATCACGGATGCATACACCCACTTACCAATCGACGCCAAATTCCGGGAGGTTCTGACTCTGAACACGCCGACCCATGGACTGGTGAGACCAACTAGAGCCGTTTATGGTGCCGCAAATATACCAGCGTTGTGGCAACATCGGATGGGGGAGGTGTTCCGAGAAGCAGAAAATGTGGTCAATTTTTTTGACGACATCATTGTGTTTGCCCCGACATTTGACAAGCTAGTGGAAGCGTTACGCCAAACGCTACGTCGGTTGGACCACCACGGATTCCATCTTAACCGTAAAAAGTGTATCCTCGCAGCCACGTCACTGAACTGTTTGGGACATGTTATTAATAAGAATGGCCTCCATAAATCAAATGAACATATCCTTGCCATACAAAGAGCGCCCATACCATCGTCTTCCGAGGAGTTGCAGCTCTTCCTGGGGAAAGCGACCTACTACAGCGCCTTTATTCCAAATCTTTCCCACAAAGCAAAGCCACTCCGAGAAATGCTGGGCCATGATAAATTCGCGTGGACCGACAAAGCACGAAAGGCCTATGAGGAGCTCAAGACCATCCTCATCTCGCCGCAGGTCCTCACCCAATATGATCCCTCTCTCCCAGTCATTCTCGCCACAGATGCAAGTAGCTTTGGATTAGGGGCTGTATTGAGTCACAGACTAGCCAACGGTAAAGAAAGACCCATAGCATATGCCAGCCGATCTCTTTTCGGAAACGGAACGGCGCTATCCCCAGATAGACAAAGAAGCCCTTGCCATTGTATGGGCTGTTAAAAAATTTTTTAACTATCTGTACGCAAGAAAATTTGAGTTAGTCACAGACCATAAGCCACTAACTCAAATATTTCATCCACATAAATCTCTCCCAACCCTGTGCATTAGTCGCATGGCCAATTACGCAGAATATCTGAGTAATTTTAACTATTCCATTTCTTACAAGCCAACAAAGGACCATTCAAACGCCGACTATTGCTCTCGCATTACGTCTATTAACAGGGTAGAAGAAGAAGAGGAAGATGGATTTGAGGGATTTGTGATCCACCAAATGAGCCAGTTACCCATTCGGCCAGAGGACATCGCCAAAGCCACAAGAAGCGATCCAAGACTGGGTAGAATTGTCCAGGAGCTAGCTCTGGTTTCAAAGCACCCGAAGACAGGTATACAACGAGCGCTGGTTGTCTACTCTACGAACATCGAGTAGTGATTCCACCACCACTACGGCAACCAGTCCTAGATGACCTCCACACCGGCCATCTAGTGATGGGCAAGATGAAAGGCCTTGCCCGCTCGTTCGTATACTGGCCCGGTATTGACGCTGACATCGAACGCACCGTCAGAACGTGCGCTCAATGTGCAACGACTTCCAGCGCACCTCCCCAGTTTCGAACCCACCATTGGGAATATCCCAAGGGGCCATGGGAAAGAATCCATGTGGACTATGCCGGACCAGTGTCGGGGAAAATGCTTCTGATAGTAGTAGACGCGTACAGCAAATGGGTGGAAGCGAAGGTAACTTCGTCGACGACCGCGACAGCCACCATCGACATCCTGGATGAGCTGTTCGCGAGACACAGAATACCAACCACCGTGGTCTCTGACAATGGCCCCCAGTTTGTCGCCGACGAATTTATGACGTACCTGAAAGTGCGAGGAGTACGATTCCACAAACGCACAGCGCCATACCACCCATCCACCAACGGGCAAGCTGAGCGCTATGTACAGACGATAAAGTGTGCATTGAAAGCCATGGGTACGACGCCAGCCAGCTTGCAACGAAACCTTAACACGTTCCTGGAACGATATAGAAGAGCGCCACATGCCACCACGGAGGAGTCTCCCGCAAAATTGTTTTTGGGAAGAGAACTGTACACTACTCTGGATATGTTACGGCCACAAGACGTAAACCAGCGAGTGCAACAGCGTCACCAAGCTTCGTTCTCACCCAAGTACAGATCACTTCGGGTTGGGCAACCAGTCTATGTGTCGTCAGGGAATGTTTCCCAAAGAAAATGGCTTCCAGGTGTTGTCAGTCGTCGCTTAGGAGATCTCCACTACGAAGTGGCGGTTGACAACAATTATTCGAAACGCCACATCGATCAGCTTAAGCCACGAGACATAAAACGCCCAAGTGCGCCACCCCGAGAAGGAACGGGGAAACCAGCAACGCCTCGACGAGTGCTCTTTAGCGAGTGCGCTTCCCCAGCAACAGTTTGCCCAACCACCCCAACCGAGGTGATCCCGGTTGCCGCCGATTATGAACTAAGTATCACGGCAGCAACTCCATTTCCAGCGGTCGAGGATTCGCCGCCAGACTTGTGCGACTCTCCCGAGCCAATTGAGCCGCATCAACTGGGTGCGGAAGAGATTGAACTTCCAGTGCGCTCTGAAACAGACACCACGCGTCGTAGAGACCAACCGACTCAGAACTCAGTAACTCTCCGGCACTCCGGTCGCACCCGGCATCCGCCCCAGCGGTATTCGCCTAGCTAAGTGCGACAGGAGGAAGTGTCGTGTCGGCGATTAACATGCTATTGTTATCGCGCACGATCCTCATTATTGTAGTGGTGTTTGTTTCTGTATTGTCTATCCATTGTTGTGCCCACCATTGTCGTTGTTGTTGATGTTTTGTAAAACGAACGTTCGCCAGGTATTCTCACCTCCCAGTCGTGATCGTTCTGATGACACGCCAGTCATCCATTCCACCACCACGAATGCACGTCGGAGCCGGACACTTTACCACCAGGTAATCCATAGTCCATAAGTCTAGTCCTGTACCATCCCATCGAATCCCCCACAAAAACGCAACAGTCGTTAATCCTATAGGTGTTTTAATTGTCTCATTTATATTATAAAAATTAGATTTACAATAAAACAGACCATTTAACTTAAATGCATAAAATAATTTATGTCCACGCCTGCTATATACAGTAATTTTTCCATTGTGGCCCACAAATTTAGCTCCTCCTTTGTCCAGACATGGACTTGATAATAAATTTCGCCTAAGCTTAGGGCTGCACATAACATTATTCAAAGTAACATCTTGCCTTACCCCATCAGTTACAAAACTGAATTCTATCGTTCCCACTCCTTCTATGGGACTAGTGATTTCACCTAATAGCCAGAGACATATTTGTGTTGCTGACCACTTCATATGAACTAAACAACTTACGGTTGTTACAAAAATGGGTAGATGCGGCAGTGTCAAAGCCCAAGAATCTTTATCATTTACATAATTTTTCTGAATAATAAAAGGCTTCAGTTAAAAATGATTTATCAAATGTCTTTTCCATAAAGGTCTTATCTACTGACTTGAAATGACAATGGGAAGCTAGATGACCAAATTTCTGACATTTAAAACATGGTCCTACTTTATACATATTTCTCATAAACTTAGGTGATTTGGCAACATCTCGTTTTTTCTGTGCAGCAGTTTTTACCTTGTATGCATGATGCTCTTCTTTTCCTAAGTCAATAGTACATTGTTTCACTCTGCTTTCTTCTGCCAATAGCTCTTTAAGCACTTTGTCAAACTTAAATTGATTATCATTCCATCGATATATAATTTGAATAATCCCTTGCATATTTAAAAAAAAATACCTTATCAGTTGAAAGCTCTGATATAAGTCCTCCAGTGGATACTCATTCATAATTTTTTTTTAAACGAGCAGCTTAGTAACCAACATCTCCTTGCTCTATTCTACAATTAAAAAAAAGAATCTAATAGTTGTATGATTCGTGCTCGGGAGTCTGGCTTGAAGTTTTCTTTTAGTTTTCTCCAAACTTCCGCAGCATCATCTGTGTCAGAAATCAATGTTCTGTATTCCTTGTCTATACTTAAATAGATTGTTGAATTGTGACATTCCAAAAAATGTCCGAGTGTGTCACATGCATCCCAGCGGGAGAAATATAGTGGTTTTGGGTTAAATAGCAGCTGTGGCGGTTATAATAGAGTTGTACAGGGCAACGTGAGTGTTCAAATGTGTTCTTCAGTATGGATGAGTGAAAATCGTATTACGAGTAGAATGATGTTAGTTTTATTGGTGTTGAATGTGTATTGTTAAGTCTTAGTTGGAAGCAAAGGATGAGTTGTTTTAGCATGTAAGAGTGTTTTGTTGTCATTTAAACTTGATTATTACGTTTTGTTGTGTATTTTTGTTGGCATTGTCACGACTATGTGGTGTTCGTTATTGGTGACTGCAATTATTTGCTCGGTTGGAAATTAACCGTCGCCAACAAAGGTTAAATTTTTTCTTTACTATAGGGATTGTTTTTCGTTACAAAATTTGTATTAGTAATTGGTATTGTTATGTTCAGCAATTGTTGTGAACGTTCTAGAGAATTTTGAGCATTCGTAGAGCGCAGTTGCTTTTTCTGACGCTCAGTATGATCGTTCCAAAATCGTCTAACGTACAATTAATTACTGAATGTTAGCATTTACTGCGCCCCAATGCAATTCGAAATGGTTTAGTTGTATATCAGCTTTTACAGTTATTAGCTTGTTACCGTCAGATGTTAAAACACCCCTTTTGGAATGTGTAAGATGAGAACGAGGCTACATCGAACGAAATGGAATTATCGCCGCGTTTGACCAAAGAAAGTTGCGTTGCTCGGCAGGAAGACCCTGGTAAAGATTAATTTATGAAAAGAAGACTGGTGAGTGACTTTATTTTATTCTGGCATGATTAAATGAAGGACATAAAATTAGCTGCGTCGTGGCATTTTTAGTGTGTTCCTCCCATCACACCCTCCTTGTAATCCGCAATCAACCCACTCACTATGCTGTGATCCGTTCGGGACGAATGATTGAACTAAACGAAAGGAAATTATTTGTAATTGCCCAGCGTAGATAATGCGTCTGTATTCTTAGTTAAGTTTATTCTAAGCGCATCTGTATTTATAATTAATGGGCATGCAAATATCCTGCCAAAAATCCGATTGTAGAACCCATGGAGCATATAGAACTGTGCACTGGAGAACCCAAGTTAAGAGAGCGCTCAGCCGGCACACAGTGTTCATGTGCGGCATTGAAGAACGCACAAGGTGTTCCTGCGTCGTGAGTTGCAGACAAGCCAACACCCACCAAGAGGGGTTTTTGTGCTTCCCCCCTTCCTCTCCTCATTAAAGACAGCACTTGGCGCTGGGTAAGCGTCCTAAGTTATGGGAATACTTATTCGAGGGTGTTGGATTGTCATAGGCAAAAATTCCATTCTGATGGTTTTTAGGAGGTTCAACGTTGTAAAAATTAGGATTAAGGACATGTTTGCATGGCTACCTGCTGCAGATTGTGTTGCCAGCAAAATTTGGTGTTGAACATAGCTCTCTCTCTTTTTCAGATGTAAGAATATATAGACTAACGATTGATATTTTTGTAATTTTTGACAATTTGTGCATGAGAAGGGGCCTTTTAATAAGATTAATAATATAAAGTCTGTATGTTTATTGTGATAACAGGTAAATAAATAAAACGTACTTCCACCGCATAGTTACTTGTCGAGTCGCACCTCATTTATGGGTCCCGAACCCCTTGATGGTTCTGTGCCCCTACGCGAGTCCAGATTAGTGTATCATACGTTGGGAAGGGGTGCAGGGTTATCTCACTGGCGCCCGAACAGGGACCAATAATCCGGAAAATCCGGATTTTTGAGGGCATCTTTGATAAGCATGCCATGTGATGCGTTTGCCCTGTACGTGTACATGATTATAAAGTTATCTGAAAGTGTTTAGTGGTTATTGTAGTAAAAGTGCTTATTGGGGAATAGCATAGGTGCACACACATATTTGACTTAGTCCTGATACGGAATATCCCACAAAATAGATGGACCAGGATGGTGGAGATTCTGGAGCATGTCCCAATACAAAGGGTCTTAAAGTGGGGGAGCCTCTGAAACCCCTGGGGGCGTGCGTGTAGTTGCAAGGAAACGTTAAAAAGGCTCGAGGAGATGGTGTTGGACTGGCCAGAGCTGTGGAGCAATTGCAACTTAGCAAACAGAAAGCTCCAGCTATGCCCCCGAGTGTTCCTCTTACCAGCGAATCAAGGGTGCTTGTGCCCTGCGGAACAGGCCGCAATGCAGGCTGCTACCATTGCGGCCAAATGGGGCATATGGCACGGAACTGTCCCCAGCCTGCTCCAAGAGCTAGGAATGTAAATGCCAGTGGCAATGCTGAGGGACCCGTGTTGGCGCACAGTGGCGAGGGGGGGGCATCTGTACGACCACTGGGGGCAGCATTAGGCCACGACCCCGAAGGGGTAATGTTGAAAATACCCAGTTGGAGATGCCCAAACGAGGGGGGGGGGGGAGTGTGCTGGATTGGGCCGGTTAGGTTCAAATTGTGGGAGCCCGATATGGAGACGTGAAACGGGTCAGAGCAAACCAATTAAGGTCACGATGGCGTGGTACATGTTGTCAGGAGGAAAGGCAGGGTGGGGGTAATTGGTATGACATGAATAACCAAGTGAGTACCCGTATGTACAGTTTGGTGAGCCGCATATAATACCGGAAGCAGGTGATAGGCCGGGGAGTTGCCTTGCCGAATAGCACAGGAGAGATAGGTGCCAGCGTTGAACAGGGGAACGTGGAATGGGTGAATAAAGAAGAGTACGGCGTGTTAGGTGTACCTTGGGTAATGGGTAATTATTGTATAGGGGATATGGGGATAGAAAATGATCAGGGTGCTGTGAAAATAGAACCGGGCTGGCAAGAGGAAGACGCTAGGGACTCAGATCGCATGGCTGAGGGGGCAGACCCGGAGATTATATTTAGTGAACCCACACATTGTCGGTTAAGGAGCATGGTTGAGGTGGGTGTTCAAGTGGTTTCGGATGAGTTTGATGTGAGAGGGGAGAATAGAGTGAACCAGTACCCGTTGAATTGTGGTATTGAAGTGGTTAAGGGTAAGGAAGTTGAAGAAATTGTAAAGAGTAATGAAGTATGTCAGTGCGCGTTGATGAACATAAAAAAAGAAGTACGAGGTGTGATACCCGAGGAAATGGAACAGGAAAAGGAAGTTGAACATGATTGGCAATTTGATATGCGGGTATTTTACCAAGTGAGGGAGCAAATGGAAGGGAAGAATTGATTATTGAGCAAGGAGGAAAGAGGGAAAATTTGCCAAATTGCCAAGCAGGCACAGCAAACAGCTGTGGTTGGGAAAAAGAAATGCCATAGAAAGACTAGAAGAGCCAAGCATGTTAGGGCGATAAAATCAGAAGGAGGTGGAAAGGAAAATGAGGTGCCCTTTGTCATCGCATCCTCATTGAGTAGAACAAAAGAGGAGAATGATATCATAAGAGCCAGAGTGGCTCCTGGAGTAGCAAGTATGAAGGGAGTGAAGAAGAAACTAATTACAGACAATTCTACTAGGAAGGAGGGGCACAAGGTATTGTGACCTCGAGTGGTGAGGGAACGGAGAGGAGTGCTTCTATTGATATTATTAGTTTAGTATAGTTTTATTAGATGTAAGGGATTTTGGAAAGTTTGAATTTTTTATTTTTTTTTTATTATTTTTATTTATTTTTTTTTTTACGAAATGGAAATAAATGGACATAAAGGGGTTATGGGAATTATGTGGTACGATTGCCGGTGTTTAACTGATAAGTAAGGATGAAAATAGAAGGGGGAAAAGTTAGGTTAAATAGAGGAAAAATAAAAATAAAACAAAAAAAAAAAACGCTAGGGCAAAATAGATACTATTGAATTTATTAAACAACTAAGATTTGTGAGAAGGGGTTTGGTAACTGTAACATACTGACTTGATGAAAATGTGTGTAACTGAGAAGAAAGTAAAGTGGTAAATTGGGAATCCAGAATCCCACTTGATCCTTGGGGGATAAGTACGAGGTGTTTCGTCGGGTGCATGTGACATTCCAAGGAATGTCCATGTGTTGTCACATGTGTCCCAGCGGGAGAAATATAGTGGTTTTGGGTTAAATAGCAGCTGTGGCGGTTATAATAGAGTTGTACAGGGCAACGTGAGTGTTTAAAATGTGTTGTTTAGTATGAATGAGTGATAATCATATTACGAGTAGAATGATGTTAGTTTTATTGATGTTGAATGTGTATTGTTAAGTCTTAGTTGGAAGCAAAGGCTGAGTTGTTTTAGCGTGTAAGAGTGTTTTGTTGCCGTTTAAACTTGATTATTACGTTTTGTTGTGTATTTTTGTTGGCATTGTCACGACTATGTGGTGTTCGTTATTGGTGACTGCAATAATTTGCTCGGTTGGAAATTAACCGTCCCAGTCGCCAATAAAGGTTAAATTTTTTCTTTACTATAGGGATTGTTTTTCGTTACAAAATTTGTATTAGTAAATGGTATTGTTGTGTTCAGCAATTGTTGTGAACGTTCTAGAGAATTTTGAGCATTCGTAGAGCGCAGTCGCTTTTTCTGACGCTCAGTATGATCGTTTCAAAATCGTGTAACGTACAATTAATTACTGAATGTTAGCGTTTACTGCGTCCAATGCATTTCGAAATGGTTTAGTTGTATATCAGCTTTTACAGTTATTAGCTTGTTGCCGTTAGATGTTAAAACACCCCTTTTGGAATGTGTAAGATGAGAACGAGGCTACATCGAACGAAATGGAATTATCGCCGCGTCTGACCAAAGAAAGTTGCGTTGCTCGGCAGGAAGACACTGGTAAAGATTAATTTATGAAAAGAAGACTGGTGAGTGACTTTATTTTATTCTGGCGCGATTAAACGAAGGACAGAAAATTAGCTGCGTCGTGGCGTTTTTGGAGTGTTCCTCCCGCCACACCCTCGCCGTAATCCGCAATCAACCCACTCACTATGCTGTGATCCGTTCGGGATGAATGATTGAACTAAACGATAGGAAATTATTATTATTATTACATCATATATACAGTACATATAAACAAATATATATACAAATATACATAATAGCATTCCGACAGGAATATCATCATCATAAAAGTAAAACCTCAGACAACATTTAGTCTCCAAAATCAAGTGATCCAAAAATTACAAAAACTATACAATATCATTAATTAATTGTAGTCAGTAAGTATAAAAATATTTTTTATTTGTCTATTAAAATGAAAGCATGCTGCCTGACAATTCAAGGAGTTACACTCAATTGCAATTTTGCAAATATATAATGGTAGCGAGTTCCAAATAGCAATTGCATTATATGGAAAATGCTTAGAAAGAAAAGTGGATACTATCCCTGGTGGTTCTATCTTGTATCTACATGTTGCATGATAATTCGAGGCTTTCAGATTCCGCATTTGAATAAAAGATGCTGGATGATGAACATTTCGAAGAGCACTTGTTAATTCAATGATCAAACCGATTTTTCGGATCATATCCAAAGTTGGTAGATTTAATTGACGGCATAATGCTGATATTGAATCCAAGCGAGATGCGTTAAACGCTGTTCTTATTATGGCACTGTAAGCTACTTTAATTCTCGATAAATTATTTGGGGATATACTTGCCCAAATGACTATGGTGTAGTATAAAAATGGAAGAATTTTTGTCAGTATAACTGCTCTAAGTTATTTGGTAGACAAGATGGTACACAAGCTTTTAATTAGATAATTGCAGCTTTTAAGTTCTGATATTAATTTTTCACATTGAATATTAAAGTTGAGGACGTTATCGAATGTAAAGCCTAAAAATATCAAATGATCAGTCTCAGCAGTCTTCCGGGATATAATTAATTTTTTAGTCTTAGAAGCATTTAGCTTCATGCCTCGTGGACGTTACCATTCATCTAACTGGGTTAAGTCGAGTTTTGGGCTTGATTCATGATTCTATCGTACTCTTGGACTTTATACGTGGTAAATAGCAAGTTATCATCCACATAGCTACATAAGTTCAAATTGAATTTAGGTTAATATATCGACGATGTAGCTGTAGCGAAAAATAGAGGTCCTATACTTAATCCTTGTATTACCCCGCGCTCAGAATTGTGAGATACAGAAGGTGTTCCTTCAATTACATTCGTTCGCGCTGAAAAGTAATCTTTCACAAGGTAGAGATATACCCCGGTGACCCCATGCGACTCAAGATCCAAAAAAAATTGTTCTCGGGGAATCGTGTCAAAGGCCTTCGAAATGTCTGTTTGGATCATTATAAAGTTATAGCCTTTGTCAAGCGCAATAGAAGCCTGTATATACAATTTTATGGGTAGCATGAAAGAGATAAAGTACATGAAAATTATTAAATGACATTGACACTCATTGAAAACACACGATCTGAAAGAACTGACATTGATACAAAGACACTCATTCAGTACATCTTAAAGAATAGCATTAAGTAAAAAAAAAAACAAAAAAAACAACTTAGCAACACAACAAAGGTGAATCATTTCACTGTTGAACATGAGGAAGCAAATTCATTATTGATCATTTGTAAGTAAATACATTATTGGACATGAGAAAGCAAATACAATATTGAACAGAGTGAAAATGTTATAGTTAACACTCTGCCTTGTGTGGTCCGTGAGACCGTTTCTCCTCCTCCTTGGCCATGTGTCTCCCCGATGTTGGAGGACTGTCACTCTGCTGAAGTCATCTTAGACGATTAGTTATGGTCCGGGTCAGTGTTTGCTGTAGAGGAATTTCCATCTCTTCCTCCACCCGCGCTTTCATCGGCGTCGCAGCCTGTGCGAATCGCCTGTGCACCTGCGCCTGTGAGGTTATCTTCATCTGCTGGGACCTCAAAGCCATCAGCATCTGCTCAGCGGGATCATCTTGCGATGCCTAAGAGCCCTCACAAGAAGAAGCCCCGACGACCTCGTAGCAAGAGGGATGAGATTCCTGTGTCCTCTTCTTCTGAAAGAGACAGTTGCGCAAGCCATTATCATCGCAGCCCCTCTTCCTCTTCGAGACATGCTCGATCCTCTAGACGGAAACATCTGAGCCTCCTCTCCTGTCGGTGAGGCTCAAGTCTCCTTCAGATACAGGTCAGCCTCCGTTAGCTTAATTTCGCAGTGAAGGTCATTTCCTTAAACGTTCATTCCCTTGGCTCGTCCTTCAAGCAATCGGTTTTATCATCTTTCATCGCCCTGTACAGGTCGGATGTCCTTCTGCTTCAAGAAGTAAAACTTGCGGCTTCTCAACATCTCTCTGACCTCCCCTGGCCTACGCAGTCAATATCCATCTGGACAATTTCTTATTAATTCACCATCGCCACATTGGCAAGGGGTTGCCTCCATGATCTTCAACCCCTCCATTGTGGCGTCGAAAAGTATCTTTGACTGCGAGTGCAGGGTAATCTCTTTAGACCTCCTTCTTTCTGATCTGAAGCTCCGATTGCTTAACGTGTACGCTCCGTGTTCGCCAGCAGAGAAACGGACATTTTTTGAAGACCTGGACAGCTACCTGTGCTCTTCTTTGCCTGTGGTGGTTGCTGGGGACTTCAATTGTCATCCGGACGTGAATGACATCTTTTCGTCTGGTTATGTTTACCATTTGTGCCAGCAGAACTTTCTTTTCGATCTTTGGTCACATTCTTTCCTTTCCGGCCAGTGTGGGTCCACTTTCCATCAAGGGCCCGTGATGTCATCAAGGCTGGATCTTTTTCCTCATGCTGGATCTTTTTCCTCATGCTGGATCTTTTTCCTCATGCTGGATCTTTTTCCTCATGCTTTTGCTGGCACGCCAGGTACATTGGATGTCATTCCATGCTCTTTTTCCGACCATCAGGTGGTCTTGGAACCCTCCAATTTCAGCTTCCACAGCAGGCCCTATTACAAAAAACTGGTTCCTAAACGTTTCTCTTGTGACGTGGCCCGCCCACTACTATTATCAAACCCCACTAAGCACTAGAATAGCGGTTGGACGGGACTAGTCAGGGATTGAAGCACCGCAGAGGGCAAACATGTCAAAGGTGTGTAAACTTAACTACAAAAATTGACTGGCACACAATACAGTTTAATCACCACGCTTTATTCCTACTACGCTGCATACATGTACACTTTTACACTGAGATATTCAATTATCTCAGTCGTTTTAACCAGTAACACAATTCTGTAAGGGGGCCCCCTTTACTTAAATAGGATAATTTTCTTATTACTCTAGATTTAAGTATACCATGTGGCAGCACTAAATTCGGCTCCACACCTCTAGGTGACGTGATTGATCAGATGCCAGGGTCCACCTCTCCATAATTTCCTGTTATGTTCAGGGTACATAAACAAAAAAAAAAAACTTAGCCAGCAACCAGTACCCTCTGGCCAGGGACACGGGAGTCAAATATTCCACAAATTGAGCGCCAGAAGGCGTAGTGTGGTTCCTTTGGTTCAGCTGGGGAGAAACACAGGAACCCCAGTTCCCGTTCCCTGCGAGAGAAGCACGTTACTAAGTTCCCTTCACACCCCTTAAATCCTCTCGAAATGGAATTATCCACAGCACCATATTGATATGCTTATGCTTAATCTTAAAGACCTTTTCACTAAATTCCATAAATATCCAGTCCTATCTGAACATCAACAAAGTTATTCTACACGGCAAAAGTTACTGTTGGAGGGCATTCAGTGAACCTTATTACGCATTATAACGTTATGTTATCACTCGATCAACAGCCATTACGGATAAGCATTTTTCTGAGGATCGTAAACATGATGCACACACCTAAAGGCAGACTTGTAATAGTAGAATATGCGAAGTTTTCACGTTGAGAGGACCCACGCGCGGCGATAAAAGTACAGAAAACTTAACACACCCAAGTTGACCTCCTATTGCACACGCTGCGAGCCGCATGACCCGATGGTGGCACTTACGCACATCGCTGGTGGCATCGAACCGGCGAATTCCATCGAGCAAGGAACGCGCACACAGTGGAAAATATCTGCACGATGTCGGTAAAACTCGCAGTCGCAAATGCATGTATTCCGAAAAAAGTTTGGAAGTAAACACAATTATTCCTGCTCGCCTTTAACTACTTGAAAAGCTCGGCTGCGCCGCTTTCGAACTCTCAACATGGCAGACAGCCATTCCATAACATTGACTTCGTCGCAAAACGACAGCTCATTCAGCTACAATTCAACTTATATAAAGAAAAAAACAACAAAAGTTCACAACAATATAAAAACAAAAGTTCAGCTGCTTTTTCGGAACATGTACGATAACAAAATCAACCAACGATACCTGAACGCTGTCAGGTCGCAAAAGAGCGACAGCGGCCAGTCAAGCTAAAAATTCCTTAACAGTAAGGAAATTAAAACTTATTGCAACTAAAAATTATAAAGGCAATTATTTATTGCAGCGTAAAACACGACGAACAACAACATCACAACAACAATGCACTGAAAACAACACTGCTCATCCAATTCACCCATACCTGGGCACAACGAACACACAAAACACTCGACCACCCCCTCCCACTCATTCCACGACCAAAACACAAAATTGAATGCAATTAAAAAAAAAAAACAAAAAAAAAACAGATATCAACTCCCATACACAGATTCACAACACAGTTTCACTTAACACACACACACACACCACTTGCTCAAAACATATACACAACATAATTTGCCTCTGCCGGGCACAGCGCATTATACTGACATTTAAATGTCACACTCTGCTTGACATCGATAAATATAATGGAATGTTCGTTTGCTTCGTGGCTTGCTTTTAAAATCAAGCTTCGTCGTTTCTTTAGGAAGATTGGGTTGGATGCTGCCAGATGCAATCGGCGCCATCTCCTCATGCTACTAGAAATCCTGCGTCTCCTACGCTGTTCCATCCCAAAGGGAGAGTATGCTGATGATATCCGTCAGGTGAAGAGCGAGATCAATGCTCTAATGATCTGCAAGGCTGCCGGCGCAGCTCTCAGGACCAAATTGTCCTGGGCGTTTGACGTCAGGCATATGTCGTCTGTGTTCGCCGAGGACAGGCGCTGCATTAACAAGAAAAAATGTCATTGTTTGGTGGTGGAAGATGGGACTGTGGAAAGTGACTCTGACATCTTGTCTGCCTTCCACTCCCATTTTTCATCATTTTTCAGCCACCCAGTCTTTCCATCCGATGCCACGAGGCATTGAATCGAGGCACTAAGACCTTTCACTGCAGACACTGACCTGTCTATCACCTGTCCCTTTTCCGGAAATGAAGTTAAGTTTCTGTCGGCGGATGGCCATCACCAGTCCAGCCCTGGATTAGATGGCATTCCATATTCCTTCTTTAGTGCGACCTGGAAACTTCTTGGGTCTTTCCTGGTGCAAGTGTTTAATTCAATTCTCAAGGACCCTTCTTCCATTATGTCTGACTTCACTGTGAAGAGGATTATCCCCAAAGTGCCGGACCCTAAACTTGTCACCCAGTGGAGGCCTATTACTCTACTCAACACAGACTATAAGGTCTTCACTGAAGTGCTTCAACAATGGCTTAAATGTTTTGCCGATGAGTTCTTCGATCCGGGTCAATCCTGCTCCATTCCATCTCGCAGGATGTTCGACAACCTGATCACTATCAAGTGTGTTATGGAGGAAGCCATGTGTGCGCTGTCAGACTCTGGCCGTGATAAGCTTGACCAGGAAAAAGCCTTCGACAAAGTGAATCATGTGTTTCTTTTCTGAGTGTTTCACCATCTTCATCTTCGGAAATTTGCTATGATTATCTCAGCACTGTATACTTCAGCTACTTCATGTGTGGCGATTAATGGCTCCACGTCGTCCTTCTCTGAACTTTCTAAGACAGGAAGGGCGTCCTTCTTTGAACCATCTCTCCCCTCCTATACATCTTCTATTTGGAGCCATTACTGCAGTTTCTTAATCGCCATCCAGATGTCCGGGGTTACGATCTGCCAGCCGCTTCAATTAACATCCGTATGCTGGCCTACGCTGACGATGTGGTGCTTTTGCATCTGATGCTTATTCCCTGGGCATCTATAAGGAGTCTTTCGATTTCTTTAGCACTTCGACAGGAAGCTCCATCAATCTCGTCAGGTCTAAAGGCATCGCTATTGGGAAGTGGATGGTGGACTATCTTCAAACCTTCCCAATAACATGGTGTGAGCATATTACATTGCTGGAATACGTCTTTTCTTTTCTACCAGAGATGGACTCTCATCACTGGCAGCAGGAAATTACTAAGTGCATTTCCCGCCTTGGCAAACAGTTTCTTTTCTCACCTCGATGTTTGTCAGGTGAGGTTCGTTCTCTCCTACGTACTACCCGTTTTATTGTCTAAATGCCTGTTCGCCTTACCTTCCTGCCAGCTTTTGAGGAGGATGCACAGTGCAGTGGTGGATTGTGTTTGGGTTATTCAGCGGCTTGCCATCCCATCCATGCAGAGCTGCTGTTTATCCCCTTCGATGGTGGGGGCTTAGGTTTACCAGACCTTCGGTGGTATTTGGCCGCTTTCATCTGTGTCTTTCTCCACCTCCTCCCACCTTTGTGGGCCAATTTTCTGATCCTGCATTTGCGCTTCTTTCTGAAGGTGAACAGGTTGCAGTTTCCTTCCTCGCTGCCAGTGACCATCATTTCTAGTTCTCCGAACTTCTTCCGTCACGTCCAGCGAAATCTTGCGACCTTTGTCTCGGCGATTCAGCAGCTCGACTCGCAGGACTAGGGAGGCCTTCGCCTATCTTGTTTCTTTCAGCAGACCATCCAGGGTGTGTCTTCTGACATCGTGAGATGGCACCCTGAGTATCCATGGTCAGCCTTCTTGAAGGCAATCAAATCCCTTGCCTTTGAGCGGTTCGTCTTTAACATCCAGCGGCACCTTCTGCATCATGGATATTATACTCTCCATTGTCGACATCAGTGGGGAGTAGTCAGATCTGCTGGTTGCCAGTTTTGCAGGTGGATCGAGACCATCGACCTTGTTTTCTTTGAGTGCAGTCCATCTAGGATTGCCTGTCTTCCCACTTCGAGCTGACTGATTTTTCCTATTATTCAATCTGATTCTTCATGGACTGCTCCACTGATGTTGCATACAAGCTGGACCTGGCCACTTCCATCGCCTTTTTGAACAGTGAACTCTGGCTTGCCCGTGCGGGCAGTTTTTCATGGCTCCTGCTTGCCTTTTGCTGCTGTGTGGAGGAGGGCTGCCTTCCATCTCAGACCCTTCCTCCATCTCGAATAGCTACGGCTGGGTCCAGCTTTGTTTCAGAGACAGTTTGCTTCATCCCAACATCTCTGTAAGGTCATCGAGGGGGACCAGAACTCGCTCTCATTCCTGTTTATGTTTCCCCTCACCATCGGATGACCTGCTGGTGGGCGAATGGGCCTCTCTATGAAGCGTTTAGATAGGAGGTGCAGCCCTTAGGGGCTGCCTGTACTCCTAGGGCATGTGCGCCTGGGCACCCTGCCTGACTCACGATTTAAGGGTGCTCCTCTGGAGCCATAACATCGGCTGCAGTTCCAACAGCAACTTCAGTTGCCATGAATAGTCACTTCACCTGATGGAAAACTACACTTAGTTTTTTTTTCCTAGGTCACAGTTTAACTTACAAGGGAATCCCACATAGCTTATCCGCTTTAACAATGGAGTCTTTGTATGATAATGTATGCTCAAATTTTTTTTTGTTTTCACAGTTTATTTTGAAAGAAACAAAATGTTGCCCTCTCTTATTTTGCAAGCATCTATAGTAGCTTCGGATGAGTAACATATTTCAATATGGTGGAAATCTGTGACATACATGTTCAAGGGATTCCCTTGTTAGTCATTTTCACATCTACTGTTGATATGGATATTATCCCTATGGAGCTTTGATTCAGATTCAGCTTTTGCCACTACAATGATGTGTTTCTTTGGTGAGATCGTTTTATTTTGCATTCTTAAAACCTAAATATGGGATTTACAGATTATTGTCGTCAAACAAGTTATTTCTCTTCTCCAGATTTGTGTTATCAAGGCTTATACTCATTCATCATGTGGAATGAACTTTGACTATGTACAAGCCATGCTTCTGGTAGTGTGCTAAAAGCTTTTATTATGAGTCAGTCACACAATCAGGGCAGGCAACCTTGGTAGAAATGTTCCACTTTCTATTTTTCTATTCTTCACTTTGGCCAAAAATTTAAAGGCTTATATAGTATTTAGTCATTTCCTTTTTATATACCATAAAAATGTAATTTGAAATTAACTTGTGACTGGTGTCAGTGTGTGTTTTCGTTATGTAGAGGATGTTGAAAATTAATTAACTTTTCTAGCTGTGTTTATGTGAGTTTAGTTTGATCGCAGTGTTGTGAATTGTGTAGCGTAATTGTAATGGTTGTGATGTTTGAGGGGTGTATTTGGTTGAGTGTAGTTGATGAGATTTTAAGAGCTTATTTCCTGACAGTTTGTGTTATTAGTTGTTTTTTTCTTTAGCGATATTATAATTCTTTTAGTATTGTAAGCAATAATAATAAGGTTGGACGGCTGTGGCAACAATGGTAACGAACTTACTAACGCTTTGTTGTCGCAGCGTTTCCAGAAATTTAGCTCACAACAAAGGTATTGTATAAATAGTTTTTGTGAAGAGTGATTGCCCCTGGCAACGACGTTTTTTTTTAGTTGTTAGAGAGGGAAGCCCGCTTGCGGTAGCGTTCGTTTTTGGTCCCCCCCCCCATCATGGTTAACGAGCGATCGTCAAAGGAGTCAATGAGAAACCCCGTGGAACGTCCGTTTTAGAGCTCCTGCCGCGCGTGGGTGTTTATTGCTTAATGGTTCCTTTTGACACCCCCACCCATACGCTCAGGGCACATCTGGCGCCCGAACAGGGACTTGCTATTCCAAAATTTCGGGATCAGGGGTGGTCAGGGAGTAGGACTTGTATACTGAGTGAGTTTGGTAAGCATGGTGTTGATTGTGTGATGTGTTGTGATTAAAGTTTTGACGTTATATTCAGTTGAGTGAGTATTATGAGAAGAGAGAGAATTTAGTGGGGTTGTCACTGATACAGTTAGGCATCTCATTTTAGTTGGGTGGCTCGTGCTGGTATAAGAGTAATATAGTGAGCAGCTGTGGATTGGTTTTGCAATGGAGGCTGCTTGTAAAGCATGCCTGCTGCTGGTCCAGTAGCTGGAAGATTTGGTTATGAAACTTACTGAGGTGATTTCATGGAATAATAATGATGGGGTAGAAGCTAATGTGTGTCGGGAAGTAGGACCATTTGTAGAGGAGCCCCGACACGATGAAATGGGAGCCCCTCTTGGAAGGATGGTGAGAAGGCCACGTCGAGAGTTAAAAGGCGACCAAAGCCGAATAGGCAGCCAAAGCATAGCGTGAGGAGTTATGCAGGTCTAGGAAGGGGTCAGGTGGTAATGGTGGCCGTGATGGGGAGTGTTGAAGGGAAGGTGTTTGGGCCTTTTAAGATTGTTAAGTGGGTTTCGAACTCCTGGGTGAAGGTTCGAGGTATGAGGCATAAGGACACTAAAATAATTCATATGAGTTGTGTGAGAGTTGTCTGTCATCAACAGAAGCTCGGCTCTGCGAATAAACATGTAGAAAGACAAAAGAGGGACATCGCTACTGAAACGGGGCGGGTTAGGACGGAGGATGCAGCAACAGGTACAGTTGGGTGTGACTTGGTGAGCCTGGCGGTGGGTAATGACGAAGTAGTAATGAGTGATATTTCGGTGGGTACTGAGGAAGTTAGAAATGTGAGGGTAATGGTTGATGTGGGAATCATATGAGGACTTCACCTATAGTCAACCAGTTGACATAGTACTGCCACTGTCTCGATCCGCCGAGGTAGGTGGGGAGGTAGACAGTTGTAGCGGGACAGTAGATGGCCAGGATTCAACCATGGGATTGTATGAATCAGAGGAGTATGTGCCTGAACATTGGGACTGGGCATCCGTGGAACAAGATGAGCAAAGTCCCGTAAAATTTGTGGGAAATTTAGTTGAAGCCTGTGCACCTATGAAGGAATGTCAGGTTGGAGTGAGCGATAGCCGTAAAGGGGGACAAACGCCGGTGCGCGAGCCGGTGGATAAATATCACGTGAACACGAGGCACAAGCGGTCTCGGAAACGAGATAGGGTTGATGGCCTCAATGGTGTGAAAGGCCCAGTTAAGGGATTGGCCCACCCTGATAGGGTGAGAAAGGGTCAGTTAAATGACAGTAATTCGAGACTGCCAGCTTGGCTCGCAAACCAGTTCACGGGTAGGGAAATCAACGTCATAGTAAATGGAAGTGAATGAGTGTTTTGGTGTCAGTGTTTTCGTATTGCTGTGTTTGTGGTATGCTTACGGCCCTTGGGAATGAAGGAACCAGGTTCTTTTGTTTTTAAGAAGGGGTGTATGTGACTGGTGTCAGTGTGTGTTTGTTTTGTTTTTTTTGTTAATTAATTTTTTTAGCAGCTGAGTTTTCTGTGAGTTGAGTTTAATTGCGCTGTTGTGAATTCTCTTCGTAATTGTTGTGGTTGTGATGCTTGTGAAGTGTATGTGGTGAGATTGTAAGAGCTTATCTGCTTACAGTTTGTATTATTAATGGTTTTTTCGTTTCAGCGATATTGTAATGGTTACAATACTGTAAGTGGTAATAATAAGGTTGGAAAGCTGTGGCGATAATAGTAATAATCTTACTAATGCTTTGTTGTCGCAGTTTTTCTAGAAATTTAACTCACAACAAAGGTGTTGTGTTATTGTTTTTTTTTAGAAGAGTGATTGCTGTTGGCAACGACG
>JAHWFO010083400.1:1162429-1178049 GCA_023313115.1 Rhysida immarginata
CCCCCCCCCCCCCCCCCCCCCCCTCAAATGGCTAACGAGCGATCACTGAAGGGAAGCAGCGATTATTATATGTCTGGTTTCTAAGGTGCAGATGCATTTGATAACTGTAAAACAAATGTTCAAATGAAATTTTCCGTCCTGTGGTAAATGAAGCCAACAAGAAACCCCGTGGAATGTCCGTTTTAGAGTCTCACAGCGAACGCTGTTATCAACGTTCTTTTGTAAATACAATCTTCTAAGATAAGAAATCGGCAGTGACTACCCTTCTAGTTAGTAAGATCTATCTAATTACTCTTGTATTTGGTGTATTATGCGCATTTGTGAACCAGTATTTATTTCATCGGAACAGTAATGTTTCTCTGCTCGAATAAACCGATTCAAGTCAAGCACGATATCAAGTTTAAGTCTTATCTCAAGTGCTGTCGTGTCTTTCATATATATATATATACACGTTGAACAGCTGTGATTACTTTACGGAATTGGGTCTTTATGCTTGATTTCCCCAGCACTTGCTGATTGCAGTAGTTTATAGCGTTTTTCAAATGACCCTCGAGTTAAAGTGTTATTGTTCTGTTGATATTGCGCAATCTTTTATGAGTCGTAACATTAACCGGCTATTGCTCGGGATTTGTAAAGCTATGCTAGATGCATGAGGTCGAATCGGTAACAGTTCAACAGGATAGCGGTTTAATTGAAAAATTCACGGGGCGATCCCTCCCTAATTGTCAGTCAATATTTAGTAATATGGTCAAGCCAAGAGCTGATTAGGGAGTGTATCGTTGTAATTGTGTGGTATATAGGCGTTTATTGTTTCTGCATAAGGGGTACAGCTCTCTCCCCTTGTCCCAGCCTAAGGTGTGCCATCTGCTAGGGCCACCGTGGTCCGGTTCTTTGTAAAGTAGAGCACGACGCCTTCCTGATAGATCCCTAATCGACTCTTGGGGTGTGGATTAAAGGTAGTGTCGAGTTGCGCTACTAGAGTTGCGAGGTTAGCAGTGATATTAACCTTTATTGGTCAGGAGATCCCGCACATGCATCAGCTGACGCTCTTAGCTTAATAGAAAACGCAAAAAGGCGTATTTAGTTTGTTTGAATGGAATTTAAACTAGTAAGAAATAACTACACTTTTAGTTAATGAGTTTTGTTATTCTAGTTCGTAAGTAAGGGGCCCCCAATTAAATTTGCATATTATATTATTTCTAAATGCTTTATTTGAATAAAATGTTGTTTAACGGTTCATCCCACGTCTGCTCCTTGTCCGAATTAAACTTCCCCATGCAAGTCAAAACAACCTGCTCCTGCCGCGCGTGGGTGTTTATTGCTTAACCTTTTCCCAGCCAGCTATTTTCTCGAGAAAATGATTCTTCTTACAGGGGAATAGAAAATATTTTTAAAAAAATTCAATAACTGACATACTGCTTTAAAATTTTAAATTTGTGATCTTGAATATAATTGCTTATGACTAGTAATTTTTTTGATCGATTAAGAGTAATGGTTTTTTTTAAACAATACATTAAATTGTATAATAATATTTTCTATTTGAATAACTTGGTTCTAATCCTTTTTTAAAAAATTTCAAATGTAATAATTTCGAATTTGAAAATAGCCAAAATTTAGGGAGAAATCTCTTCGAAATAAAGCAAAAAAAAATTTTTTTAATATCTCTATTTTTTTGAACGATTTTTTATATAACTGAATGTGGAATATTTTTACTTTTTTTCAAAGATATATGTAATTTGTTGTTAAATGGGTCACACCTGCATGACAATAGCTAAAAAATCACATAATAGGATTTTAATCTCTAACTTCCTTATATTCTCAGAAGGGAACAATCTCAAATGACGTCATCAAGAAACGATCCCTATAGCAATGATTTTAATTTTTGCGAAATAACTTATGAATAAAATGTAATTTAAAAAAAAAAAATTTAAAACATAAATAAAAGGAATCATTTTAATATAATTCAAGCATTAAATGGTTCAATTGTGCCCTGGAATTTTCTTAATAAATTCGTAATTTTAGATGTTGCTAATTCTCCATACCAGATACACAAGCTTTCTAAAATTTCGAATATTATTGATTATTAATAAATTTGGGGTATATAAAATTTATTTGCAATTAATTATAAAGCTTTCAAGAATTCAACAAAAGTAGTTTGAAGTTTTTATCGATAATAGACAATTTCTTATAAGCAATTTTTATAGTCATGGTTTCAGCTCCCCCCCCCCCCCCTTTTGGGCCTTTTAAGATTGTTAAGTGGGTTTCAAACTCCTGGGTGAAGGTTCGAGGTATGAGGCATAAGGACACTAAAATAATTCATAAGAGTTGGGTGAGAGTTGACTATCATCAATAAAAGCTCAGCACTGCTAATAAACATGCAGGAAGACCAAAGAGGGACATCGCTACTGAAACTGGGCGGGTTAGGACAGAGGATGCAGCAACAGGTACAGTTGGGAGTGCCTTGGTGAGCCTGGCGGTGGGTACCGACGAAGTAGTAATGAGTGATATTTCAGTGGGTACTGAGGAAGTTAGAAATGTGAGGGTAATGGTTGATGTGGGAACCATATATGAGGACTTCACCTATAGTCAACCAGTTGACATAGTACCGCCACTGTCTCGATCCGCCGAGGTAGGTGGGGAGGTAGACAGGGGTAGCGGGACAGTAGATGGCCAGGATTCAACCATGGGATTCAAACAATTGCGGCAGCTTCCCTCAAATAACTTAAAAAAAATGCTACTTCCAACAATAAGGAAAAATACAACGTATGTACAAAAAAAAAAAAAAACAACTATACAACGAAGTGAATTGTCCTTAATTTGAAATTTCACACACTAAATCCATATTAGTAACCAAACACACAACAAAACACTTACACAACTACCACAAAACGATCGCTACCAAATTCATTTATTCAAACAAATACACCTAAAACACAGATATTTGCATAAACGACACCAACCAACTGTAAAATGAACTTAAAACACTCTCTGACACCAGTCCAAAAATAGTCCCCAGTTAAATTGTTTTCAAGCCACTGTGGATTGTTGTGCACTGTTCCTAATTTTAATATCAAGTAAATATGAAAAGTTTTTTGTAAATATGAAAAGTTTGAAAATAGTTTGTTAATTTCACTCCGACATCTTTTGGTTAATTATACCCATTTTTTGTAATATTTTACCAAAAAATTATTTTTGAAAACATAATGGAATGCTGTAAATAAAATCAAAATGAAAACTGAAACATTTGCATGTACGGGAATAAATCTATTTTAAAAGATTAGTCACCTTTATGGTTTTTTTTTTTATTTTTTATTTTTTTAGCTGTAAAATATGTTATATAATTTAGAGCCATTTATATTTTTGTTTTGTAATTTTTATAAATAAGCAATTAATCATTATTTTTCATTGCAATATTATTTATCCTCAGGTATTAGTTTGTGACGAGACATGTGTGATATTTTGTTTAATATCTCACATGACCTGCCACTACAGATATGCCGTTTATTAGACATATCTGTGTTGTTTAGTTTTAGTAGAAATTAAAGATAACGGGATGGAAAGTAGAACAAAGAAAGTGGAAATTTATTTGTTAGTTAGAAAGGAAGGGGAAAGTTTTGTGTAACGCACTAAGATAGGAAAGTTTGTTAGCTATGAAGACGGGAATTAAATTTGAATGGAAAAGAAAATAGGGATTATCAGTGGAATTACTTTATTGGGCTTAAATTGTAAAATGGCTCAACAACATGAAAGTTAATTTAATTGGAATGTTTAATTTAATGAACTCTCTTAAGTGAAAATATTAGATATGTTATGCCCGAAATTGTCAAAGTTAGAAAAAGTAGGCTTAAGACACCTATTGTAAAAGGATAAGCAAAAAGAGAGTGGGGAACAATGAATGAAGAGGAAGGGAGCAGGGTTGCCTAGGCAACATCCTTAAAAGTGGATTCCAAGAAATGAAAGTGGTGAACCAATAGAATTAAGAAAAAAAGCTTGAGAAGGAGGAAAAAGTGTGTTTTTAAAGAGAGAAAAAGAGACAACAAGAGAGTGTTAGTAACTTTATATAATATTTTACAAGTTTATATTTATTTCATACAAAAAGAAAATAAGAGAAAGAATATAATAATAATAATAATAATAATAATAATAATAATAATAATAATAATAATAATATTTATTGTACATTAATATATGGTAATTTCAAATTATATCTCATGAATGTTTTAAACTAAATAATAATTACATTTACTTATGTTGCCAATGAGTAAGTGTTCACGAGAATAATTAATCACGTGAACACATTGTTGTATATAGAATGATACAGAAGCGAAAAAGACTTCATTCACGATGGAAGTGACAATATGTACTTCCAGTATATCATATGTTAAAATATTGTAATCCATGTATTTACATTAAACTTTTGTATAAAACTTGAAATAAAAATCCCCTGCCTATTCATTTATAAAAAGTCATGCAAACCAGAAGTAAATTACCACGTCGTAAGCAATCAATGCCGACATAGGCCTAACCACGAGAACATGTTCGTTTTTCAACCTTCCCAGTAGGCCTACCCGTTGCAATAGATTTTTGAACCATCGCTCTGCGGACACCAACAGAGAGAAGTAAATATTCGATACGTAGAGAGCTAAGTAAGTGGAGGAAAAAAAAGTATAGAGTGGCGACGAAGTTACAGAAACAGAAAACATCGGTCATAATAAATATCATAAAGTTAATTGCACAGAAGCTTGTGGAGTCATTGGTAGTTTAAGCTTATCTAATTTATATAATCTTTAGATAGGAATAAATTCAATTTTAGGTAATTATTAATTACGATCTTTTGGGGATAGGGAATTATATTTTAGTGCAGGTAGGTAATTCTTGATTAAGGGATGAAATTGCGAGTAAGAACGTTAAATAATAAACCACTATACGATCATTAGATTAGTTAAGGAGTACTTTGTAGGAATAATAATATATTAAGTACACAATTAGGAGTGCGACTCGCTATTATTATCAAAAGTAGCAACACAGACTTTAATATATGAGGGGCGATTAATAAATAAGGTCTCCATGGCTGTAACTTTTTTATTTGTTAACCGATTTTATAAATTCTTTTTGTATCTTATACTCACATTTGTCCTCTATGTAATGCACTATTCACTTTTCGACATAGTCCCCATCCCTTTCCACGCATTGCGCCAACGCGTGACTAGTTGGGTGAACCCGTCGGAGAGGAATTCAGGAGTTGTTGTCGACACCAGAACTGAATGGCAGCTTTGGACCCTCTTCTGGAGTACGATAACGTCCGCCCGCACACAAGTCATCACACACCAGAGGCGTTGCAGCGCCTACAGTTCAAAGATGAAAAATTGCAGTTCAAAAATTAAAGACTTTGCACATTGCGACTTTCACCACTTCCCAAAGAAGAAAGAGCCCTTAAGGGACATGAGTTGGTTCTGACAGCGAGGTAAACGCTGCCATTCAATCCTGGTGTCGACAACAACTGCGGAATTCCTCTCCTGGCATTTTAAAGGATTCTATTTTCATATAATTTATTAAAAAAAAGAATAGCATATTAATATAAATTTATAGATATTTTAAGGTTTATAATTCTTGTAACCAAATCAACCAAATGTAATGTTTAATTTTATTTTATTCATTAAATCTGAGGTTATAAAATTATTGATGTTTAGTACTAATATAATCATTTGTTTTGTTTATAAATCTGTGATCACCTGTCAATCTATCTAGGCCACCTCATTTTGGAGGCCATTTTTCACAGCTACCGTAATTTCACGCGGATAGTCCACGGACTATCTGTATTTTTTTCATCTGAAAAATGGCTCTGCGGATTATCCGAGGGGCGGATTATCTGGGAACAAATTATTCCAAATTGCAATAAATGGTAAACTATAAAGTGACGTCCGCATGATGGCTGCGGCTGCGAATAACAGAAATAGATGAGAAGTTTACAAAATAATATATTTAACAAATATGCCCATTTATTTTTGATAGTAATTTATGAACTACAGTACTCCATCTATATAATGGCAATGTTGGGACAAATCCATTTTTTATAACGAGTTGCCGTTATGTAGACAGAGCGTACGAAATTTCACACTCGCGGATGTTTAGAAGACATTTTCCGATTTTCAAATGGGTATTAATAAATTGGCATCTATGATTTTACATCCTATAAAGTCTATTAAGTGCTTTAGAATAAGATTTAAGTCAAAAATCGATGTTTATTTTGAAAAAAAAATGAGTAAATAACAATACTTATTTCGATTTCATTATGCTTGAGTAACATTGACTTACAAGAAGCCGAAATCGCTGTTTTCACGTTTTTTCGTTTCACCTTTTCCCAATTCCGCAATTGGAAAATTATACTGATTATTTCGTTTATTTAGTTTATATACTCTTCATCAGTACATAAGAAATTAATTAGTTAGTTTAAACTAATTTATTATAACTTTATCTAAATATTTATAAATAAATTGAGTACGGATGAGTTATTTTAGAAAATGTTAGGGTTGGAAAGCTTCGGAGACAAAAGGCAATCGCATGGCTTAGAGATTTTCCCTTCGCTTACACTTAGATAAAAAATTAGAAATTTGCAACTGCAGGCAAATAAACACCGAGTAGAGATTGTACTGTACTTGTGATATAAACAGATGTAAGAAAAAGATAAACAGTTAAATCGCCGATTGAGCTTTCGTACACATTTTTTCTGAACTACTTCAGTCACGTGATTCCCGATCTTTTTGCTTGGAAATCAGTATGAACGTTTGTTAACGATCGATCACTGTGGAATGTGATTTTATTATTAACGATCAATAAAACTTATGCAATAAAAACTTAGCTGTAGCCACCGATGACTGGGCTTCTTATCGAGGCCTTAAAGATTGAAGGCTTTGTCAGGGCCTTTACATATTCAGTGGCTACCGCCAGGGTTCTCCCTCTTCCCTGGCCTCGTTCGCATCGGTGGCTATGGCCTAGCATTTTCCTGTTGTTGTTTTTTTTTTCAACCTCATAATAATTATGATCGAAAATTAAAGTGATTGTCAGTTATTGTTATGAAAGATACAATATTAGTTTCACCAGGGATGGATGATCCCTGTCAGAGCGTTGAGAGAAAAAAAGGAGCACTTTCTTTCAGAAGCTCTTACTTGTCACGGGAGATACATTTCCGTGGAGCTATTTATTTTAGCATAATCCATGCGTAATATCCATGAAGGGAAATCGCTAAACAGAAGCTAAAGTAAAATTGTAAAATTGCCGACACATTGGGGCATTATCCCTAATGAAAGCAAGCAAATTTTTTTCTCATCACAGCTTAATAAATTGGGTCCCTAATAAATTTTATGGATGCTTATTTCTGTAGATAAAAACACGCTGGCCTTTGAATTGATGGTTTTAAATTAACGAGTCTTTGTTCAATCTTTTTCAAACATTGAAGTTAATATTCTGACCCCTCGGAACAATAATTAACCAGTGACACAACTTTTCATTCATAAATTATTAAGAAAAAAACGTGTTAAAAAGTTACTGTCGGCGATTCGCTCGGCCGGAATTCACTGTACTTGGCGAATACTCTCTATCGCTATTGGGCACCACCCAACAGTGAGTGCGTTGGTAGAACCATGGCCGCTGCTGAAGAAATAAGGAGTTGCACTCGTTCATTAAAATGAGATTACTGTAATTATTTACACTTTTAAATAATAAATTTATAAAAGTTTCATTAAATATATAAAAGTAATGAAGATGGTTATGTAAATAATAAAATTACTAGCTAAATTACTATTTAAAATTACTACTTTGAGAAAGGTTTGAAATGAGCCACTGTATACACGGGCTTGAACTCTCAGATATTCCGCGGATTTTCTGAGAAGCTGACTTTGAGAAATTTTATACAGGAAAAGTGTTTATTTTTATCCTGCGGATTATCTGGGAGGCGGACTATCCACGTGAAATTACGGTATTTCAGATGTGAGCTGGCCCATCACCTCCTTTAACTATCTTTGGCTGGTCTGCATCTGTGTGGAAGACTTAACAGATGGGTGAAATTTCTATAGGATTCAAACAATGGGTAATGGAGTTAATCCTTCTTTAGAATTCCATCACTCTTACTATCCCCTCTGCTAATTCCTTGTTCATGTGAAAGGACTGATGGAGGAAATATTTCCAAGATGCTCACCAAGGCAGGAGAAGCAACCCATAGCTCATTATCCTGAAACTGTTAATATAAGATCACAATCATGTACAGAAGCTTATTCTGAAGCTGTTTATATGATCACAATCATGATGGATTTTTTTTTCAATAGAAAATGTGAGTGTGTTTGATTTGAGGGGTTTTAGCATTGAATAAATTCACAGCCACACCCTATTGCTTTTGCACTTGAGACTCCATCTTTATTGTTTTGAACAAATAAGAATGTGAGACAATAACAAACACAAAACAAAGAGGGACGGGGAGTGGCATCTTGTGGGAAGTATGAGTAGCGCAAGTATTAATACAATTTTTTTTCTTTTTAACACAAACAGAATAAACTTTAACACCCCCCCCCCGTGGTGAAAAAAAAAAAAAAAAAAAAATTACTTAAGTTGTAACTTTTCACAGTTCTTCTTTGTCTTCATTTTTGGCAGTATTTTAGTCATTATGTAAGCAATCTTATCTTCAGAGGGTGTGTAAACATAATTGACAGTACTCTTAGCCACTTCCTCTTTGATGAAGAAATTAGAGATTTCGATATGTTTACTTCTCTCTGATGTTACTTTACTATTTGCCATGTATATGGCTCCTTGGTTGTCTTTGTGCCATAAAAATGGAATAATGGAAGTTATCATAAAAATGACACAAACACAAGACTTGTTAAACCAAAATGCAACTACAGCCCCTGGCGAATTTAATTTACAAAATTCAAGGCTATTTAACTATATGTTACACAAACAAATATTTTAAACAATGGAAAATTAATAAAGATAACCTATCTTCAAAAATGACAAAAAAATGGAATAATTAACAAACTTACGCAAATAAACAATTCAAACTAGGTGAAGTTTATTTTTACAACTACGTTTCTGCTTATTATTTCGTTGGCCATCCTTTAGCGGGAATTCGTTGCGGCATTGATGATATGAGCTTGTCATATTCCTCCTGAGTAACTTCAGCCCAAATTGACTTCAATTTCACTTTCAAATCTGCTATGCTTGCTGGTTTCTCAAGGTATAGACGTTGTTTCACATTTCTCCAAGGTTCTCAATGGGATTGAGATCAGGTGAGTTCGAGGGCCATGAGAGAACTGAGACATGATGGTCTTCTAAGCACTTGCTGGTTGACTTGGCAGCATGAGGAGGTGCAAAATCATGCTGGAAAATTAAGTCTTCATCATCCACTGGTAGGTCTTCAAGTGCAGGTATCAGAAAAGCATCCAGAATATCTTGGTAAACAGCTGCATTGATGGAACTGTTGATGAACCCAAGCGTCCAGTGCCCTATGTTGACATGCACCCGCACACCATAACAGAGGGTGGGAATTTAACACTTTTCTTCAGATGTCGTGGTTCATGTGCCTCATTCTTACGGCGCTAAATTCAACAACCTTTATCATCAAAAACTAATTCAAATCACGACTCGTCGCTGAACACCACTCTTCGCCACTCATCAACAGTCCAGTCGACATGCTGTTTGCACCACTGCAACCTCTTATTTCTCTGCTTCGGAGTTAAGAGGGGCTTGGTTTTTGGAATACGGCATGAAAACTTCAGATCATGAAGACGTCGAACTGTCGCCGGTGAGATACGTTCACGTACCGCAGCCACGGTCGATGAAAGTGCTTGGAAGACTGAAATGGGGCTTTCCTAACAATCTTCTGCAAAAACCTAAAAATCTTCTCTGGGGGGTGGTTTTCCTTTTTCTTCCCCAGTTTGCACGTTGTGTGTTCACTCCATATCTTGAGCATGTCTTGCCAATATCTTAGAAACTGCTGACTGCGAGCACTTACTTACTATTCAAACCCGCTTATCCGTTAGGGTCGCAGGGGCAGCAGCCCTATGGAGGATTTCCAACAATCGTGATCTTCCACCATCAGGTGCATGTCCTCCCTGGTAATACCCAAGCGACTCGAACCCAGATTCTCCATGTAGTCTAGCCACCTGGTTCTAGGCCGACCCCTTGGTCTCTTACCTACCGGCTTGGAAAATAACAACTGCCTAGGAAGACCAGAAGAACTTGGCTGCAATTGCTATTTGTTTCTGGGTAAGGCCATGTTCTCGTAATGCCAGAATTTGTTTGCGAACGGATGGTGACAAATCTCTAGAACCTCCCATGTTGAGAAGCACAAATGGAATAACAAATGGTAACTTATACTTGCCCAGTCAATTTGCATAAAAATTGTTTCTACAGGAATATTCCATTTTTTTGTCGGTAGAAAGGAAGTATTCCATTTTTTTGTCATTTTTGAAGATAGATTATCTTTATTAATTTTCCATTGTTTAAAATATTTGTTTGTGTAACATATAGCTAAATAGCCTTGAATTTTGTAAATCAAATTCGCCAGGTGCTGTAGTTGCATTTTGGTTTAACATGTCTTGTGTTTGTGTCATTTTTATGATAACAACTTCCATTATTCCATTTTTATGGCACAAAGTTGTACATGTAGTTTAGAAATTTCAGCTGTATCTGTTTCTCCATCATAATTTATTTCGCTTAATAAGCTTTTCAGCCATTTCAACTCTTTCGTTGCTTGCACCATAGAGATGAGTTCTGCCTCTCACGATGACAAAGCAACCCAATTTTGCTTTCGACTACATAAGAAAATTGTATTACTTCCAAGTTTAAAAACATAACCACTCATTGATTTTCTGTCACTTGGGTCTGAGCCCCAATCGGCATCACAATATCCTTCCAACTTATTTTCACATTTTGTACATTTCAGTTTATAATTCGTTGTTCTTTTCAAGTATCTTAATATGCGCTTTGCTGCATTCTAATGCTCTTTTGTGTGACAGTTGTTGAATTGGCTTCAGTAACTTGTCGCAAACACAATGTCAGGCCTTGTTGCATTAACAATATAGGAAATACTTCCTAAAATTTTTCTGCATGGTAATTCATCTGATGACTCTTCTTTGTTTCTGAATCGTGTTCCAACTTCTAGTGGTGTACTTGCCTCCTTAGCCTTATTCATAAGATAGTTTATCAAGATTTCATCTATGAGGACAGTCTGGTCTAGAGAATCGAACCATCTTTTTCTCTGTTTAATGAATAGAAAGTAGGTGCTTCACTTCTACTAAATATTTGTATTTGAAATTATCCTTTAAAATACCGGAAAAATGTTCATATTAACTCTATTTCTGACAAGTTACTACTGTATCATCAACAAGGATTCCTAAGATTAATGTTCTCTTTTTGCTAAAGTAATGTATCAGTCCATTATGCTTTAGAACATTGTATAATTTTTCATTCCATTGCCGGCCTTTTTGTTTTGTGATATGTTATTTATGACGCAATGCTTTAAACAATAATCAGAGGAAACCCCCACTGTTCCAATCGAAAGGAAACAGCTGAATCAAAGCTAACCCAAGAACGCCAATGTGCTTAAAATAGAATGAAATAACAATGCTTTTTAGTACACAAAGGCCACTGGTCACGGCATCCAGTGTGATTTGTTGTTTGCTATGCAACAATGGGTGGTATTATTAGGGTTACATAATCAAAGATATTGCCTAAACTCACACTCCGCCATAGCAAAAATAATCATTGAATACTTAATGAGATAGCAGTTATAATTCACCCATGTAACAAATGCTTAGCCTAAATTCTCTTATTAATATTACTTATGAAGGTATTAAACGGATATATATTGAGAAGGATGAGACACAAGAACCCTGGAATACCATAAATAATAGTTATTAATTAAAAATACAAATTAAATAAAAAATAAGGTATAATAAACAACAATAATTAATCTAAATCAAAATAAAAAGCTGACGTTTCGGATAGAGACTATCCTTTATCAAAGCAAAAAAGGATAATTCTCTAAAAGCAAATAGAATATTAGAGAATTATCCTGAAGTTATGAAAGTTGTACTAACGGACGGGTTCATATATAGTTTGCATGGGGAATAGTAATAAGGTATTGGCTGAAAAACAAGAAGAGAACAAATGAGATTGATTAAAAGAACTGTTGGGATAGGACAGGAAGGAGGACAAATAGAAAATAATAAGGGGGCAGCGGGAAAAATGCAATAGGATGAAACATATGAAAGTGAAATTACAAAAACGTTTAGGAATGATAGGGTGCCTAGCAAAAAAATTTCGTAAAATACCCTGAATTTTCCTTGATTATTCCTGATTATCAGCAGACAAAAAAGGCTGTCATGAAAGAATATTATTGACATTGTTCAAAATTTTGGATTTTATGATTCCCTGACTGTTCCCGGTTAAAAAAAAAAAAATCCCTGACAATTCCCGGTCGCTAGTCACCCTGTAAAATAGTCCCACATGTAAGAGCATCGGGTCAAAGGTAGGATAATATGAAAGAACATTGAAGAACATTGAAAAAAAGAAATAAAAGATAAGATAAAGAAAAAAGTAAGAAGAAAACGGCCCATAGGGCTTGCAAAAAATTAAGGAATAGATGAAGTTGGAGAGGGACATGGGAAAGGTAATGAGGGAATGGTGCCTTTGCTAAGGATATTGCCATTAGGGGTGGGGGAATTGAATTTCCAAATAAGAAAAGACTCGAATTGCTTTCTTTCTTTTTTGTTATGGAAATTACTACGAAGAATATAAAGGCTGATGGCCTGTAAAGAGTGGCCAGGAAAAATTAAAGTGTTTAGCGACAGGGGTGTCAGCATTGCTAAAAATATCGAACTTATGCCCGGCAAATCTGGAGCGTATGGTATTGCCTGTCTCTCCAACGTACTGTTTCTGGCATACTTTGCAATGTAACAGGTAAATTAGATTGTGAGAAGTGCAGGTCAGGTTCTGGTTAATTTTGAAAGTAAAGGAGGAAGCACTGCTGGAAATGGAGGTAGCAGGGTTAAGAAAATGGCAAACGCCACAACGCTTTTCATTGCAAGGAGAATCTCACTTAGTGGAAGTGTGTGGTTTAGTAATAGCAGCATGGACCAGAATATCTTTAAAATTACATGTCCGTTTAAAAGAAACTTTAGGTGGTTCTGGTAGAAAGGAATGAAGAAGAGGAGAGTTGTCAATTATATGTTGATGTTTCCTTAGGATATTTTTAATACAATTGAGGGTTGGATGATAAGGAAGAACTAACGTAGGTGTGGCCATGGCTGGAGAAGGTTTAGGATTGTTGTTAGAACATGAATTGTGATGCTTATAGATAGAAGCGCGTATGACAGATTTAGGGTAGCCTCTTGCTTTAAGGGAGTGAGTAAGGGCGTTAGCATGGAAGTCCTTGTCAGACTGACTAATGCATATTCTATGGATGTGAGTTACCTGACCTAAAGGGATGTTATCCTTGCAATGGCATGGATGGCAGCTATCATAGTGTAAGTACTGCTGCCTGTCAGTGGGCTTCTTACAGAGATTAGTAGACAGTTTGTTGTTAGTGATAGAGATAGAGACATCCAAGAAAGAAACAGTTGTGACAGAATAATTGTGAGAAAACTTGATACAGGGGTGGATGGAGTTACAGTGGGTTATGAAAGATAGGAGAGTCGTCATTATGTGGCCAGATCAGGAAAACATCGTCAATATACCGAGCCAGACTAACGGCTTCAAGGGAGACGTGGAAAGCAGTTTGGTTTCCACCTCCCCCATAAAAAGGTTGGCATAGTTAGGAGCCATTTTGGAACTTATAGCAGTGCCACTGGACTGGATATAATAATCATTGTTAAAAGTGAAGAAATTGGAGGTTAAGATGGTGTTAAGGAGAAGGCAGATTGTTTCAGTAGAAGGAACATGGAAAGGTTTGTTAGCCTCGAGACTGTTGCGAACAGTTTTAATTCCATCATCATGAGGAATGTTAGTGTAGAGAGAAGAGACATCAAGTGTGCAGAGGAAGACATTCTTAAAATCGTAATTAGAGTCCTTAAGGCGCTGGATATGGGAGAGAAAATCGTTAGTGTCTTTGATATAGGAAGGAAGACTGGGTGAGATGTGGCGTACATGGTGGTCGACAAAAGCAGAAAGTGGCTCACAGAGGGTGTTGTTACAAGAGATGATTGGACGGCCGGGATTGCCAGGTTTATGAATCTTGGGAAGAAGGTAGAAACGACCAGGGGAACTGAACTTAGGAAGGTGGAAGAGGCGGGTTTTTTTTATCGATTTGGGAGGAGGATTCAAGTCGAAAGAGGATATTTTCAAGTTCGGTGTTGAAAGTGTCAGTAGGGTCGGAGGTTAGTTTCTTGTAGAACGTGATATCAGAGTGTTGTCTATTAGCTTCGTTAATGTAGTCAGAGGTGTTCATAATAATAATAGCACCCCCTTTGTCTGCGGGCTTTATTGTTATTGTTATATCAGGGTTATTACTAAGGCGTTTGATACAAAGAAATTTGTTATTGGTGAGGTTAGGAAGAGTTGTTTTAATATTTTTAGTAATGGAGAGGATGTCATTTTGTATGGACTTGATGTAAACTTCAAGTTCAGGATTAATATCATGAGGAGGGGTCCAGCTGCTGGGAATATGGAAAGTTGAACTGGTAGCGGGAGTAGTATTAGAAGGAATCATGCAAAGTATAGACGGGATCTGAGGGCACGGCTGAAGTTATCGACAGAGGAAATGATATCAAAAGTGTCAATGGTATTAGGAGTGGGGCAGAAGAAAAGGCCTTTAGAAAGGGTTCTGATTACGTGAGATGAAAGTTTAGTGGTCCAGATTCATAAACCTGGCAATCCCGGCCGTCCAATCATCTCTTGTAACAACACCCTCTGTGAGCCACTTTCTGCTTTTGTCGACCACCACATAGGCCACATCCCACCCAGTCAAAGACAATAACGATTTTCTCTCCCATATCCAGCGCTTTAACGACTCTAATTACGACTCTAATTATGACTCTAATTACTATTTTAAGAACGTCTTCCTCTGCACACTTGATGTCTCTTCTCTCTACACTAACATTCCTCATGATGATGGAATTGAAGCCGTTCGCAACAGTCTCGAGGCTAACAAACCTTTCCATGTTCCTTCTACTGACACAATCTGCCTTCTCCTTAACACCATCCTAATCTCCAGTTTCTTCACTTTTAACAATGATTATTATATCCAGTCCAGTGGCACTGCTATGGGTTCCAAAATGGCTCCTAACTATGCCAACATTTTTATGGGGGAAGTTGAAACCAAACTGCTTTCCAAGTCTCCCTTGAAGCCGTTAGTCTGGCTACGGTATATTGACGATGTTTTCCTGATCTGGCCACATAATGAAGACTCTCTCCTATCTATCATAACCCACTCTAACTCCATCCACCCCTCTATCAAATTTTCTCATAATTATTCTGTCACAACTGTTTCTTTTTTGGATGTCTCTATCTCCATCACTAACAACAAACGGTCTACTAATCTCTATAAGAAGCCCACTGACAGGCACCAGTACTTACACTATGATAGCTGCCATCCACGCCATTGCAAGGATAACATCCCTTTAGGTCAGTTA
>JAHWFO010083400.1:1184553-1240968 GCA_023313115.1 Rhysida immarginata
CTCTCCAACTTCATCTATTCCTTAATTTCTTGCAAGCCCTATGGGCCCTTTTCTTCTTTCTTTTTTCCTTATCTTATCTTTTATTTCTTTTTTTCAATGTTCTTCAATATTCTTTCATATTATTCTACCTTTGACCCGATGCTCTTACATGTGGGACTATTTTACAGGGTGACTAGCGACCGGGAATTGTCAGGGATTTTTTTTTTTTTAACCGGGAACAATCAGGGAATCATAAAATCCAAAATTTTGAACAATGTCAATAATATTCTTTCATGACAGCCTTTTTTGTCTGCTGATAATCAGGAATAATCAAAGAAAATTCAGGGTATTTTACGAAATCTTTTTGCTAGGCACCCTGTCATTCCTAAATATTTTTTTAATTTCACTTTCATATGTTTCATCCTATAGCATTTTTCTCGCCGCCCCCTTATTATTTCCTATTTGTCCTCCGTCCTGTCCTATCCCAAAAGTTCTTCTAATTAATCTCGTTTGTTCTCTTGTTTTTCAGCCAAATCCGTATTACTATTCCCCATGCAAACTATATATAAAGCCGTCCGTTAGTACAACTTTCATAACTTCAGGATAATTCTCTAATATTCTATTTGCTTTTAGAGAATTATCCTTTTTTGCTTTGATAAAGGATAGTCTCTATCCGAAACGTCAGCTTTTCATTTTGATTTAGATTAATTATTTTTGTTCATTATACCTTATTTTTTATTTAATTTGTATTTTTAATTAATAACTATTATTTATGAAGGTATTCTAAGACTAGATTCCCTTTCCTGAGGGAATGTTACATTAACAATCCCACCCAGGTAATACTTACTTTTTTCAATTTTCTCAGATTTATTTTTTTATATGTTGTGCCCGCAATAATCTTTCTCACTTTTATTATGTACTTAATTAACCTCTGTATTATCAATATTTCTTTATGATCAGTTATAACAAATGTTTCCAAAAGTTAAATTTTATGATAATTTACTAGACTTATTAAATGCTTTCTCAAAATTATCAATTACACGTGCAATTGCAATAGTTTATTTTCAGTTTCATGTTCTCTCTCTTATAAAATTGAAGTGAGCTCATTTTAATTGTTAATCAGAAATATGTGTTCTTATCACTTATTTGTAGTGCATGCTGTCAAACATCTAGACAGTACGTTGAGGAACCTGATGAAACCTGTTCAATGATGATGATGCTCGTTGGGGCCAGTTTGATGAATTGTTGTTTACCCTCTCTTGTTGTTGTGTTGCTTTTGTCACCCGATGAGATCTTGATCCGATCCTCTTCTGTTCTCATGGACCTTGTCCGTCACTGCTTCTCCACCCCACGGCTACCACTGCCGCTGCCTCGTGGAACCAACAGTTCACTCTCAGCTTAGTCACTCGCAAGAGACCTGGTTGATCCTTGCACCATGTCGTGGATAAATGTCACCTGGTTGATCTGCTTTCATTTGCATTTGTTCAATGCTCTTGAAACCTGGTTGATCTGCCTAGCTTGATTTTCAATGTCGCCAAAGCTCCAGTGCTTTGGTTTCGATTTAGCCATTCAACAACAACAGTTCCATGCGTGCGTCGTTTTAAGTGAAACGTTACGTCAAATCATTAGACATTCACAATTACTCATCATAGATAGTTGAGAAATCAAATATGCAACTCTGCATTAGAATCATTATTGAAAGAGCACATTTGACATAGAACTCATAATGAATGGGTTCAGTTGTGAGACCCCCACGAAGGAGTGGACACGTGTGAGAGAGATGAGAACAAAACACCGAGAGAAGAGACAGAGAGAGAGCATTTCCCCCCTTCCCTTTTTATAACCAACGCTCGCTGCGCGGGAAAGCTTCAAACCGACCAATCATTGCCCTCCACCGCACCAAGAGTAGAAAAATTCGTTCGGGAGAAACTTTCGTTTCTATAGATCGCGGAAACCGCCGTTTCATTAATTTACGTTGTTGCCTAGCAACTCGCTTTCTTAACTTTCATTTCTTTCTTTTTGCACACGGTACAACTGACGCTCTGAAACTTGGCGGGTCGGGACAATGAAAGATAGGCTTAAAAAAAACCCTTAAGTTATAAACCTGATCATAAAGTTAAAAAATGAATTCAAATGAATAAATTTGGATGTGCATTTGTGTGGCATATCAGATATGTCACAGTTTCAATCCATGTAAGTCTCGGAGTAGGCATACATAACTCGGATTTTGTTTTTCTTCTAGATTTGTTCTAAGGATTTCCATTAATGTAATTCCATGTAATTCTCCATTCAAATAGGTTCCTGAGATGTCAAAATGGTATATTTTCCAGCCTCTGCTTGCAGCTGTCGCTAAAATTGTTCTGTTTTCATTTGTACTATTAGAGAAAATGTTTCATGGTATTCAATGCCTAGAATTTGCTTGAAGCCTCTCGCCACAAGACGAGCTTTATATTCTTTGATTTCTCCTTTTACGTTCTTTTTCTTCTTAAATATCTATTTTGAATCTATTACATGATCATATTTTCTTCTTTCAACTATTTTCCATGTATTATTATCTTCCAGTGACTCTAACTCTTTCTCCATTGCTTTCTTCCACTTTATCTTGTCTTTTCCTGTTAGGGCTTCTTCAAGTGTTTTCGGATTATCATCATTCATTATAACTAACTTATTTTGCATTGTTCATCAAAATAGTTCTCGATGTTCTTTTTGCATATTTTTGCATTTTTGCATATTCGTTCTGATCTTCTCAGGTGGATAATACTTGTTCATCATTTGGTAACTCTGGGTTACAGCTGGCTGGCATTTTGATGTCTTGACTTTGACTGGGTGTCGTTTCCGTCTCTTCTTGGGTTATTTCCTCATCTTCAATTTGCATGTAAATTTCATTGTTCGGACAGTCAACTTGATTTTTTATTTCTTTCATGAGAAAGATCTCTTCATCGAAACAAACATCTCTACTGACCACAAACTTATTTTCCTTTTTGTCCCATAATTTGTAACCTTTAATACCGTCAGGATATCTGACAAATATGCATTTAACGGCTCTTTCATTTAATTTGGATGTTCTTCTTCAATAGGGATGTAATACCACGCTTTGCACCCAAAAATCCTCATTTCTTCATAATTTGGTTTCTACCCCTTCCACATTTCCAGGGGTGTTTTATCATCTAGCACATCAGATGGCGTACGATTTTTCAGGTAATTTGTTGAATGTAAAGCTTCTGCCCATAAATTTGTTTCACTTCTGCTTTGTATGAGTAGGCATCTTGTCGTTGAAAGTAGACTTTGGTTTAATCACTCAGATAGCCAATTCTGCTGTGGGTTATATGGGACTGTTGTTTCCATCTCAATTCCACTCTCAACAAGGAATTTCTGGAAGGCTTGATTTATGTACTCTTTCCCATTATCGCTCCGTAAACGTATTATTTGCTTTCCTGTCTGGCATTCAACTCTTCTTTTGAATTCAATAAACTTTTCCAAGGCCTCAGTTTTTGTTTCCATGAAAAATACTTTGCTGTACCTCGAATAATCATCGATAAAAGAGATAACGTGATCCTCCTTTTGATGAAGGGCTAGTTGGTCCTATTACATCCGTGTGCACAAGCTCAAGCACATCACCTGTTTTAGTATTGCTTTTCTAAAAAGATTTCTTTTTTATTTTGCCTTTTATGCAGGTATCACATTCATTTCTTTCTTTCATCAAAGTTTGATTAGAGTTCTTTAATATTATACCATTTTTCTTTTTCCAATACGCCCAATTCTTTTGTGCAGTGTATCATATTGATCTATTGTTACGTTCTTTAAAATAGGACTCTCTTCTTGTAAGTAATATTATCTTCCTATGTGTTTTGCTTTAAATACTGTTTCATATACAACTTTTGCCACCATGATCTTATCCTTGGCTTCTATGGTTAATCCTTTTTCAGTGAGGCGACCCAAATACATTAAATTATCTTCTAGTTTAGGAACGTATAACACATTCTGTAACGCAAATCTATAACCTCAGTTTTCCTTTTTTAATAAAATTTCAATTGTTCCTTTACCTTCTTTATCTATTGTTCTTCCATCTGCGACACATATCTTACTTTTGCTTTTATCCAATGTAATGAATTTATTTTTATACGGACAAATGTGCTCTGTTGCTCCGCTGTCAATGTACCATATCTCATCGTTTGGTTTAATTTCATTTCCCAAGGCTAATGTTCAGTGTGAAACAGTCATTTTTACTTCTTCTGTTCGATTATCATCTTTTCGTTCACTTTCGATTTCGTACTAATTTATTATGATTATTTCGTCGCGGGTTAAACCAACAGTCTTTTGCATAATGTCCGATTTTATCACAACAATAACATTTATTTGGTCTCTATTTCGGTCATTTATTGGAAATTCGTCTTTTCTTTCATTGTCACTTCTTTATGCGTGATGGTGCGTGATTTCTTTCAATCGTTGCTTTTAGAGCATACCTATCATCTTGTTCTTCCGCACGGTTTATCTTACGTTTTTCCTCTAAAAGCATTTTCTTTTTAACTTCTTTTACGTTTATTTCATCTTTGTTTTGATCAAGACTTAATATCATAGTTTCATAACTTTCGGGTAGGCCCATTAACATTATCATGGCTATTTCCCTATCTTCAAAACCGTATCTGCATCTCTTTAATTTATGATGTAATTCTAAAACTTTAGCTATGTACGTTTTCATATTTTCATCATCCTTTTTCTTTACAGTAAATAGTTCTCTCATCATTTGCATAGTATGTAAAATTCCATACCTTGAATTTATCTCCTTTAAGATATTCCATGCTTCTTTTGCTCTTATGCATTCTTCGATGTCATCGATGTATTCATCTTTTACAGCTGTATACAGGAACGCTAATGCTTTGTTGCTAATTTTTCTTTCGTTTTCCTGCATCATAGCTTCATATCCTGGGTCGACTGCTTCCCATATTCCTCTTTGTATCAGGATCGTTTTTGCTCTTACACTCCAAGCGTGATAATTTTCACTGTTGAGTCTCGTGAACTTCAGTTGTTCCTCTATGGCTAGTTTTTTCCCCTCCTTTCAAATTGTCTTATTTTTGATTATTTCTTATTTTTATGAGCGCAGTGGAAGTGTGCTGGGCCAATAACCTGTGAGAGTTTTTGACTTGAGGGGTTTTAGCATTGAATAAATTCACAGCCACACCCTATTGCTTTTGCACTTGAGACTCCATCTTTATTGTTTTGACTAACTAAGAATGTGAGACAATAACAAACACAAAGCAAAACGGGACGGCAAGTGGCATCTTGTGGGAAGCATGAGTAGCACAAGTATTAATACATTTATAACTTTTTTTCTTTTTAACACAAACAGAATAAACTTTAACAGAAAATATTCAACTTTCCTGGATTTTGTTAGTAGAAATCACAAAATTCAAGGACTACTTCTTATTTTTGAATTTTTTCAAGGTTTTCAAGCACTTGAAAATTAAACTTTTTTTTTTTCAAGCAGTTTTCAAGGTTTTTTTTAAAAGCATACGAACCATGAATAAGTTTATTTATAACAAGGAACCGTCTCACCCGAGCAGTCATCTTACTGGTGCTGGTTTCTAAACTTTGAAATCAGGAATGGTCTCGAACACATGGTTTTGGCAGCGTCACTGCAATCTTATGGGCAGCATCATATGTCATTAGCGTTATCCCGTTTTCAGATATTAATAGTTCTATTATCGGAGACAATAATGACCAGGGACTACAACTGAGCATAACAGCATATAAGCAGGGTGATTCAGTCAATTTCTGACCATTTCTGTACTATGATTTATTGACCCATTAATGTTTACAAACTTAGCATTTCAGTATGATATTTTAGGCAGTTCGGAGTTTTTATTCCCATGGAAAAGTCTTGATGATATTCTCGATGTGGCCACCACGAACGTTTTGAACTGCTCGCAGCCGAATGGAGAAGTTGTTCATAACTCTAGCCAGAATTTCTGCATCGACAAGGGTGCAGCAGTCGATGATGCTTTGTCGCAGCTAGTCTAGGGTTCTTGCTGCTGTAGTGAACACACTGTCTTTAAGGAACCCCCAGAGATAAAAATCACATAGGTTTAGGTCAGGGCTCGTAGGGGGCCAAAGAAAGCGGGTTACAGGTGATTTTGTCTCGAAATACCATTCGACAACCTTGCATTTCTGCTCTGTTGATAAAGCGGGTGCCATTTTTCAACAATACGATTTTCATGCAGCACTGTTGCAACAATACAAACTCCAACTATTTAGAAATTCGATATGGCGCTCATATTCTTTCAATTGTTTATCCCTAATGCACGTCATTCGAGTGAAATGGTCAGAAATTGACTGAATCACCCTGTATCTGCCAAACCAATGACGAATCATCCATTGTTTACAAAAAAGGAGCAAAAAACAATGTAAAAATGGTAAAATACGATGAACAATGATGTTGAAATAAGCAATTGTAACCTTTGTCCCTTGATTGTACTACCTTACATGTAGGGTGCCATTGTAACCATTGTCACTATGAATGGACCACCCCCCCTTCTTAATCTCAAATCAGCACCAAAATCCAATATTTAAAGATCAATCATCAGCTAGCTCAATATCTATTCTTTCAAAAAAGAAAAAATTCAATCAAAGACGAAGGTTGGGTTCTTAAAAAAAAGGTGGCAGGTTGTGTCTTATCTATTTCAATAAGATAGGCAAAAATTAGAATTAAAAAAAAATATATATATTTTATTCAAGGTTAAAAGAATACCAATGAGATACAAAATAAATATAAGCCTTAAGTCTAAAGAAAAGAAAGATGACAGTTCTTAACGTTAAAGAAGAAAGTTAATATTAAAATCCCCAATTACTTACAACTACAATAACATGCAAAGATTCAAATAATGTAAATGAGATAATTATTCAATAATTTAAGTTCAACTCCTTCAATCACCTGAGGATAGAGATAGCACTACTAGAAACTCAATTCTAATGAAGTTCCCTCAAACTGTTCTTTATCACACCTTTTTGTCATGACAAACTAAGAAATTCTATATATCAAAAGGTTCCTTTTTACTTACAATTATGTAGTTTCAGACATCTGCAGACTTGTGATCACACTTAATCCAATCTTGGAAACTAAACACTTTTTATTTTAAACAGGCCATAAAATATTTCACTTATCTCACTCAAGCACAAAAACACACTTTAAAATGATCCGGATCGATTAGCGAGTCCACTGGAGGTCTCAAAGTGTCCCCACTAAGTTCAACAGAAGATCTCATGCGAAGTTGTCTTCCTCTCTCCACGTTAGATTCTTGACCATGCCAATCGCTTGAAGAAAATTCCATCTCTTGCTTCCATTCGTTCTGAAGAATACTGAGGTTCCAATTTCCAATTTCCAATGATGACTCTACTATATGCTGATTACATCCAGGTTCCTACTTATGGAAATGATCGACAACACAGTTCACAGTCACTCTTAATGCAGTGAGCTTGGGCGGAATGTGCAGCGTGTGGAGCTCTACCTGACTGGGTTGCCCAAGTCAACTCCAACACCTGACACCTCCCCTATTTCGAATTTCCATATTTCTCTCTTTGTTGATGAGCCTGCACACTCTAAATTTGGAAAGAGAAGCTATTCAATTTGTTAACTATCTGCGTATTCTGCACAGTAGCCGTTTCCATCAACATAGCCCCCCTTCAAATATCCATTAACCCTTGAAACATTTCCAAGCTAAGAGAAGAGGGCGCACAGCCTCCCTCTTACCATCACCTTAGCAGAACTCACAACTTTCTGTTTCCCACGATCCTTTTTATATGAGAGACACATTCGGTCGTCTTGCCCTCTTCTCATTTTATAAAGATCAAACAAGGCAAAATCAAAATATCATAATAATAATAAATCCTGTATTCACTCCATGATACAAATTATCCCTAACTTCATCAAATAATTCATCCCACCAATGAATCCAAAGACCAATTTCTGTTTAAATCAAACAAATTCCAAATGACAGTCTCTTCCTGTCACTACACCTCCCCTCCTTTACTCTCACAATCGAGTGATATTATCTATATCCAATATTAGAATAATCGATTCTATCAATATAATAAAAACTTATCACCAAAACTTTTATAAAATCACATTCCCATTATAAATCTGAATAATACATGCTATTATTCCAGTAACCAAGTTTCCCATAGAATGAATTCCTTACTTAACACGTGATAACGTCACACAATCAACAAATAAACGCAATAGTTCCATCTATCGACAGGAAAATGGACCCATAAAAGAATAAACTGTTCCAAATGATTTTATTGTTTCATTCCTGAAAAACCACGTTTTCATTTGGTTAATAGAATTAATAGCTGAAAATGACGGACGCATGTTTCGTCATGGTATTGAACAGAGGGTCTAGCTTGACAAACGTACGTTCGTCACTAGTCGTGAAGTGGTTAAAGGCATTAAAATATGAACGGCACTAGCACTTGGTGCAGTACAATTACGCTGTCAATTTCGCACTACGATCTATGGTGATCCCAATACCTCGCATAAAACATAAGATAACCAAAACTCACACTGACTACAGTCACAATTTTATATAACAGAGTCTATGGGAAAAAAATGTTTCAAATTATTTTAAAATAATTATTATCAAAATTAATCATCTGTTTATTATTACCGTATTTTCGCGAATATACCCTGCGGGTTATACACTTTTTTACATCTGCAGAAGGGCGGTGCGGGGTATCTAGGGGTGCGGGGTTTCCAAATTATTTTTTACATGAATGATGTGCGAGATGGAAACCATGAGCAAGTTGAACTACAAGTGGTAATAATGCAATCTAGAAACTGTTTCAATAGAATGATTCAAATGAGTGAACTGCTATCTTCCAATCGACAATCGAACAGTGTAGTGTATCGGTATTCAAGTGGAACTTGAAGCATAGCTTCCATAATCTCACCCTTCATAATCATATTCCAAGGGAAATACACTGAGCTAGAAAAGAAGCCTGATGTACCCACAAGGGTCATCCAAAGTATGAAAGAAAATTGCCTCCTCTTGGTGGAGGAAAATTTGATTGACGACTGTCTAGACTAAAAGCAGACCACTAGTATTAGATAAAACACGACCTATGAAGTCCAGTAATCTGGAAATAAGACATTATCAATGTCTTCAAAATTAATATCAAGTATATGCCTTGGATCACGATATCTCTTTCTATGCATAGGATGCTTTAAAATGCCCGAGACTAGCTCGTTGCTATGATTTTTTCTATATTGGGCAGCATGGATTCCATGAGCCCTTGAACGTATTTGCCAATATGAGTCATGTTGAAGTCATTATAAATGGAGGAATTGCGAACAATTCTCAGATCTTTTTGCGCAATAGTCCTAAGGGTAACGTTTTGGAACGTTTGCAGTTCTTTCCATCTAGTCTTACATATTGTGGCCCAGACGGGCATACCATAGGTCAGGATAGTCCGAACAATGACCTTATAGAGTAGGAGTTTATTATCAATGTTTAGAGCACTATTCCGGCCCAGCAGAGCAATCAAGCTAAACTTGGCTCTCCTGGCCTTATTCAACGCATAAGTTGCGTGGGGAGTCCAGGTAAGTTTAGAGTCAATAACAACACCAAGATATTTATAAGTTTCAACCCAGTCCAGTTTTTTGCCATATAGTGTTAGAGAATCTAATGATCTCTTTCTCTTCTTGGAGACAAACATCGCCTTGCATTTGTCTACATTCAATTTTAGCCTCCACTTGCTAAACCAGCTTTCACACTCCTTTCTATGAGGGCCAGAAGGGCTGTGATTGGTTGCCAATAGAAGCCAGGATATATGAGCCAATCAAAATAAGGCTAATCTAAAAGCCAGTCATGAATCATGACTCATGATAGGTAATGATATCTTCATGATTTATGACTTTTATAGAAACAGGATATTTTAAAAGATTTTTTGATATCTTATGCAAAAAAGTGTAAAAATACAACTTCATCAAGTAAATATAAATTAAAGGTATTTAGGGATCAAAGATATTGTAATATTTATTTTAACTGAACAACACATTGTACATTACATTCAGAAATAAAATTATTTTTAACATTAAAAATACTGTATTTTATAAATACAAAAGTTTTTCGTATCAAATATACAATTATGTAGTAAAGAATTGTTCGCAAAAACAATATAAAGGAAAGCAAACGTCTTCACGTGAATAATAGAATAGACTTAAAAGGTTTAATATTAAACTTTAAACAAAGTTTCATAACAGTAAATAAAAATGGTCTATGAGGATTTTCACATACCAAACCACAGATGTTTAAATTATTGATTGAAATAGGAAAGAGATTCAGGCTCTAGAATTTTCTTTTCTATTTGCATCAATTCTTAAAGCAATGAACAATACATTGTGGCATTGAGGCTTAAAATTAAAAATTTAAAATTCCTATTCATTATCAAAAGGTGAAGAAGTTAGTCGGGACAAACTGCCACTACTTCAGATAGTGGCAGTTTTGAAGTCACCATCTTTTTGAAAAGCTATTTTTTTACGATATGAAAAATGCATAACCTGGATATTTACAATTGAAAACTTAAAAATCTGATTCATTATCGCATGTTTCTTCAAAAAGTTTCTTAATACAGCACAGATGGCGGTTTATTAAAAAAAATAATAAAAGGTCATTTCATTTTGAAAAAGGCAAAAAATACAGTTACAGTAGTGTACATGAATTTTTATTGTAACTTCATTTTACGAAATTATTACAGTACATGTTGTGTGATGATAATTCTAGTAAATCAATATTGGGGCAAATGTCCGAGAAAGTATAACTGGGGCAAATGTCCACAATCGAAAACAAGAATAAATAGGTATGTGGATAATCGTAATAATCGTAATAATCATAATAATCGAAAACAAGAATACATGTTGTGTATTAATGCATTAAGTACTGTAATAAATATTCATTAGAACTTTAAAAAACGTTCTTGGACAATTTCAGGAGATATGGCGTCGCCATCTTGTTTATGAGAATTTACTTTTACATTAGCTTTTAGAGACGTAAAAATGAGAAAACAGAGAATTAAGGTACTATATATTGTACATACTACATAATGCACTGTAATATACAAGTATATTAAGTGTTATATGCTAATTTCGTTTGAAATTCGTCAGATCGAAGTTCGTTTGACCCCCCCCCCCCATTAGTTAGGTTATGGCAACAGAAAATTGGATGGGAGATGGATTTTACAGTAAATCAATTAAACAGTATATACAATATACAGTTCATTATACAGTACATTATATACTGTGATGTATTCATGTAGTTTCTCAAAAATGCATTTACATTAAAGTTGAATTTTCGAAATTATTATAGTACATGGGATCCGGTCATTTGCCCCAACGACATTTTCGACCAGGAAAGTTCCATCTCCTAAAATTGTCCAATAACGTTTATTAAACTCCAAATGAATATTTATTACAGTACTCTAATTCATGAATGCATAATATGTAATGTAATAATTTCGAAAAATGAACTTACTGAGAACAGAGGTTCATCTCACCTGCTGCTGCTACCGCACGACGATTCTACCACTCGACGGACGACGACATACCTATTGCAGTCTGGACGACTTTCAGTACATCGGTGGATTTTCCGAGAAGACTAAAAAGGTAGGACTTTTCTAAGTCATTTAAACTGAGTCGTTTTGAGTAGGTGCGTCCTTCTAAGGACGGCAAAACCCAGCACCACACCTGCTTCATGATGACATCAGGCACTGTTAAGTATGCTGATGGTAAAGTGTTACCTTGTGACCTGGCCTACAAAGATGCATGTAAGGATCCGAGATTTCTGGCATTTGACATTATTATCAACGGACAACTTGAGTCATTACGTACTGAGCTGAACAGGAAATATCTTGAGTTAGAATCAAGGGTGGAAGCGCTGTCTAAGGAACTTGGTAGTAAAATTGATAGCTTAAAAAGTGATATTCAGAGCGCTAGTTTAGAGACTGCCAATGGCTTCGCTAACCTTGGCAATATTATCAAGGAACTTATGGGCTCTCCCGTTACTTCGGATTCGCCCATGATAGAGGTAAATCGTGATCCAATACGTAATAATGAAAATGTTTCTACCTGCCTGGAAGAAGTCAACGAAGGAAACTCCTCACTACGAACTAGCGTCAAAAGAAGGCACGAAAATGATTCTGCCGAAAGTGATGGAGGTAACTGGCGTATTGCGCAGAATAAAAGAAACAAAGGTGGTGTTAGAATAGACAACATTCAGTCCACTGTCGATATAAAAAATGGTGTCTCTGTAGCCCTACGAGGTAACAAAGCTAAGCGTGGTTATTCCGAAAGCAATGTCACCCACGGAAAGGGAGTTATTTACATTCCTCCGATTATTATTCGTCATCACGGAAAACCAATCAAGGAAATCCTAGAGGAAATCACAAAACATGTGTCTTTAGACAAAATCATCTGCCACACTGGTCGTAAGGACACCATTAAAATTAAGTGTCTTGATGAGGACACGCACAAAATTCTAGTATCTGGATTAAAGAATAACGATGTGCTAAAAATCCAGCATCATCAGCTCAAATCAGAAAAGCTGCTGAAATATGTTGTCCGAAATGTTGACACAACGTATGACCTAGAAGACTTTTGTGATGACCTCAGGAAGGCAAATTATTACCCAGAAAAGGCAATCAGGTTGAAAAAGGCAAATGGTTCCGTCGAAATGCCACTGGTGTTGGTTTTACTCCAAAACACTGAGCATAATAAGTCCTTTTTGAGTTTAAAGCGTGTCGGTCCTCTTGCTGTTACTGTAGAATTATTTAGAGGCAACAAAAGGCCCTTACAGTGTTACAACTGTTTACGTTTTGGGCACGTCTCCCAAGGTTGCACCGAATCGCCTAGATGCAACAAGTGCGCAGGTGACCATCAGTCGAGGGACTGTGCTAATGTAAAGGGTAAAGACCCCCCTAAATGTATTCGTTGTGATGGTCAGCATACTTCAAGTTACACCAGGTGTCCGAAATATCCCCAAGTCAAAAGAATCAAAAGCACTAAAGTAGTTGATGGCAGAACCTATGCTTCAGTCGCATCCAGCTCTTCTCATTCAGATGCGGTCGATCCAATCCAATTGCGTAGCATTTATAGGAGTCTGGGTAACCTTCTTAATCTCTGTAAGAAAAGTGGCAACGTACTGCCACAGGTTGCGTCCCACGAAATCAAGAATTGACCATGGACAGACACCACTACAGAACAATTACCCACGGAAAGCTTCGTTGCAATATATGGAACGCCAGGGGAATCTATCGGAAGCGCATCGAATATTACAATTTCATCATTAATTGGAATATTGACATAGCTTTCGTGTGTGAGACGCACCTGAAATCAACTCAAGCTTTTAACTTGCCGGGTTATCATGTTTATCGAAGGATCGACCTCTGGGTAACAACGCCAGTCAAGCATCTGGTGGAGCAGCTATCATTGTCAAAGATGGCATTGATCACCGTGAGACTGTCACTCCAAATTATGTAGGAATGGAAGCTGTTTCCGTGATAATAAATGACGCCGACGCAGGTGAAATTAAATTCACCTCTCTGTATAATTCTCCTGGGCATAAGCTTGGACCGTGCGAGCTTGACGAGCTGCTGTCTGGGCCCGTTCCAGTGGTTATGGCGGGAGACTTTAACGCTAAGCACCCTGCATGGAATTCCAAATGCTCCAACCAAAATGGCAATATCCTCTATGGATATACTCTAAACGAGATTGACAAATTTGTTGCTGGACCCCTTGATGACACGTATTACTGCGACCATTCTCCTGTCAGCGACGTGCTGGACGTTGCAGTTCTTAAAGGATTCTTTAAGCCCTATAATATTTTCACAGTCGACGACTTATCCTCTGACCATCGTCCAGTGATGCTTATCTTTGAGGGCTTGAACATCGATGTTAAGATTGGGTTTCGCTCCAAACAAGACTGGAAACTCTTCAGGGATATCCTTAGAGAAAACAGCATTCCATATGAGGAGGTTATTGACAACGAGGACATTAATGCAAATATCAGTTCTATTACTCGTGTTATCAATGATGCTACAGCTTCCAGCACTTCCACTACTGATCGAAAGCGTCCTGAACACCTCGACCTGCCTCCTTATATCAGGCGTCTTATTCTCGAAAGAAACTCTTACAGAAGATTATGGCAGCGTAAGCGACTTCCCTTCTTCAAGACTAAGTACAACCGGCTTTCTCGCAAGGTGCAGGAGGAGGTTAAATCACTACAAAATCAAAGGTGGACCGATAAACTGAAATCCTTGACTGTCCAGGACAACTCTCTCTGGGGAACTGTGAGAGCCTTAAAAGGTAACAGACCAATTCAATTGCCGCCACTGCTTGCAGGCAATGGCAACGTTGTCACCAGCGACGGGGATAAGGCACAATTGATCGCTGATTCCCTGAAAAGTCAATTTACCACGCCTGGTGAGACAAACTTGGACAGCCTCCAAAACACTCAGATAGTTAACGATGGGTGTATCGCTTACCAGTACCTTCATCGTGTCCCCACCCCTACGGAAGTTATTAGTGCCCAAGAAATCTCCGACGTCATCAAGCGACTTAAAACCAAGAAAGCAGCAGGTATTGATTCCATTACAAACAGTGCACTCAAGAACTTGCCTTCTAATATTGTCTCGTTCATTACCAAAGCCATGAACGACTGCTGGAGACATGGTTACTTCCCTGACCAATGGAAAGAATCCGTCATAGTTACCATACAAAAGCCTGGCCTAAACCCTGCTCTTGCTGTCAGCTACAGACCCATAAGCTTGCTACCTGTGCTGTCAAAAGTTTTCGAACGCACCATTCTGAAGAGGTTTGACGAATTCTGTGTAGCAAACAATCTCGTTCGGGATGAGCAATTTGGCTTTCGCCCAGGTCACTCCTGTCAACTTCAGATCTGGCGTCTTGTTGCAGATCTAAACACTCCGCTTAACTGTGCCAAGTACGGTGGTCTTGTCTTTTTGGATGTCCGTAAAGCTTTTGATCAGGTTTGGCACAATGGCCTCATATACAAGATGATTACTTGCGGTTTTTCGGACGAACTCATTACATTGATTAGTTCCTTTCTGTCAAACAGGACATTTCGTGTCAAGGTTGGATGCTCCATGTCTAATCCTTGTGACGTCAATGCTGGTGTTCCGCAGGGTTCTGTCTTGGGCCCTGCACTGTTCAACTTTTTCATCCATGACTTCCCAACTTTTACTAATTGCAAGTTATATCTATTCGCTGACGACGCGGCCATCATGACTACTGACCGAAATCCCGCTCATGTCATATCACGGTTACAAAAGGCCTTACATCTGTGCGAGAAATGGTTTGCAAAGTGGAGACTTGACTTAAACGTTGACAAGTGCAAGGCGATAGTCATTACGAAAAAACTTCGAAAACCCCCGAACTCCCTCTTCCTTTCTGGTAAACAGCTCGAGTGGGTAAAAAATTATAAATACCTCGGTGTGGTGGTAGATGCCAGGCTAAATTGGGGAGACCACGTCTCCTATGCGATAAGTAGAGCCAAGAAGGCGAAGTTCAGTCTGGTTGCCCTTCTGGGACGAAACAGCGCTCTTGGAGTGGATACCAAACTTCTGCTTTACAAGATGGTTATACGAACCATTCTTCTTTATGGTATGCCTGCCTGGGCTACAATATGCAAATCCAGATGGAAGGATCTCCAAACCTTCCAAAACGTTACTCTGAGGACTATCGCCCAACTTGACAGGAGAGTCGCTACAAATATTTCTATTGCTGAAGATTTCCATATATCTCCAATTGGTAGCTATGTACAGGAGTCGCTGAAAAAGTTGCTTCTGAAGATCAAGGACCATCCAAATCCTCTGGTTGCAGATATTCTGGAACACCCGCTCACGTTTAGAAGTTTCCTCAGGCATCGCAGGCCTCGACACGTTCTGGACATCAATTTCGACGACATCCAAAAGGCCATCTTTCCCGAATACTGGATCTCATAGCTCCTCGTGCTCCTCGTCGATCAACAATCAACTCTATCGTCCTTATAGCAAAGGACCCCATCTTATCCTCTGGATGACTTAACTGGGTTTCATTTGGCTTCTTGCCTAATTCAGTGTACTTCCCCTGGTTACTTCCTGGATGAGTATGGCAGTGAAAGCGTTGCTTTCGGACCACTCGTCTCGTTTTCCCTGCACTGTTCGATTGTCGATTGTCGCTTTCATTTATCAGTTGCTTATTTCAATTTGCTGGATCCATCTGCTAACTTTTGTGTTGAATTTCCTGCAAGATTTTTCTTTTCCTGCAAAATATACTCTTCTTCCACTCCTCATTTTTTATGTCTTGATACATTTTATACTGCCAATACAAATTTTATGAATTTTAATTGAATTTAATGGTTGAAATAATTAATTATACTTCTTAATTTTCTGATTTAACCGTAATATTACCTCGAAGTTCTTTCAGCTTTGCACCCCTGTATACCCAGCGGGGTATACAGGGGTGCGGGGTTTCCTAAATATTTTTTTACATAAACGTGGAATTTCGCGGGGTATCTAGGGGTGCGGGGTATATTCGCGAAAATACGGTATTATTTTTAAATGTGTTAGCTATTAAACTTTGATTCAGTGAATTATTAAAAATAATTTAAAGTGCCCGAATTACTAAAAGCACTCTAAGTAAACTATACTTATTGAACTACAAGTAAAAATACATTAATGAACTGTTAAGTGTTAAGACAAGACAAAAAAAAAAAAATTAAATGAAAAGAAAAAAAGACTGGAATAATATATAAAAAAAAAATAAATAAAAATTATTGTAACTTCGCAATACATGCTTTTGCTTTCGACCTCGATTTCCTATTAATTATTTTAAAAAGTTGTTTTAGTAAAGAAGTACGTAATCTACAGGAAATGAGAAAGTGCATACAATTTGCTATCAGACGAGTCTATGATTTAAATTACAACCAATATGATATCTTATATGATCATTATCAGCTAGAATTTGAAATAATATTTTTTTCTAAATGGGTTTAACTAAATGCATGTCTTATAATTTGATATTCACTATACCCTGTCCAACGAAAGTTGGAGTGGGTGTGTCCAATTAAATTTCCTATTTCAATTGTTAGACATTGTTGATTCTACTTTGTCAACAATGTCTAACAATTGAAATAGGAAGTTTAACTGGACAAGCCCGCTCCAACTTTCATTGGACAGAGTATAATAATAATTTTCAATAACAGAAGTAAGGTAACCTGTACAACATATTCTTTGCCTAAAAATATTTACATGTATTATTAAGAGCACATATTATCCTGATGTGCTAAGAAAAAGAAATAAGAATACACCACATGAAAATTAAACAAGGCCTATCGGTCATTTTATTGAAGACCTTCATCAGGTATAATAAACTTTTTGAAAGTATTAACTGATTTTTTTCCATCAGTAAAAGTTAAAGAATATAAATTTAAATAGTTATACTGTCAAGAAGCTTTGTTACATTTAAATTGTTACAATCATAGTATAGAAGAAGCATTGTTACATTTAAATTGTTACAATCATAGTATAGTCAAAACATTCTACATTGTTATTTATTAATACAGATAATTGATTAAGGATATTTTTACAAAATAAGAGGTATCATTATATCTAAAATGTAGCAATGCTTCTTGACAATATAACTATTTAAATTTATATTCTTTAATTTTTACTGATGGAAAAAATCAGTTAATACTTTCAAAAAGTTTATTATACCTGATGAAGGTCTTTGAATAAAATGACCGACAGGCCTTGTTTAAATTTCATGTGATTTATTCTTATTTCTATTTCTTAACCTTGACACATCACTTACAATATTCTTTTATCCTTATGTGCTCTTGGTATTACTGATTATTTTACAATAGTTAATATTTTACATAGCAAAAATTACATTAAAATCACACAAATTGGCTCTGTATATTTTAAACCCAAGAGAGGACAGCTAACAAGCAGAAGATATATATAAAACCAGTGAAGTGTACAAACTGTAGCGTTCTAGAAATAAGAATATCGATTCACGACACGCCCAGCCTTTATTTAGAAGAGGAAAACCCCCTTTAAATAGTAAGCCTTTCCCATAAAAACATTAGGAGCAAACCAAACCCCAAATTAAGACAATTCCCTTAAACAAATAGTCCAGTTAGATTTATTAGAATAAACTATGCCCAAACAGAGCAATTTACTTACGCAGACGTTAATGTCAAAACTTTAATAAAATCCTTAATCGGCCAAGATTTGACCAATTAAGTTCGATTACGAATCGAAAACAATTACTGCACAAAGCGGCCTATTAACCCCTATAAATTTACCCCTTTTTATGGTTACTAAAGAAAAAAATGGAAACTAACAAGCTCCAAACAAATATTTCCTTTATTACAAAAGATAATGCTAATCAGGTGGTAAAAGGATTCCAATCGAAGTACAAATATCCAAATAGGTGAACTGAAGTGGCCCCTTAAGAAATTGCCTTAAATCTCTGCAATAACTTGAACATACGGCGACATCAGGCAGGAGAAAGATGAAGACCAGCTTAGGGACGGAAAGTGACAAGAGTCTGAGTGATTTCTACTGAACCGAAGCCAAGAGGGAAAACGTGAAGTTCCATTTGGCAGGAATAGCCACTCTAATCGGTAATCAACCTTACAGTCTAAACCAAAAGTTATGAAAACATGAGCCAAGGTCCAAATTTTTCCAATCACACACCCACTGCGATCAACGGCGGGAATCATAAGCCACTACGGGAATGAGATCTCAACGTCGGACCCAGCAAAGTTTCAACGGGACGATTCAGCATTGTGTGTTTTGCTTTTCGAGTCTAAAACAAAGTGCAAGTTTCAAAAGATAAGTGCAATTTTTAAATAATGGGCCCATCGCGTGTGTTAGTCATAAGGACGATATTTGAACTATAGAATTTTAACGCATACTTTTAACCTAATGGTCGAGAGTGTCTGCTTCAATTTTTTTCTTTGAAATTTCATTATAATCATAAGATTTCCTAGTCAATGAAAATTATTTTGATTAATAAAGAAAAGTTGAACGGTATTACTGCTCATTGATCCTTTTTGCAGAATTGTATCATAAAAGGGGAGTAACGTTTGATTTGAATGGAAGGGAGGGTTAGAACCTTTACCACTTCTCAATGCATGCTTAAATTTATTTAGGATTTGCATGTTCTTTACCTTGGCAGGTCAGCCAGGTTTTTAAGACTTTGTTAAGTTAAAATATCGGAGGGAGGGTCACGCCATTCCCTATTACTCAATGCATGAACAGTTTTAGATACTTGAAATTTAATTGTGTTATTTTGGTGGGTCAACCAGGTCAATAGGCCTATATTGAAACCAAGTAAGAGGCTGGTTAATAGAAAGCTATTTTGAGCTCTCATTTATTTTCTTGAGTTCATTCAACTCATTTCTGGATATCTAACTGCTAGCATCCAAAATCGTGCTTATGCACTGGCGTCCGCGACAACCCTTTTATTTTTATTTCAAGTAAACGCAGTGAGTTTTATCTTCTTCCATTTGTCACACTGGCGTCCCCGGCCCCCATAATATCAATAGTACTCTAATGTTCAATGAACAGCACTTGGGGGCGAACGAGAGCTAAGGTTCGTAACCGAAATAAGAAAGAACACCTGGTATCACTGTATTCATGATCACACAACTTATTTATTCTCTACAAATACAAGCATTTCATACTAATACAGCTTAATTACTGTTATCCTATCATATCAATAAGGGGCCCCCATATCTCAAGCTTAAATCTCTAACCAAGACTACATTCTAATGCTTTCAACATAATTTAATCAATCTAACCAGCACACTTGCCCATGTAAAAGTAAATCTGAGCTAGGCTATTTTAATTGGAGTGGTGTACGACTGCTTGACAGTGACAAAGGTAGCCGTTTGGAATTCTACACTCCCGAATCAAATATTCCTCACCCTTGCGTCGGAATGCGCAATGTACCTCCTTTATTTACTTTGAAGCAAGGTTAATAAAAGGAGGTTATGTCACCAACTATTCCAATGCTATCGCCATTTTGTTTCACACTTCTTGAGCAATTTATTTAAACCAATGTTATTATTAAGACTTTTATTATTGTAAATTTAAATTATATTCTAATTTTAATCAATGAAAACTGATATTTAAAAAATAAAATTGTAAATAAATTGATTGCCGCAATTTTTTAAAAATAAATTAAAAAAAAAAAAAAAATGTTTTCAAATTACAAAATAAGAAATTTGAAAATTACATATATTTATATTATTAATTGCTTTATTTTCATATTGAATATATAAAATAATTTTCTTAGATGATTCCAAATATTTTTTATAATAAATTTAATAACTTTTCATAAATATCAGATGATTTTCAATACAAATACTTTTATTAAAAACTTTCTTACAATCAAAAATTTGATTTTTTTACATTAATGTTATCAACAGTTTTAAAATTTCAAGTTTATTTACACATGAACATGGATTAAACATATATAATGCATATAACAATAAAAAAAGAAAACATGCTGTGAGGGAAGGAAATAAAAGAGGGGGAGGGGGAACAGACTTCTGTGAGAAAATATACAAGTTTTATTATTTTGAAAAAGAATAAACAAAAAAAACGGATTATTGAGATGAAATAATTATACATAGACTGTAAAAAAAATTCATAAAATTAAATTGATAAGAATTTTTTTTTATAAAAAACTTACATATGCATTCCATTTCAACCTTAACATGATTTATATAAAACCTATTTAATTTTAATTTGATCATTTCCATTTATGAGTCTGCTGTTCCTCTGCCAACATCAATAGATGCAGTGCACATAAAAGCACTTTTACTGCTAAAATTTTTCTGAATTTTCATTTGTTTAGTGAAATCTTTACTAAATATATGAAGTCGCAAATTCAAATATTTCTCTAACACTGTGTAAAATATCATGGCAAACTGGAAAATGATTTTTTATAGACAATAAGTTTGGATGCTGATATGTTGCTAATAATAATTTTCCTTTAATATTTTCAAGCTCAATAAGTTTATCTGTATTTGCATTAAATACCTCTTCTGCTAAATGCAATGCATTATAAACTAAAGCTGTAGGGTGAGAGAGGTTACCTTTGCTTACTGTTTCTGTCCATTCAGAAGGTAACATTTCATTAGGTTTTGATGTTTTTATGAAATTTAAACATGTTTGACAACTTATATTTTGCATTTTATGCACTATCCACCCAGCTATATAATATAAACCATGTTTCTGAATGTTTGTCAAATTTACTTCTTTGAAATTTTTCAACTCTTCCTCTGAACTTTCAACGAGACATTTTTTATTTGCTGTTTTTGTTTTTAAAAATTTCACATAATATTGCTGTCCATCTGCTTGGTAAGATGATGATGATGGTACATGCAGAAATTGTGCTACAGATATCAGTCGTAACATATATCTAAATTTAACTGGGCGCGGGTGGATATCGCCACCACCTCTAATTTGAGAAAATAGATTTTCAACAGAATCAGTTGTTAACCGGCTGGTTAGTAAATAATTTAATTCACCATTAACAACATAATTTTCAAATATTTCTAAAACAGCTGTAGTGGACAACTTAATGCCTGTTTGTATGGGTTTCCAACAATTTCGCTTTTCAAATTCCAACCCATGTATAATGTTTATTACCTCTCTTAAAAATTGAATATTTTCTTTTAGTTTGGGAGAACCAAATTTTAAACTTTCACTTTTATTTCTAGAATTCATTAAATCAAACCAATGATTAATAAACTCACAAAACCATGCAGTAGTAAGACATTCATTTGGAATTATGCCATTTTTTGCACAAAATTTCAATGCTGCAGCAGTTGTATGACTAAATATAACTGTAGCATAACTTACACGCATTTTTTCAAACTGGCTAGGATTTACATGATTATTAGTCAGTTTTGGAACTAACTTTGGTCCTGCTGAATCCTGAACTTGTATTAACATTCTTATATAATTTATTGATACTGTTCTGGGAGGTAATTTATATTTTGTAACAATATCACTGGAGAGATAAATGTCTTGCTTAATGAGGCAATTTCTAACATTTTTCAGCAAATGTGGAACATCTGCCATAAAAAAAAGCTTTTCTTGTTCAAAGAAAGGGTGAGGAATGCTTGCAGTTACTTGTGAGCGGATTGAATGTATTCCAAGATTACTCCGTAAAGATGTATTATTTGATCCCATATCTGTTACAATACAAACTACTTTTAATTGTTGTTCTCCTAATTTCATTATCAGGCTATTTATAAATTTGCACATTAACTTTGCATCTGTAGATTCTGGAGTAAGCAAATAGGCAACAACCTGCTTCCAATGAAGAGATAAACCTCTTAATACAAATGCGCATGCATGTGTAGCAAGCTTTGAACTTTCTGTTGGATTGCGTGCGATCTCTTTCGATACATTTCCAATGTAACGTTGCAAACCTTTATCATATTCAAGGGATGGCAGCAGGTGCATTTCATCAATGCAAAACACACAGTATCTTGCTTTACTATTTTCATCTTTAAGTTTATGTCCCAACAATAAAATGGTTTCTTCATGTATGCCAGGTGAAAAATCTGTCGATTCAATTCGACGGCATAAAGTGCGATACGATGGCAATGGATAGCCCATTAATCGTAAATGTTCATATCCTTTATGACCTGTAGCTGTGCGGATTTGCAGAGCATGTTTTACTGTCTCTTCAGACCATGCATACGGATTGTTCACAGACTTTATTTGAAGGAAGGCCACCTGGTCTGGCCGAAAGCATCTTTCTAAATTGTTTGTCAGGCACTGTTCTCTTTGTTGACGTTCTTTAATCTGAGAAGAAAAGAAGAAACACAAAACTGAAATACATCAAATAAAGTAATAAGTATCAAAATATCAAACAATTTATATTAATGATTTTTCTGAAAATTAAGAGAGAAATAACATTTAACTTCGTTTTTTATGTTCATTTTTAAACAAATATCATTGAAAAATACCTCTAATGAAAGTTGTGAGTTTTTTTTTTTGAGCATTTCAACCTCCATCTTTAAGGATTTTATTTCCTCACTATCCAAATCTGGTTCTACTTCATTTGTTTCTGTATTTGCGTCTACATTTCCACCAGGACCAGATGGCATCTCGTTTTCTATATTATCTGAATCAAATGAGAACATGAAATATGTTGGTTTGATTAAGTTTTGCACGTCAACAACGACTTCATTTGCGCCAAACATAACAAAATCCTAATTTAAAATCTTAATTATTAAAATATATTTTCAGTAAAAGTACCTTCACTTGAAATCGAAGAAGATAAGGCTATTCTTTTTCTAGAAGGTGGTCTTGAACCCTCAAACTTCTTCGGAGGATTCGGTACACTAAATAATGTTGGTATTGCATCTTTTTTTAAAAGTTTTCTTCCGTCCAATCTATTTTGCTCAAATTGACTATGTTCGAAATGGACCTACAATCAGCGACAATTTCGAAAGCTATTTATTTCCAGAATCGACGTTAAACATTATTTATTTATCGAGCTTTTTAATAAATACATATAATCAACCCCCCACCCTTCATCTGTACTTGATATAATTCATTTCATCTTGATTTAAAAAAAAAAATATTAATTTATCGAAACCAATAAACAATTAATGTGAAATTGATTTATATTGTGATATAAAAAATTTTAACTTATAAATATTTTATTATCCCCAACTAATTTTATATTAAAAATTACGTACCTCGCATAACCGAGAAGAAGAAGTTGGTTCCCATTTATCAAGGCGACAGTTGATTAGCCACTGTTTACAGCGTTCTTTATTACAAGGAAATCTAAATAGTCTAATACCATTCCTTGAAGAATTGCTGCAGTTTGGGGCACTACACCCGCCCATTTTTTTAATTTGTCAAAAAAGTTTTTAATAAGCAATTTTATAACACTTACAAGAGAGACAGTTTTCCCTTGTAATCAGCACGTGAAACCAGCGGTGTGAAACAAAATGGAGGATAACGCTATGCATCTTGGGATCGTGTCATAACCTCCTTTTATTAACCTTGCTTTGAAGAGGGGAGGAACAGTGACCCCTCTTGGCGAGTGTAGTTAACCTTATCCAAGCTACCCACTGGCGGCCTTCGAAACCACATACGAACAGGAATGTGTTACGTATTCGTGCGCGCCCCAATTACACGGGTCTAGCTGACACATCGCATCTAACCAGGATCCTCACAACTAATTCCAGCTGATAAACAGTTACTATGGCAAGGTGCTTAATAAGCTTAAAATTGCTGACTTCGAAATTAAACTTAAACAGTTGTCGATTAATATTACACAATTAAACATAGAACACAAAAAAGTCCGCGAGCGTCTTCATAAATCTAAAACACCATGACACGGCTTTCCAAGTTAATAGTCGATAGAATCAAGACGAGAGGATCTTTGACTTATCGAACACACTCTGGGTCATGCAAATGTCTAGGCGCGTGCTCTTGGCCTTAACGCAAAAATCGCAAAACACTCACCAGGAAACCTCAAATTAAATTGACACCTACGTTGACACATCACAGCTCACACATGTTGCTTCAAATACCATCGTCATTATCGTACGCCAAATTTAACTAACACTTGCCGTTGCGATCAGGTCCCATCACGCACTCAGGTCCGTCTCTCCCATCAATCGACTGGTGAGTAGTCGAATAAATAACCACGATAAAAAAACAACAAATTAATCACATGAGCAAGAAAATCAGTTTAATCTATCAAGAACATTTTTACTTGTTTCCTATATATCTTCATGTGGACTTCTGCGGTCTTACGGAGTTTTTAAACGTCGAACATCATAAATGCGAAAGTCTTGTTTTTCTCATCAGACATTCGACAGTTAGTTCATTAACGCCAAACCACGATCACTATATTTCTCCATTACATTCATCGGGAAACAAAAACCATCACAACTATATATCCTGTTGCTTTTTCTTAAAAAAAAAAAATTAAGATAAAAAAAAGAACTCCTCTTTAACAAAACGCGCTAACACGCATACAGTTTCGCCGAAAACGCTCTCAACAATCCAGCTACAACAGATGATCATTGCCTATCGCTCACGGCGTTATCATTCCCCACTCAACAATAATAAAACATTTGCATTCATATTTTCTTCGCACAACAAACAATAACCACTCATACAATGACAAAACACTCGTTATAAAACACACACGCTAAACTAACGAAGCCAATTAGTTAATAAACATTTTTAATTTCCTCGAAATTTTATCCCTATTACCCTGCCGTCAGACACACGTGACTAACCTATAACGGAACGTCACAGAGTTTTATCTTCTTCCATTTGTCACACTGGTGTCCGCAACAATTATAATTTTAATGACTTTGGGATAAGAACATTCACATATCGTCTTCCATATGTCACAATGTTATCAATGTTAGCTCAATATTCAATTGTAAAATTGCCGCTATACATTCTTGATATAATAACCATACTTTTTCATTATTTTATTTATTTTTTTTTTATTATGCTCGTTTCATTCATATTATCAATATTAGCTCATTTACAATTGTAACTGAAAATTTCTACTATATGTTCTTGATGTAAGCCCACCAATCAGAGCTGAATTGTATCCTACTAAATTGTATTGTTCCACATGAAAAAGATCAGAAGAAAGTTCCGGACGCCAGTAGGAAGAATCCTACGAGAAATCACTTAAATACTACAAATTGAGTATAAGTGATGATAAGAGAAGATTATTAAAGCAAAACACAATGATTAAGGTGCTGAACCAATAACAATTCTATCGTGAGAGATCAGCTCCACCCTCCCCAATACAAACAATATTAAAGTTAACCGACAACTCAATCACCAAAAAGCACAAAAAAATTAAAGTGAAACAATTATCTTTAAAATGAAAGGTCAATATGTTCAAATAAAATCTCTTTATTCAGTTTAAGTTATAAATAAAATAGCAATGAAAAGAATTAAATAATTAGTGGGTTAGTAATAATCAATAAAAAACAAGTTATGATAAAGCAAGAATAAAGTTTAAAAGTTACAAAACATTAAATTTTCCATCATTAAGAAATTCAAAAAAACACATCCCCCCCTTCTTTATTTCGAATCAAAACATTAATTTCAAATTCTGTTCGAAAATTCAATTTTGACACAGTTCTCTATCACTTATCTGTTCTCTTTGAGTATCATCCCGATCATAGTTCACAAATAAGCACGTTGTTGACACAAGTGCTCTCGTGATGCTAGGTTGAAATTCTCGACGAAGCTCTTTTATGTGATTGTCCTCATTACCTTGATGCTCGCTGGTTGATGTGTTCGGTTAGCGCGCCCTGCTCCGCTTGGACCCGCGGTAGCCCCCAGGGTGCTTCACCCACCGAGACGCCATCTCCATCGCTCACACTTGCCGCCAATTTATCGCTGTCCGTCGTTCGACTCCACCAAGACGCCGCCCGCACCATGGCTGTTGTTTCTCGCCAGTCATTTTCGTTCTGCCGAGCCTGCATCGCTTGAGGCCACACACATCTGCCGGTTACGAGGTTGGCAGACTGACATGGGAGCTCTCATGCCCGTCGCGGGACTCGAGGCTTCGCTTCCCCTGGTCCACGCATGATGCTCGTGAACAAATCGTCTCAGATGACGATTCCTGATTATTCAATTCGATGATGCATTTTCGACGATGATCTCTATGATGATGATGTTCAAAAACTCTCCCACTCCTTCATATAAGATTTTTAAAATTTAACGGAAAACAATAAAACAACCAATCAGTGCTCACTGCCATCACAAACCCCATCTCAACTTCTCATTGAAGGATATTCCGCTTTTTTTCTCCCACCCTTCCAACGGTCGTTGCCATGGAAATGCTACAGAGAGCAACCCAGACACCCCCTCCACACACTCTCGATATGATCGTCGAGTCAAAAAAATGCGAGGCAAAAAAACAGCTGACCGATCATAGAAAATAATAAATGATCAATAAACAAAGCTACAGTTAACTTTTGTGACAGACAATAAATTCAAAATACTGCCTTATCACACAAGCAAACTAGAAACAATGACAGAAGCAATAAGAGGCATTCGCAAAATTCACAAAAGCTCGATTACAAAATCGTAAGCCTTACCGAACAAAGAGATGTGCTTAGGTTTAGTTTTATATATTCACTAATCAATCACAATAGAACAAGACGTCACACTATGAATACACTTCTCCTGATTGGTGGACATTGCCTATAAAGCAGGGTGTTCTAGCCTTTGCAAATTGTAGTCAGTCACAGTTCCTGAGGATGAAGTTATGCTCGAAACGTCGGCGAACGCTTATTAAAGACCCTACCACTACTGCTATTCCTGAACCTTATTTTTCATTACCATATTTTCGTGTCTATAGCCCGCATCCTGTGTAACCCGCATTTATATAAAACATGCATTTCGTTTTAGACTTGCTCATATAGCCCACAGCTCAGATAGTTTGCAGTTTCAGGAATTAAAATTTAATGCAATTTTTTTTAATTTTCTTGAAAATTATACGTAAATATTACTGATTTATTAACTAAATTTTTCTTAAACTAAAAGCTACAAAAATATTCTATTACGGATAATTTTTTGTGATTTGCTTTATGCAGTATATAGTTAGGCCTAACAAATTCAAAATGCTATCTCTTTTTTTAAAACTTAAAATATTAAATATAGAAATAAGTATTAAAACTAGTTAATTTTTAATAAATTACAATTTATCTTCATAATAATACAACTTTAGAATATGATTAGGTAATTACCGTATTCAAAACTTTCAAAATCCGTTTCATCGCCTATCGCTGTTAAATAGTGTCATGTATGAAGAAGAAGAAGGCAATTGCATAAGACTATTAGCCGATTCATCATGAATGCCCATGTTTTCTTGTAGTTCAACTCCATTATTAGTTTCTTCGTTTTCACTTCCAGTGTCATCACTAATATTATTTTCAGTAAGTTCGTCTTCTAAACCCTTCCGAAATCCACTTTGAATTGTCGACGTAGAAATGCTTTCCCATGCAGCTAAAATCCACTCACACACTTCTTTGTGTGTTGCCTTCCGTATTCTGCTGCCGTTTGTGAACGTGTGCATGCCGCTTCTCATCCACTCTTCCCACTTTTCTCTAATGACGGTTTTAAATCTTCTGTTGACGCTGATATCCAGTGGTTGCAACAATTTAGTTAGGCCTCCCAGTATAATAGCTAACTCTGTGCACACTTTTTTTAGCGAAGTTTTTACGCTGTTCCACATACAAACGCACTTCTCGTTGACGTTATACTCCCGGCCTTGCTGCCCTGTTTCCGTTGGATTCCGCATATTCAACGATTCGTACTTTCAATTCAGTCATGAAACTTCGTCGTTTGTTGATAGGAGCCATTCTCTTTTTCTTCTTTATATACCGGTAAAACGATGACAAAACTTTGGTGACTATTCGAAAAGTTGTTATAGAATAACAAACATAAGTTTTCACGTGGAGGCTTTTATCAGCCAGGCTTTTATACAGAAGAAATTACAAAAATGCAGAGACCGTTAAAGAAAACCTCTGGAAAAATGATAAGGGCCAATCGTTTTCAAAAGAATAATCACATGATCAGTTTGCTTCTAGTAAGACGTGACATACGAAACAGGATTACATACAGGCAATAAAAAAAATAAAACTTTAAAAAATTAAATAAAAAAAATTGAAAATTAATAGTAAATAAATGACACACGAATTTCTTTTATGATTTAAATAATATTTTTATCTCCTTAATATGAATACATGTATAAGCCACTAATGTATTGAAGTTTGCATCTGGTATTAGAGATAACTCCGAAAATTTCCGAAATCAAATTTTTATTACCGGGCATTTGTTTGATGATATTTTAATTTTTATTTTTTGTTTTATAATACTGTTATTATTATTGTATTTTTGCTGTTATTTCATTCATTATTGTTTGAGTAGACTAAATGTAGATGATTTACAAGTTTAAGGGGAGCTGCTAGTAGGGGAGAGGGTCGATTTTTGCTCCAAAGTTCGAAAATTACGAAAAAATTTTATTCTCTTCTTTAGCATCTCTACTATCTGTCTGCATGAGTGTTTTATTAAAATTTCACTATTATTAAAGTAAAAAGAAGTTTTTTAAAACACCATCAATTTCAGTCCAAAAATCAGCTGCCATTACGCGAAAAAACGCACAAAATACCCGTTTTTCGCTCTGCAATAACTCGCTGAAAAATGCGCGTATCGGCGCCATCTTTTTTTATTTGAAAGGGAGGCCCATCCTCTACAATGTCCCGCAGGTTTTGTGGGAGCCAATCAAATACATCGTTGTAAATAGCGTGCTTTTTATTATGATGAAAGAATTGCTTAATTACGAACGATATGCATCTCAAGCAGCGATTGGCTTTCCCCAATCACGTGGTGATGACCGGGATCTTGATTGGCTAACAGCTCTACAGTGGCAATGGCGGACATGGGTGGAGCTCTTCTCCTTTAGCTTTCACTATCTTTCAAACGAAATTTTTCTTTCGTTTGCAGCTGAAAACAACCTATGAAGGGTTTTTTTAAACATTATTTTTCAAAAAGATGCCAATAGGCACGAAGTTTGGAAGAGAAAGGAAGGCGATCGCAAGATTAGCGCTTAAGAAGCAAGAACAACAAAGAAGTTTTGAAAACTGCGCAATTTCTCAATTTAAATTTTACAATAAAATGCTATCTTTAGGATTCAAAATCTTCGATTCTACTCAGTAGATTTTTATGATCTTGGGCATTTTGGAAAGGTTTGAATCTAATGAAGACACTGATTACCTTATTTCTTGAGATAAAGCAAAAGAAAAAAAAAAAAACAGAGGATGAAAACAGACCGGTACTCGAATTCTTAAAAGAGCGGTTATCATTTATATAAAATACATATAATTACAAAAAATTGTCCTGAGGCTACTGTTCTCTTGAAAAAATCCTGATCTTTCCAATGGTGTACAGGAAATGTTTCTATCTTGAACGGTTTATCTGTAAATAAACCTGTATGCAAAAACGGAAAAATTTGCATAATTCTTTAAATAATGGGGCTAAAGGGTTATGCTTGGTGTCATTCTCTAAGTTAAAACGTATAATAATCATGGAAAATTTCATCCAGATCTGATCATTAGCCACTGATTTATTTCTTTCACTATCACGCAGCCCTAATTTCGGCGAAAAAAGTATTATTTACTGTGTTAGTGTGAACATAATTTTAACGTATAATCCACATCTGGTATTGCCCGCATTTTGAAAAATTTTCATGCAAAAAACACATATAACCCGAGGCTATAGGCACGAAAATACGGTACTTGTCACCTAGCAATATAGACCACAATGCAATTATTAAATCAGCTTTGTTGAAGCATTTTAATAGAGCTTTTACAGCACGTGACCGCGTAAGGCATTCTGGGTTTAGGTTGCTTAGCAACTCAGGACGCAGAACTAGGTCAGCCGTCTTGGATAACAAGCACGCTTCGCACATGCTAGTCGCTATGGCAAGATAGCATATTACACGAATCTCCCGATCCATGCACAACTGAGATATGAACAAAAAATTGCTGATATTGATAATATTGATCCTTATACCCTATTAAATCAGGAGTTTACTTTAGAGAAAAGAAGTTTGCCATCGTTGGATCATCTTAATTTCAAGCTACGTCGTCCACAAGCACAGCCGGATCACACGCAAACAAATCACTCGATGCATACAAGAATTTTTTGTGTGGCTGGGTCCTCGAAGTCGGCTACAAACAAATTAACGTTAATACACTTGTTTATAGCAAGGTATGTAATAAATGAGACACCGAAAGTAAAATTTCAGGATAAAAGTTCAGCGCAGCATCCCCTAATTTTCTCGGCTAACATCGATCAGCCCCGTCGTGTTTATGCTCTAAATTTATTATCGTAGAATATCTAATTAATATGTAAATGATTTATAGCGTTATAGAAATTAAATTTAAAGAAATATATGCAGGAAAAAAATCACGAAAGTTCCGTGGCGATGAACTTCGGCTAACATTTACTATTTAGGGGGCTATGCCGGAATGGCCGCCCATCATTTAACGTACACCTTCATGGAACTTTCGTGATTCTTTTCCTACATAAATTTCTTAAAACATAATTTCCATAATATGATAAATCATTTACATATTAATTAGATATGTTACGATAATAAATTCAAAGCATAAACGCGATGAGGCTGATCGATGTCAGCCGAGAAAATTGGAGGCCGCTAATCTGAACTTTATCAATTTCTGATACACCAAACTCCATTCGGAAAAGTACGACAAACAGCCTTTATTTAATTAAACAAGCGTTTTCTGTATGTAGTATCCAGATTGAATTTCATTCTAAGAAATGATTGGAGTAGACATGCCAGTATTTTATACTGTCGCAGTTGTGGAGTACAACTCTTACATCGCGGCGAGCCAAGCTCTTCTTCTCCTCTGTGTTATTTCGAAGATTAGCTTATCTTAGTGCCTCTGAACTACAGGTATTCTGTAAAAATATTTTAATCTATTTCTAGAAATTAGAACATCCTAAGATGCAGCAAAAAGACATTGTATAATGAATTCCAGAGCGTGTGCGAGTAGCGAACTGATAGCGAAGAAAGCGAGTACGTGTTTGCTTGTTATCCAATATGGCGGCGTCGTGTCGATGACATCATAATGACGACACGATGACGCTCTATTGAGAAAATTGATGTTGCTGCCACCTGTCGGGAGAAGTTTTCATTAGCCCGAGAGAACAACAGAAATCTTGAGAATTGAACGACTTCCTGCTATCTAAAGACAATGATTATTAATATACACGCTTATGGAAATGTTCTATCGGTATTTTTCTGTAAAATACGTATTACAATATTATTTTCGACTCGTTCTGCTTTCAAATTTTAATTTTTTCAGAAAAAATAATCGCGATCCAAACAAAATTTTCAGCAATGGCGGCCTAGATGACTTTAGATAGGCAGCAATGTCAAGTATCGAAAAAGTTTTGTTCCTAATATTAAGAAGCATTCAAATTAATATAAAACACTACATTTTTATATATAAATATTAAATTTAAAATATATACATATACGAGGTCTGTTCAAAAAATACGTAGACTGACGTCATAAAACAAAATATACTTTATTCAGAAGTTACACATCTGGGTCCCCTTCAAAGTACTCTCCTCCACGACGCACACACTTATCCCAAAGGTGTTTCCACTTTTGGAAACAGTCCTGGAACGCTTCTTTTGTGATGTCCTTCAGTGCGTTCGTCGCATTTGCCTTTATGTCGGGCATCGTCTCAAATCTCCTTCCTTTCAAAGGTCTTTTGAGTTTGGGAAACAAGCAGAAGTCACAAGGAGCGAGGTCAGGTGAGTAGGGTGGGTGAGGAAGAACAGTGATCGAGTGTTTGGCCAAAAACTGTCGAGTTCTGAGGGCTGAATGGGCTGGAGCGTTGTCGTGATGAAACAACCAGTCACCACTCGTCCACATTTCTGGCCTTTTCCGCCGGATAGCATCCCGCAGACTCAAATTTCCCACAAAATTTCACAGCAACTCTTTGCTCGTTCAAGTCACTCATTCTAAAAATCCGCCAAACGAAAAAAACACACTTCACAAACAACCGCGTAGCTAATCAACCAATACTGATATTTGCAATCAAAAAACTGCCTTGTAATCAGCGGATCTGTCAGAAGATGGCGACACCAAGCGATTTTGATTGGGACCAACAGGGCCCGCGCAATTCAAACAGTCTACGTATTTTTTGAACAGACCTCGTATAAATGCAATTACCAGCAATTTATGCATCAAAATTATGCAAATTTTAACACCACCTCCATGCAACGAAATATCTATATAGCGAAATGATTTTGCCGGTAAAAATATACTCTACAGTAATGTACCTTTAAAATAACGTTATATACTTGTTTCATATTTTTTTTCAACTTCAATTATCTGAACCACCTCTGGCTCCAATTAATTCGGATAATCGAGGTTCTACTGTATATTAATTTTATTGTCTTTAAATATTACTTTTATAATTTCTATACTGATGAGGAATTATTTCTGATGTTCAATCCAAACAATATTGGCCATTAATACAACAGGGTACATGTAATTAAATTATCAACAGAACAAATAAAATATCCTAAATTAACCATACAAATTTGTGTTAAAGAAGGGGGCGTAAGTAGCACCACAGTGGCAGAAGAGAAACTTAGGCTGTCCCACAGAGAACAATAGCACAGCATCACTAAAAACAGGTCGGTAATAATTGAGTAGGTCACGTCCTAGAAGTTTGCATCCTAAAGTGAATTGCGGCCTAAAGTGAATGTGGCCAATATTCGAAAAAAATACAATACTTAATCATCAAAGAGAATAAATTAAAAACCAAGGTTTACTGTATAAAAGAATGTTATTTATGAATAGCAAGGCACCCAAAAGGCCTGGTTGCCTGTCTAGGGGCATCTTTCATATATTCTGAGATTAATAACCATAAATATTATAATTAATATACGAGGGTTGGGGCATAAGTAATGGCAACTATTTTTTTTCTTGTAGATATGTGAACGGATCACAAACGTATATGTGTCGTGTGGAAGTTCTGCAGGCATAGTGTGTATGCAAAACAACAGATGGCTCTGTGATAGCTGGTAGTAGCGCAGCGAGGGCTGTAAATTCAGTCAGTTGGCGAGTGTCGTACGAGATGGAAGTAACCAGTGTTGAGCAGCATGCTTACATCAAAATAGCCATTCTCCGAGGGAGAAATGTGATGCAATGTTACAGTGAATTAGTGGAAGCCCTTGGGAATAATGCCCTACCATACCGTACAGTAGCACGGTGGGTAGGAAAGTTTCAGCAAGAAAGTGTGTCAACCAGTGATGAGCAACCGTGAAGGCCATCATATTGCCCTGTATTCTACCGTAATAAATTAGTGTGTTATGATATTTCAGTGCTATTCATTGTCCACACATGTAGTTAACACCTTGTCCTTTCGTCTGTATATGTCACATTTTCCAACCGGACTGGTATCTTCAAGAAAAATAATAGTTGCCAAGACTTTTGCCCCAACCCTCGTATATTAAAGTAAACATATCAACAGCAACTATAATAATAATAATAATAATAAGCATTTGAAGGAGTATTTTAAATTCAAGAACATTTGAGTAAAATTAAGACACTCCACAGACGACCATAAAATACATTTTATTGAGCACTCACAAATACCATAATTGTTTGTTAAGATTTGTAATTGCAGTAATATTACTAATATTACCATTTTGTACTGTTGATATTCCATTTAGTAATTTTTTTAATAAAACTTTTAATCCACACATTTGTTCTTTTCATTCCGAGGATCTATGGTATTTTATCTCAGAGTGGGGAGGGAGGTCTGATTATAAGGTAACTGGGTAATCATTTTTCTTTAAGTAAAAAGATTTTTCTTTCTAAGAATCTCTGCGGTTTCAGAAGTCAATAAAACAGTAACCGTGATAAATATAATAGAAACACTCATATCACTGGATAGGGAATTTCTGAAAGTTTACTTTCCTTCTTGCAGATTTAGCTGCTGGAGGGCAGCTACCACAAAAACATAGCGTTCACCACGCTCTTATCCTTCTGTGGCCTCCATGGTCACCTGATACAACTCCAGGTATATTTCCTATGGGTTACGTCAAAGATCATCTGCTCCTGTCCCTTTTGCAATGCTATTTAACCCACTTGCAAGAGAGGACCATTCATGCAGTAGCTAGCATCGACTGTCAGATGTTGAACTGTGTGTGTCAATAACTTGAATACAGGACTGATATCTGCTGCGTCACCAATAGTGAACATATGGAACATCTGTAATGTATGTGCGGGACTTGGAAAGATTCTCTATCTGTTGATATGAGCATTTCTACTAAATCTATATTGGTTACTATTCTCTTGACTTCTGAAACCATGGAAGGACTTATGAGTCACCTTATATATTATTAAATGTACATAGTTTTCTATTTCATGAAAATTAAGATTTATTTGACAAATGCATTCAAAATAATTACCTCATGATGACCATAGCACCATTTTTCTGTAAGAAATGTGCAAGGTGGACATTTCTCTTCATGATGGCACTGATGCATTACAGGATGATCACAGCTATGAACTCGAGCACATACGTTATTGCATTCAGGCGGCTTTGTTCCACATGGAATTGGTGGATAGAGAACCGTATTACCACAGTGGCAACTTAACTCATCAAAACCTAAAATCAATTCATTAATAATGTAATATTTATTAAATCCAAACACAAATTACTTAAAGAATAACTTAAGATTGGTCCATGAGGGTTTTATCATGCACCATGCTTTAGATATTAAATTATTGATGAAAAATAGGAAAGAAAATTCCACAGCCTGGATTCGAACCGTGAACCTTCAGCTCATGCCACTGACATGCTAACCAATTGCACCACTGTAGACATGAAAGCATTATGTTATTTACATGTCTTTTGGGCATGGTTAGAGCAGTTACCTAGTCTGCAGGTATCCAGTTAGTGACGCAATTGCTTAGAACATCAGAAGCATGAGCTGAAAATTCCTGGTTCGAATCCAGACTGTGGAATATTCTTTCATATTTTACATCAACAAATTTCTTATTTAATCAATTGAAGTAAAATTTAAACTATTGAAGGTATGTTCAATTGAAATAAAACATGTACCTGATTTTGTATTGCAATACAAAATCCATATTTCTGGATGTTATACGGAGGGTTGATCCAGATAAAATGAGACTACTTTAAACGCCGCGTATGACCTTGACGGAATGTGATTTGCATGACTCGTCCACTATTCATGGAGAATAGGTTTGTATACACTTGTTCCTGTTATTTGGAACATTTCGTGCTGAAACATGGCTTCCAAAATCACAGCTTTTTGGGAAGGGTATATGTTTGGCCTTTCCGATGCTATCTTCAGTCTTTCGTGCATTGTGGAATTATGCAAACGAAATGGCATTGTGGTATCCAAAGCTACTGTGGGTCGAATAATCAAAAATAACAAATTGCGACCATCTAATGAACGTGGAACGAGCAGAGAAGCAGACCAGAAACAAGCTCCAGCCGACACACCCAACTCAGGTGGCTCGAGAAATCCAGTCTGAAGTGCTGAAAGAAAATCCCCACACACAGAGAAGTCTAGTCCAAAGGAAAGATATTTCACAGGCAACAGTCTCCAGAATAATTCATGACAATCTTGGGCTGGAGTGACGTCATAAAGCGTGCGGTCACACAACTGAGTGACTGAACACAACTGAACACTGCCAAGTCATCTGTGGCTTATTACAGGAAGATGGAACAGGAGACAGGCATACAAGTTATTCCCTTCTCTCATGTGCCTGTAAAATCTCCTGACGCATCACCGATGGATTTCTGTGGTTTTGGTCTCCTGAAACGACGGCTCGGAAGTCGCCAACCAAGAACCATTGATGGGCTATGGAAAGTGTGTCAGCAGGTGTGAAACGAACTTCCCATGGAGTCCCTCAAACTCAGCCTACTTTAGTGGAAATTATGGTGCCGGGCGATAGTCCAACAACGTGGCTCTCACATCGAACACAACCGATGGTGGCGCCATGGTATTACACCATCGTAACAGAACTGCAAAGTCGTCTTATTTTATCTGAATCAACCGTCTGCATACAACTCACCAAATTAAAGTGATATTCTTGTATTAGCATTATTATACAGGGTGTAGAGGAAATTCCCAAAACAGTCAAATAACTTTAGAACAACGGTGCTAGAGTCAGGTCTATCAGGAAAGTGTTAGTGCTTGATTGAAAAAAGCATGCCCAGCACCTCTTGTGTAACAGCTAAGAAGTTACGAAGACTAAATTTTGAGCCATGACAGACAGAAAAAAAAAAATTCCAAAAAAAAGTAGTAGACAGTCACTGATTTAATATGAGTGGATCTCCACTCTTTACATAAGAAAACAAAACCATGAAATATCACTAAATAAAATTAAGGAAATTTATTTTGATGGAGATTTAAACATTACTTACTTTGCATGCTGCCATTTTGAAAAAATTAACGAACACTGCCATTCTCCCCGTAATTTTCCCTACTTAAATTTTATTAAATTAATATATATTTATTATTGTTAATTGTAATCACTTATAAAAAATCGTTGGATATTTATAAATTTCACTAAATACAATTAAGGAAACTAACTTAGATGGAGATTTAAACACGGAACACTTCGGATGCCACCATTTTGAATAAATTAACGAACACAGCCATCAGAGACAACACCATCCAAAAGGAAAGTGTTATATCATCATAAAAAGGCATTGTTAATCGTATTTCTACCAATAATAAGACCTAAATTATGACTATCTATGATCATGTAACAATGTATAAATTTTCAGTGCATAGGCTTTCTTTCTAGGTGTTGTTGTCAGAGACCATCAATAACCCATTCTCCTTCTTCCTTGCAAAGGAACTTATCCACTTTTTTCACTTTTCTGTAATGAACTCATGATGTTCTCCACTTATATCATCTGAGAAACAGTGACTGATAATAAAAATAGTAAAATAAAGAGGGTTTTTTTTCCTTCTTTTTTTTTTCTGTATATTACATATTTTATTTCTCGTGACAAGTCAGAAATAGGGACCGCATTATATAAGAGGATAAAATTTTTACTGTTTTTTTGGGCTCTGAAAGTGAAATCACATTATACAAGATGCACATTATAGTAGAAAAAATATGGTAACAGCAGACATGCTGAAAGGAGTTTGGGATGAGATTGGCTATAGTCTTGACATTGTCCGGGTGACTTGAGGGAGTCGCATAGGATATTTGTAATGTGCTAGAGTCAAAAAATATTTGAGTTTTTCTGCATTTTAAACCCGGTCTGGTTAGTTTATGTTATAAAGTAAATGCATAGTAAAATTTTGAAATGCCGGACATCATTTTGAATCACCCTGTATAATAATTTTGCGAAGCAAGATGCAGAACTAATCAAAAGCAGGGTAAGACACAATATAAAAAGAGTACAGATAATGTCAAAACCAGAAATTCAAGAAAGATTGCAATTAAAATCCCCAAAGACTATTAGTGAAGCTACTGAATTAGCAGAAGAAGTTGAATTGTTATGTAATACTATAGGAAATCATGTAAAGGTATCCCATTAGGAAAAGAAAGATAATAACGTAGAGAGTCTATTAGAGAAAATAGAAGAGATGATAGACAAAAAATTAGCAATCAATCACAAGGGAAATCAAAATAGGTTAAGTTATAAGGTAACTGGAGAAAAAGAAACAGGGAATAATGAAAATGAATTAAAGAACTGCCCATGTAACAATAAACATATTGCACTAAGAGAAGAAGAAATGAGGCCATTAAGAAAAAGAATAGCTGAACTGGAGGAAACTGTTAGAGGAGAACAAAGGTTTAAGGGGACTTCAAAGGGGATGGAAAGTACTAAGACAAACTGTTTTAGATGTGGAAACCAGGGCACATTTCAAAATATTGTAGAAATCACTTAAACTAGTAAGCACTGCTCCAGCAGTCAGCTGAAAGTCATGTAAATCTGGTCGACATTAAAAAGGTTGAGAACAGATGGCACATCTTAGATGTGGAAATAGGTAAATGTAAGGTATCCATGCTTCTAAGTACAGGATCGAAAGAATCAATTTTAAATAGTGAGGTAATTAAAGATCTTAAAAAGCAATTTGAAAGGATAAACTGTTACTACTGAGTAAGGGGATTGGGGATGAAATTGTAGAAGTAAGAGAAGCTATCAATGCAAATGTCAGCATAAATGGGATGGAGGCAGGAAAAAGACAGTTCTTGATCATGAACCTAAGGGGATTGCAGGGAATGATTTAATCTCTAAAACTGCCATTGATGTTGAGGAAGGGGAAGTGAATAGTACTAAACCCATGAGGAGGTCTTTCACATTTTGGATGAAGAAAAGCGATGTGGGACCTATCCAGAGAGATAATTTTTTCGTAATGTTAGAAGAATGCAGTGAATGCTTTGGCAAGAAGATAGAAACACTGACTGGAGTTACTGACATATCAGCTAACTTTAAGATTGATATGAAAAACCCTATACGTACAAGACATTATCCCATCCCACAAATACATTTAAATAAACTAAGAGAAAAAATTGGGCAATATCTGACAGCAGGGATCACTGAACCTAGTGACTCAGATTGGAATTCACATAGTATCTAAGCAGGATGGTGATTATTAGGTTCACCTTGGACCTATGGAGGGTTAATGACAAGACCGAAGTGATGGATTTTCCCCTTCCCATGATAAAAGACATCATCAATGATACCACTAAATGCAATATAATGTCAGTGATCGACTTAAACTCAGGATACTTGCAGCTTCCTCTCAATCAGAAAAAGAGAAAATGCTTTGCTTTCTCGACAACCTGGGGAAATACCAATTGACAAGGATGCCCCAAGGGGGCAAAAACTCTGCACATGCTTTTCAGTCGTATATGACTAGCATCCTGGGTGAGCTTGTGGGCAGATGGGTCCACTGTTTTCAAGATGCAAAATTTCCATTGGACTAGTATCACTAAGTATAGAGAAATAAATAAATGTCTAGAGTGATACGGATACTTAAGCGTTTATTGCCGACACGTTTCAGTATTACACCATCTCAACAGGCATTAAAAAAAGTAACTTTTATTCTTGTTGTACCATATGTTCATGATGGTCATATGTAATTTCACGTATTTGAAGTAAAATAGTTGGATAAGATCCAAAATTTCCAATGGACTAATATCACTTAGTATAGAGAAATAAATGGATGTCTAGAGCGATACGGATATTTAAGCGCTTATTGCCGACGCGTTTCGGTATTACACCATCTTCAACAGGCATTAACAAAAGTAACAATTGCATTAACAAATAATCGCTTAAATATCCATATCACTCTAGACATCCATTTATTTTTCTTTTCGAGATAACGTGCTCATATGCAGTGAGTTGTTTCATGAACATATTAAGATGGTAAAATGGGTATTTGAAAGTTTAGACAGAAGGGGCTCATCATAAAAAAGGGCAAATGCTAATTTTGCCAACCCAAGATGACATAGTTCGGTCGAAGGTGTTATCCAAAGAAGGGGTCACCCTTCACTTTGAAAATCTAGAGGCTATTAGGACTTTGCCAAAAACTAAAAATGTAAAACAGGTACAATCCATAATGGGATCCATTAATTTTTATAGGTCTTTCATCCTGAACCTATCCAAAATATAGTCACCATAACAAACCTAACTAAGAAAGGTGTTAGTTTTCGTTGGGATAATGAATGTTTTTATTTAATTTTTTTTTTTTTCTAATAAAAAATCCAATACGCCCATCCAGGGCACGTATGGCCTGAGGCCGACGAGTTAGGTCCCTGGATGGACCAGGATTCACGACTGCTGTATGATGGTCGCAGCAGCCGGGGGAGATGGTCTATGGTCTATCACTGATGGTCACCCATCTGGTGACTAGCCGTGCCTGATATAGCTTAACTTCACAGTTGTGTTCAGTGAAAGCCCACCAGGACACGGCCTCCTCAAAATGTGAGAACGCATATTCTGAAATTAGGGCCATGCTTATGAACCCTCTACCTTCTATCTCCACCAAAATATGGTCGTCAATTTTTATTGGATACGGATATCGGATGGGGCTGTGGGAGCAATCCTCCAGCAAAGAGACGGGATGGGACTCAGGCCCATAGCATTGAAATATGCTATGGGCCTAAGCTGAAGGGAGCTCAGGTCAGATATAGCACGATTGGAAAAGAATGCTTGGCAATTGTGATTGCCCTAATGCATTTTAGTCACACGGTCATAGGGTTTGGTTTGATTGTTCGATCCGACCATAAGCCAATGGCCATTCTACGAAAGATGCAAGGACACAACCATAGGATATTGACGTGGGCCCTCAAGATACAAGAATATTGCCCTACAGGGTGGCTACTCAAATTGCTGGATAAAATTCAAGTACATTTCAAGCTTTTCAAGGGTAAAATTTCATAATTTCAAGTACATTAATTAAAAATCAGAGAAATTTATGCTTTTAGTTTTTAATAATAATAATAATAATAATAATAATAATAATAACAACAACAACAACAACAACAACAACAACAACAACCTTCGTGTGGTCCTACGTCCGCATCGTGCGAGGGGGGCAACATCTTAGAGAGATGGCCCTGGTTAACAGGTCTGAACTACTCTACCCCGAGATTAATCTTGAGAGTCCAGATGACCCAGCAGGGCTAATGAACTGATTACATCAACCGAGGGGCTGCTGATGATGGAGATGGCTAACAGGACCACCCATTAATTGGTGATCACTATGATTAGTGATAGTGCGTTATCTGATACCGGCTCGGACGTCACCCGGCTTACCAAGGTCTGCGCTCGTGGGTTAGGCAGAGGCTCACGTTCAAAAAATATGCCACAATCCCCTAGGGCCACTGGTGACGACAGCAGCACCAACCCCTGTTTGGCTACTGCAATGCCACAACCTGTCCCTAGTGTTTCAAGAGCTTCTTTGCCCTCGACCACTAAGGCAGGCAAGCCATGCCAATGCATGAAATGGACAAACGACAAACCATTTTATCATGCGAGCCTACTACACAGTCACTAAATTGGAAACTGACACTACAGCTTACAGACAACGGTTATATAACATTTTCAAAGAGACATATCCTCACATCACAGTCACTGAACAACGCATTGCAGATCAGCGTCGCACAATTGTTATGAACAATTTAGTACCCTTACCCACGCTGCAGAAAATAATGCAAGAAGTTGCACAACAGCTACAAGAACACGAGCCACCTATATAAACCGACACTCAATACACATATTCAAACTATAACACTGACATGACTAATGAACTTGTAGAACAAACACTCAACAACAAACTTCACCATGATATTCATCCACAACACAACATGAATACCAAACTTATTGAAACATTAAATGACACCCTACGAAGATACATTACAGTTTACACGGGAACAGATCCCACACAAAGATCAGATATACCTAAAATAAACAAACAGCAAAACAGGGGAAATTTTATCTTACATGAACACACATCTTACCACAGTACATTGAAGAAGGTCTATCTTTAGAATACATACACCTACTTATTTATGTTGGGTCTCTTACAGTTATATCCACACTGGGTAGGAAACTATGGTGGGCTCCGCGACCACCTTCCGCAGATCGCCACCAGATGGCGGTAAAGCTGACCTTCACCGAGCGACCACCAGAGGCCACTCCGAAACCCGCCTGGCACTCTGGAAAAGGACCAGAACCAAGGAGATCGATCGCAGCAACCACACAGAGACTCACTGATCGCCTGGCCGTCAACATCACCGATCTCCAGCAGCATGAACGAACTCTCGTACATTTTTTATAATTTCTTATGTAAATAATATAATTTTGTAGCAAACAATTCAGTTTTAATTAAATCACCGTCTTACAAAACTAAGTGTAATAAAATTGAGTCGGATACACCCTCACGCATGAACAAGTTACAACTGGCAACGCTATAGAAACCAATCCATAAACACATACCAAAATTATATACCCAACAGAAACCTAAATGGCAAAATCGGATTGAGTCTGAGATTGACGAAATCCGCAAGCAGTTAGGTAGACTTACACAGTACACTAAAAACAACATTCTATCAAAGCAGAACAAACGCCTCAAACAGTTATTTAAGAAGATTAAAAACACACACCAGACATGAGCAGTACAATCAACACATTACAGAATATATGGACGCCTTAAAACAAACGTTAGCTGCAAAAACACAACGCCTGAAGAGATACAAAACATACACTCAGCGCAAACAGCAGAATCAGTTATTCGCAAACAATGAGAAGACATTCTATAAGCAGTTAAACAAAGATTATACACAGACACAAAACGCTGGTCTGCCAACACAAACAGCACTCCAACATTATTGGTCATCTCTTTGGTCTGTCTCAGTTAAACATAATAGGGAAACTAGCTGGATCAGAGAAGAGGAACAATTAGCATCCACACTATCAAACATGCCTTATACTAACATAACAGCAGATGAACTCTCACAAGTCATTAAATGTACTCACAACTGGAAGGCTCCAAGGATAGGATTCAGAACTTCTGGTATAAGCGCTTCACCCTGCATCTGGCCCTTGCAAAACAGATCTCCAACACTTTGCAAACACCACAGACATTGCCACATTTCCTCACACAAGAAATAACATACATGGTACCAAAGTCACATAACACTACAGATCCCAAACAATTTAGACCTATCACATGCCTGCCTACACTTTACAAAATAATAACTGCCTGTATCGCAAAAAAAATTTATACACCCATAGACACAAACAACATTCTCAATGAGCAGCAAAAGGGATGCCGTAGAAATCACATAGGTTGTAGGGAGCAACTCCTGATAGACTGTATGGTCCTACAGCAAGCTCACAATAAACATCGACACCTCCATGCTGCATACATTGACTACAAAAAGGCCTTTGATAGTGTCCCACACTTATGGCTTTTATATACGCTACGATTATATAAATTAAACCCCACAGTTACCACATTTTTAGATAGTACAATGCAGCATTGGAGAACTACACTACACCTCACACCCAACGGTGAAACCATCACTACTGACAAAATACAGATAAACTGGGGCATCTTCCAGGGTTTTGTCTTGCACTAAATGCACTTTCAAACAGACTGAACAGCATAACTTACGGCTACACAATTAAACATAATAAAAGCTGCCACTACACGCTTTCACACTTACTCTACATGGATGAGATGAAAATCTATGCCTCCACACAAACACAATTGCACCAATTACTTGACATTACACAAACATTTTCAGAAGACATACACATGCAATTTGGGTTGGACAAATGCAAAACTATTCACATTGAAAAGGGAGTAATCAGGGAAGAGGGCTTCACATTAGAAGAACCAGACTACATAGCTGCTATGGAAAATGACGAATTTTACAAATATCTAGGATTTAAGCAAGCCAAGCTTCTGGGGCACAAACACATAAAGAATACACTCACTAAACAATATCTTCATAGGCTAAAGACGATACTTAAAACGCATTTAAATTCCAGAAATTTAATCAACGCCATCAATTCTTATGCCACACCAATACTCTCCTACTCCTTTGGAGTCATACAGTGGACACACACAGATCTTGACGGACTTCAAAGGAAACAACGTAAACTGCTTACAAAGCACAGAAAGCACCATTCACATGCAGCTATTGAAAGACTCACCCTGCCTCGTTCAGAGGGAGGCAGAGGTCTTATTGACATAATAGATCTACACCAGAAACAGTCTCAGTCACTCAGAGAATTCTCTTACTCTAAACAACACACATCACCATTACACAAAGCAGTCTGCATGGCTGATACAAAATACACACCTTTGAATATGAACAGCTTGCAGAACACCCATAACATTCCTACAACATGCACTAAACTTCTGTCATGGCTCGGAAAGGAACTTCACAGTAGACATCCTTCTGACCTCAACCAGCCACACGTCGACAAAAAAGCATCGAATTTTTGGTTGAGTGAAGGAAGTCTCTTTGGGGAAACTGAAGGAACCATGATTGCCATACAAAACCAGGTTATTAACACTAAACGCTACAGAAAACATTATCAAAGATTCGACTGATGGGTCTTGCAGGAAATGCCATATCGCAGAGGAAACCATCCAACACGTCATATCCAGTTGCAAAATATTCACGCAGACATATTTACACAGACATAACCAGGTAGCCAACATCATACATCAACATGTAGCTAAGATACACAAGCTAAGGGACATTCACACTCCATACTATAAATATATCCCCAACACTGTCTTAGAGAACACCACACAAACTATATTTTGACAGAGCTATAATCACTGACAAAACTATCCCTCATAACAGACCAGACATTACACTAGTAGATAAGCAAAACAAAGTGACTTACATGATTGATATCTCCATCCTCAACACACACAATTTACAAAAGACATACACTGACAAAATCACTAAATATACAGATCTTGCACACGAAATAAAAGCCTTTGGGGAGTTAACAGAGTACACATTGTTCCTATCGTTCTTTCTACCACTGGGGTTATTCCACACTCGCTACACAAAAGCCTGTCGACACTAAATTTAAACCCACACTTATACAAAAACTTACAGAAAGCCACAATTCTAAACACCTGTCACATAGTTAGGAAATTCCTACACCCAAACATCAATACTCCCACGAGTGCATAACTTTCCTCCCTCGCATTTGAGTCTCTTGGGCTTGGCCCTCATTTTGGATTGGCTTCCGGAGTTGATCAGAGTTTGGCTTCCGGAGTTGATCAGAGTTTGGCTTCCCCACACAATAATAATAATAATAATAATAATAATAATAATAACAATAATAATAATTAGCTGGTAATGCCAGTAAATCACATGACCACTTTAAGGCACTGTACAGGCATATTATGAAAACTGAAAAAATGCCCGACTTGCCGAAACAGCTCAAACATCTTATTTTTTCCTTATCTAGATAAATGCTAGAGGTATCTGTCCTACAGGTGATTTATTTTTAAACTATTTGCAGCACGCAGTAAGACTTTTCTATCTGCTTCCTCCCCTAATTTCAACGTCCCAGGCCTTAAGGAAGCATAGACAAGTAACATTTTTATGGTAAGTAGACTAAAAAAAAGTAGAGATTATTTAGTTCCGACAGAAAACATTTAATAATGGTACACAGAAAGGAATTCTTGAAATGGTTTTCATAATAAAAGGCTTTCTAAATAATGGTTTTCTAATTTACATTACAAGTAAAAATGAAACAAACAAGAAAACAAAAAATAAATAATTTTTCACAAGATTTTATGAATTCCAAAAATTCAGTGGTGGGAACAGTTAGTTTGCCAAAATCAGATACACTTTGATTTTTGGATTTAAACAATGAAAAACTGCTGCTGATCATCTAAAGTTTTCGTATTTAAATAAAAACATTAATGTTTTTTAAAAATTAAACAGTTGAAGTTATGTGTGAGTAATAATACTCATGTCACACAAGTTCTATTTTAATTGTGTGCATGCTTTTTTAATTTCGTTATCTAGCGATCTGGTTTCTTCGTCAATTTCACCTTTCGTTCTTCCAATTCTTTTATTAATAATTTAGTTCTTTTTAGTTATTTTGCCCTTCTTTCAAATCCCTTTGCAGTTTCTTCTTTTTTAATGATTCGTGATATTGTTCTCTAGAATGGTGCACGGCATTCAAAAGCGATTTAGTTATGGGAATACTCGTTACTTCACCATAAGCCTGGATTGTATCATAAACACATCTTAAAGCAATCATCATTTCTTCTTTCATGTTGTCAATGATAATGACATTGTTAATAGAGAAGCCTCGTTCCATAGAAGCATTTCCATGTGATAAAATTAAAGAATGAAAAAGTGCTTTTTTTAAACAATTAGCATCATTCTTGAGTATGGCAACAACTTTCATCCAATAAGTGTCCACTCTATCTTTTTTCAATTATAAGTCTGGAATGCATTCTGTCTTCTAACTTCATCAATTGCAAGTGTGAACTTTTTACAAGCAATTTCAGCAGTATGACCATCGATCCAATTATTATCTACAAAGATAGTGAGCAGACTCTTCCCGTGTCTTCTTTTAGACATTATGTTTATCATACGTTAGAAAAAAGTTGAATATTGCTATGGTGTAACCACCCAACCAACCAACCAACGTGGTATTCCCATGAACACTTAGGCACGGAGACCTAAATCGTCAGATGTTACTGTGCGCAAAGCCAACGAATCGCTACGGTGGGTAGCACTTTGTTCTTAAACGTAGCTTTTCGCTTCGTTTGTGACGTAAGAATTAAGCAGCGAACTCCCTCTCGAGTCCTCTCGTTGGCTTAGTTGATGCGATACTATTATTAACTGGTGGCGAAATCAATAAACAAACCACAACCAATAGTATAAATAATTGTGAGCTTCAGACGAAGAAAAATTCCCGGCAAAATAAAAGATTTCAAGTACAATTCCTGCTTTTCCTGAAATTCCCGACGCATAGCCACCCTGCCCTAAGGTTCAACACATCAAGCGGGCAGAAAATGTGGTAGCCGACATGCTTTCACGTGCGCCTACAGAAGTGCTGAAGACAAGGCAAATAGCTTTTAGTTTCAGCACTAAAAATTAGTTTTAGTGAATTGAGAGACTTTTTATAGATGGATAAAGTTTAGATCCTGAACTAGTGAAAATAATGGGAGGGGTGAGTGACAGAAACAGCAATATGAGAGAGTACGTTAAATTAAATGATGTGCTTTATCATATAGGAGTCAACAATCCTAAAAATGATTGGGAGAAGGGAACACAGTTGGGTGTGGGGGAAGGTGAAAAATTTAACATTACCGAACAGTACATTCCACAGGTTTCAGGGGGCAAAGAGGACGAGAGCCATTTGTTGTGAAATCTCACGGTATTGCTATTGGCATGGAATGAGTAAGGATGTTCGAGGATACATCGAGTCCTGTGAGGTGTGCCAGAGGTCTCGCTTAAGAAAAGGAAAGGCGCCCATACAGGAAGGCATAAATGCCACAAGACCATTTCAGAAAGTAGCCGTGGGACGTGATTGGTCCGGTACGAGAAAGAATGACGGAAACCACTTTATTGTAGTTTTTTATTGATGTGAAGAGTAGGTTCCCAGAAGCCAAGACCATTCCAAATCAATGCACAGCAAATATTGTTACGGTATTTGAGGAACTAATAGAATGTCAATATGGCATTCTCGCTGAGTTGATAAGTGATCAGGGTGCAAACTTCATATCTGAGATGGTGAAACGCGTCTGTGGAGACCAAGGAGTGAAAAAAAAGTCCACCATAGCATACTGCCCCAGACAACCATAGATAGTTGTATAGTCTGGTGGAGAGTCTGAACCAGACAACCATAGATAAAGTTTCGTGAAAATAAACCACTGAAATTGGCAAATCGGCTGTGTTCCATTAGAGAGTCTGAAAATGAAAATCTCGAGGAAACCCCTGCAACTCCTCCTTTATGGGCAGGATTGTATGGTTGGGAGGAAAGGAAAGTTGTTTAGGCAGTGGCAATAAACGATTACAGGGAAAGCCTTGTTGCAACTCGACTCTCTAAATTTTATAGTATTGAAGGCAAAGAAATATCTCGAGTGAATTTCTCCGAAGTGGAGATAAAAAAGACCCAAGGATCTAGGATATTGAGTACAATACCCTGGCCCTGAGACAATGACAGAGGTCGAGGTCACGGAGCATCACTCGGCTTGGGTGGACACCTAGCCCTTCAATAGGTGACCAGGGGGAGGGGGTGAGTACCCCATGCCCTTCCCGAAAATAGCATCTCAGGTGCTGAGATGTAGGGTTTACTGCACTAGACGACCATTAGCCTCCGAGAAAGAAAGTCGAGGAGCAACTCACTCTGCAACAACGTACCCCTTTAAGCTTAAATGTAAATAAATGTAAAATATTCCTGTTGATTGGAGTCAGAGTCTCAGTCTATCTACAGGGTGCATAAGGTATTTGAGGACAGATTCACGTCAAGAAAGAAAACAGAGATAAAAGTCGAGATAACTTTATTATTGAAACATATCATGAGCATATAAAGAAACCTTGTTATATGGCTATGCTATTCAATGAATCTGCCTTCAGCTTCTATAACTGCTTCAATGGAAGGTCGAAACCGTCGACATGCGCTAGTCAAATGGTCATTACTTGAACAATGGCAGCTTCCAATTCATCTTTGGTGTTATGGGGGTGTTCATTGACTTCTCTCTCCACAATGCCCCATATGTAGTAGTCCAATGAATTCAGGTCAAGGGAGTAGGAGGCCAAAGGTTAAGGGTTACGTGATCATGGAAGTTGTCAGCCATCCATTCCTGTGTCATGCGAGACTTGTGTGCTGGGATAGAGTCTTGCTGAAACACATAAGGAATTTCGTTGCGTATCATGTCTATCCAAGGCTTAACAGTTGTTTCAAGGGTGTCAACGTAGACCGCAGAGTTAACTTTAAGGTCTTGGGGAAAAAAATGTGGAGGCATCACATGTCCTTCACTGCTGACAACCCCTAAAACCAAGACAGTTGCAGGAAATTTTGTATCCATAACTCGTGACATTTCCGAAGGGTCTGCACATAACCATCTGTCATTTCTTCTGTTCACCTTCTGATCCTGGTCAAAGTTTTTTTCATCAGAGAAAATCCACAGCAAATCAGCTTCACACGGATATTTCAGCTTGTTTAAGAGCCTGTTCGATCTGAATAGGCAGTTTTTTCATGTTTTGTCTAACATAAACTGACCTCTTCGCATAACGTACGAGTGATATCTGATGTTTTCATGGACAACAAGATCTTTGGTAAGTGACCTCATGGATGTTCTGGGATTGTCATCGATGGCCTGCTGCACTTGTTGAATAAATTCAGGTGTTCTGATGATGTCAGAGCTTGAAGCATGCTTTTTACACTTTGCTACTGGTACAACATTGCCATTTTTGGTCTCCAACACCTTCTGCACTTTGTGGGCGAATGATCTTGTGACCTTTAGAAATCGTGATATCTCTATATCGCTGTGCTCTGCCTTTATTACCACGATTACTGCATGTCTCTTCATAATTTGTGTTACTTGATGGTCTGCCATTTTGCTATCAGGAAACGGAAAGGACATACAATTTACTGTAGTGCAGCAGTAGCCAAACGAAGCTGTGTCCTCAAATCCCTTACGTACCCTGCTTGCTACACTTACACAAGTGGTTAGCAGCAACGAATTCGTAACAAGCTTGGGCGAGAGGCGATTGCAGCTCTCGGCTCGTTATTACCTAGTCAAGAGAATTGGAGAAGCGAGAAAGGTTGCTATTTGTGTGAGTAAGGAACATTGGATAAGGAGAATAAATAGAAAAAACGAAGGAAGGAAACTTGAAGGTTTTGGATTGGGAGAAAAGGTATGGCGACTGATTAAGGGGAAGGGAAAAAAACTAATTTGGATATCGCTATAAGGGACCATTTCGAATAGTAAGAAGAACTGGTGATGTTTACTACTGCATGAAAGGGGTGCAGGATGGTGATGAAATGGTGGTACACGTCGACAGTCTAAAAAAATACTTTGATATAAGAACCCAGAAAAGGAAGATGAATAGCACTCACCGAGGGATGAGAATAGGGATATACACAAAGATGAGGTTCCAATAATCACAGACAGACAAAATGGAATGGAACCTGGAGTTGAAAGGACCGAAGGTAGGGGTCGCTACAATTTGCATGAAAGTCCTGAGATTGTGTGCCACTTAGTGGCGGTGAAGTGTTTAAATACAGTTTCATAAGTTTTATAAAAGGTATTATAACGATGTTGTTTCGTTTTAATAAATTGTTAAGTCAGTAATTGTTAATGAATCTGTTAATACTGATATGTTAAGTCCCGTTGTTGAACCCGGATGTCAGCGCAACAATGTGTGCAATGATGTTCAGGGGCATTGTTGGAGAGAGATTTTCGGGGAAAAGATGCTAAAGTTCTTTGCATCATCTCTCCCAAGAAAATTGCTGTTCCTCTATTGTTGCTGTTTGGCAGTGAAGCCAAGGTTTTTGAATCAACAAGGCCATTGAACTCCATGATCCTGTGTAAAAAATGTGGTATATGTGACTGTGAAAGAAGGACCGAGTGCTGAGATCGAACCTTTTTATTTTCCCGTTTTCATCCAGAGGTCTAGTTGTTTTAGCTGTGTAAATTTCGTGGAATTTTTGTTAAGATACTAATGTTTTAAGAGAACCAATAGTAGTGGAAGAATCTAAGTATAGATACCATTAAGTTGAATTATCAAAACTGTAAACTGAAATATCTTTATATGTTTTCCATTGTTTATTAATATTTTTTTCATTGTAAATATCATCTTGAATCATTAGGATCGTTTTCATAATTTGTTTTAATTAAATACCTTATATCCCTAATTGAGAATATCGACTCCGCATTTGAACACGTGCAATACTACTTTGACGCATACAAATTTCTGTATCCGTTTCAATATAAATGTTGTGACCCTTTTGAAAAAAACTATTCAGTAAAATCAGAAATGTGATTGTTTAAGAAAAACATTTCTCTTAAGGAATATAGAACCAAATGAGTAAAGATGAAATTAAATGTAACACAGATTTAATTTACTTTGTATATTTTTGGCACAATATTTAATTTATATTTTTCACAGCAGCTCTCATTCCTCTACTTTTACACCCTGCGAAACTTCCTTGTTTATTGTTGCAGCATGATAGCATGACACAATAATTTTATATTTTAAAAAGAGCTCCTCTATGCTCTATGTTACGTTCGTTCGAGGGCATCAAAATGGAGGCAAATATCACGTATGGCAGCAGGTGCTAATCAGATTGCAAAGTAGTGAGGGAAAACACGTCCATGTTTTCCCTCATGCAGTGCTTTAGCTGAGAGTGAGCGTGAGGAGGGTGGTGTCCACTCTCACTTTTGTGGCTGTTGTCCGTCATTTTAATCCTGAATGCACTCAGCCATGCATAGGAGAATGCATGCTTTCTGCTCAAATATACGTATGATGCTTACAGTCTCACTTAGAATTCTCTTTATTTGTCTATTTTTCTTTTAATAGTTTGACCTTTTAAAATATCCTACTAACATCGAATTTTAAAGAGCAAAAATGATACAGGCAGCGAATTTGTTACGTTCCTGCATGTAGCTATCATTTTGACAAAGGCTTTTTCAGTTTCCTGCCTTGCTGCAAAGAGGAATTATGGCTAATTCAATAAATATGGGAAAGTTCTGTTGTTTTTTATTAAAATTAAAAAAAAACAACAAACTTTCAAGTCTTTTTTGTAAATTTATTTATTTATTCCTATAATATTTATGTAAAGAAATAAAATGGAACAAGTAGTTGTACCTGCAACTACAGGCCTAATTTAAAATTCCATAGCTTCAGGTAACAATAAATTTTCCTAAAATAATGATGAATCTTTAGTATACCGGTAAACTGTAAAACATTATTTTTTTGCTTTTTTCTCCTATTCTTCTATTTGATGTAAACTGTAATTTGAAATTTCCTTTAATTATATTTGAAGGGGGGGGGGAGTATTTTCTTTTGCCTCTATTCTAGGCATGTTTTTTTTTTTTTTTTAAAAAAACTTTTTTTTTTGAACACTAAATTTTTTGCTTTGTAGTTAACACTTTTTTTTTTTTTTTTTTTTTTTTCAAATTTTCAAGTTTTTTTGCTTGAAAGGAATCCAATTGGGATTTACATAGTTATTCACACTACTATGTTCTCTGGCCTCTTGAGTGCCAATTTGGGAACTAAACTGGTAAATTCATTTACAGCCTATATATTAATTACCGTAATTTTCAGTATTAATGCTGCAGTGACTGACAGGCCACAACAGCAAAAATTTAACAAAAGTTAAAAATCAACAATAGTTAGGCCGTAGCGACTGATTGCCCACACCCCATCCCATACAAAATCTGTAATCTAAAATTAGTTTTCTTATATGCTTCAATAAAAGTAATATGCATTACAGTGGAAAAATTTTTTAATTTCGTATATTTAATATATTGCTGCATACATTTTATAAATAATTTTTTTTTAATTTAAATAAATTAAATACAGGGTAACAACTATTGAGCTATATGAAAAAAAAAACTTGATAATTTTTGAACAATTGGCGAGATTCAGTTAAAACCTGGCGGTTGAATACGGGCATATTGGGATTTATTTGAGCATGTGCAATCATGTTGTTGTTGTTAATGTTCATTTTTTGTTGAAAATTTTAGAAAATGATCTTATCCCTATTATCCAAAGTGACCCAGATTTCGAAAAGATGTGGTTCATGCAGGACGGATCATGACCCAATCAGACCAATAAAGTGTTTGAACTCCTGGAAGAGCACTTTGGAGAGTGCATTCTGGCTTTGGGGAATCGCTTGGATGCCATATTCTCCTGATCTCAACCCTTGTGACTCATTTTTATGGGGCAATATTACAGACAAAGTTTACGCAAATAACCCGAGCCATCGCTGAGCTCAAAACAGCCATTCAGGAGGTCATTGAAAGCACCGATGTCTCGATACTTCAGCGAGTTTTGCAGAATTTTGCTCTTTGCTGCGCCACATCATAGCCATTAATGGCAAGCATATCAAACATGTCATAAATAAAATCCGAATATCTGTAGTTACTTTTAACATTTGAATAAAATTTCTGAACTCTGTCGTTTTGAAAATTTGATTTTTAATTTCATATAGCTCAATAATTGTCATGCTGTATATAAACATGCAATAAAATTACTAGAAACTTCCAAACACTGAAGTTTCAGAATCAGCCCAGCTTTTGTCATGGCTGCACTTCCACCATGCTGTTGTTGATACCGAGCACTCATATTCTTGCAGAGTTTAAAGCCAGTTTAACAACTCCTTTCCCAAATTTGGCCAGAACACAGCTCTGTATCTTTTTGATTGCTTACATTTTGGCTGAATAGCAAAGTCACTCACATCTTTCTTCCAACGCTGAATAAATTTTTCGTTGAGTCCTAACTGCCTTGCAGCTGCACAATTGCTCTTTGGCCTTTTCAATTGCTGTTAGTTTAAAATCTGCTGTATAGCTTGACGTTGCTTTGAAAATGGCAAATTTGAAAAAACATTTTTCCACCATGCTCTTGCTTATAAAATATGGGTGCTTCAAAAAACACTCGAGCGCTTATTTTCAATCACATGACCATTTACCCACGCGAGCGCTCGTGAAGTTTTCTGACAGCCCCGAGGCCATCGAGATAATTGCCCGATCAGTAAATAAGAGTTAACTGCCACAGAAACTCATTATGCTTTCAAACTTTATGTTTTAAACGTAATTATTTATTATTTATTGTCCGGTACTATAATCTGGTGGGGATATATTAGATTTCAATGGATTTATTCTGTTATGACAATAAATATGAGTGTTAAGACGCAAAAATCTACGTACGAGAGTGCACATACGAGAAAAACTAAACTTTAAAGAAAATTTGAAAACTAAGAGAAAAATAAAAAAAAAATAAATAAAATACATAAAACAATCTTCACTTTTATTTTCTGTTCCTTCACCCCTCTGTGTATATTGACCTGTTCTGTGCCTTCAAGTTCATTGCAAAACTATAAACTGCATTGGGAACAGACTTTGAGGTGGGATATTCTTTCACTATCGGCCTTTATTGGAAAGCGAAAGTAGCGAAAGTGATCAGATTTGAAAGTTGATCACGTTGGTCATGAGCACATTGACTACACAACGATGGGAGCGGGAAGTTTTTAGATGTGCCAATGACGAGCGCTCTGTCATTTTTAAATGTAGTGCTCACATTGATCGATGAACATGGGCAGACTAGCAGTCTAAATTGTACCTGGCAGGTACCGGCAAAAAAACACTGCAAGTGCACCTGAGAAAGTAAAGGCAATCTGTCCGGCCCAGCCGGATTTTTCCCAGTGTTCAATCCACCACTGTCGATGAATGCCCACGCTCGTTCGCTATCGAAGTGAATTTTTAGAAGCACCTAAGGTGCTTCACATAAGTATAGGATCACCCATATTTTCCCTTGTCTGCAAGAAACAAAATAAAATAATCAAAACATTGTCACTGCATCAGATTCTCACAACTATTATTTATTGTTTCCACAGAAAATAATGAAAAACAAACAACAACAACAATGAGAATTTATAAAAATAGAAATTAAGCTGTCTCATAAGTATAGGACCAGCATCACTTAATGCCCAATAAATCATCCCTTTTTTCAATATTTTTGAAAATTCGGTTTGGCATAGTTGTGACCAGGTTTTGCAGATAATTTGAATTAATTTCTTCCCAGGCATTCAACAAATCCTTACTTAAATTCTTCTATATTGCGGTACTGTTTACCACCTGCGTAAACAAATCTGGCTAAAGCGCCCCATACATTTTCCACTGGATTGATATCTGGAGATAGGGCAGTCCAGTCCATAATTTGCACCCAATTTGCTAAAAACCACTCAAATCTGTTGTTTGCACGGTGAACTGGGACATTATCTTGCTGGAAAATCCATCTGGTCCCTCCAATCTTCTCCCGAAACAGTAAAAGATGAATACCAAGCAGATCTTGTTAATCTGAAGTCTTCATTTTTCCACTAACAATAGCTAAATTGGTTCCACCATTCCATCCGAAGCCAATCCAGACCGTAAGTGATCCTCCTCCCTGTTGCCATATGAAATACATTTCTTCTAACCTCCTGATGTCATGCCAGTAATATTGCCAGCCGTCTGGCCCATTTAAATTGAAATTTTTCTCCCCTCCCTTCCAATCTTCTGTCCAGAACATCACTGACTGGGCAAAGGCCAACTGTTTCTGCTTGTGGTGCAGTTGGAGTGCAGGTTGCTGTTTTCTTTTCGTGTACACAAGAGATGATGCCTGCTTCACAATACGTTGCACAGTTGATTTTGATACTGGAACATCTTCAGAATTGGCCACCGCACACAAAGTGATTAGTCGTCTTCTGAGGTCTCCCAGTTCTCTTTTTCTGGCCATACTGAGCACCAGCTTTCAAATAATTAAGTACAGCTTTATGTGACCGACTTATAGCCCTTCCTATACCTCGTGCATTCACTCCAGAAGCTTTCAAAGCATCAATTTGACCCCTTTCATAGTCTGACAAGGTGGTGTTACGAGGAATTGTGTTTAAGTTGCTTGTTTGCAGCCACTTGAAAGTTTTTGTGGAGGCAACCCTATTAGGTAATCACCAGTGTCATCTATTGACTGATTAATCACTGCTTTGTTAATTTTTCTGCTCGAAAAATGGCATTAAGTGATGCTGGTCCTATACTTATGGGACAGCTTAATTTCTATTTTTATAAATTCTTATTCTAGTTGTTGTTTGTTTTCAATTATTTTTTTTGGAGACAATAAATAATAGTTGTGAGAATCTGATACAGTGACAATGTTTTAATTATTTTATTTTGTTTCTTGCAGACAAGGGAAAATATGGGTGGTCATATACTTATGTGACGCACCTTATAATAGGATGTGAATTCATCAATAAGTTATTCGGACAATTGCCCTCTGCACAACCGCCACCTAGGACAATTGACACACAAAATCCCCCATACAAGTATTCTAATTCAAGAAAATATTTTAATTTAGATTTTGAATGAAATATCTTGAAATTTGAAATTACAAAGCAAAATATGAAAAATAAAATTCTTTCAGCTATGGTAATAGAGAGATTCAGTGACGAAAATGTTGGGGGAAATTAAAATAAAGAAAATATTAATAAAGAAAATAAAATCTTTGGGGGTTGGGAGGGGGGGGGG
>JAHWFO010083400.1:1248217-1264414 GCA_023313115.1 Rhysida immarginata
GTCGGGATTGTGGCTTGTCGGGATTGTGGCTTGTCGGGATTGTGGCTGTCAGGATTATGACCCTAACCCACGCTTCACCTATTTGCATCAGATCCTTGCAAAACAGATCTCCAACACATTGCAAACACCACAGACATTGCGACATTTCCTCACACAGGGAATAACATACATGGTACCAAAGTCACATAACACTACAGATCCCACACAATGTAGACCTATCACATGCCTGCCTACACTTTACAAAATAATAACTGCCTGTATCGCAAACAAAATTTATACACACACAGACACAAATAACATTCTCAATGAGCAACAAAAGGGATGCCGTAGAAATCACATAGGTTGTAAGGAGCAACTCCTGATAGACTGTATGGTCCTACGACAAGCTCACAATAAACATCGACACCTCCATGCTGCCTACATTGATTACAAAAAGGCCTTTGATAGTGTCCCACACTTATGGCTTTTATATACACTACGATTATATAAAATAAACCCCACACTTATCACGTTTTTAGATAGTACAATGGAGAACTACACTACACCTCACTCTCAACAGTGAAACCATCACGACTGACAAAATACAGATAAACCGGGGCATCTTCCAGGGTGACTCACTGAGCCCACTCTGGTTTTATCTTGCACTAAATGCACTTTCAAACAGACTGAATAGCACAACTTATGGCTACACAATTAAACACAATAAAAGCTGCCACTAACGCTTTCACACTTGCTCTACATGGATGACAAGAAAATCTATGCCTCCACACAAACACAATTGCACCAATTACTTGACATTACACAAACATTTTCAAAAGACATACACATGCAATTTGGGTTGGACAAATGCAAAACCATTCACATTGGAAACGGAGTATTCAGGGAAGGTTAGAAGAACAAAATCACATTCCTGCTATGGAAAAAGACGAATTTTACAAATATCTAGGATTTAAGGAAGCCAAGCTTCTGGAGCACAAACACAAAGAATATACTCACTAAACAATATCTTCATAGGCTAAAGACGATACTTAAAACGCATTTAAATTCCAGAAATTTAATCAACGCCATCAATTCTTATGCCACACCAATACTCTCCTACTCCTTTGGAGTCATACAGTGGACACACACAGATCTTGAGGGACTTGAAAGGAAACAACGTAAACTGCTTACAAAGCACAGAAAGCATCGTTCACACGCAGCTATTGAAAGACTCACCCTGCTTCGTTCAGAGGTGACATAACAGGTCTACACCAGAAACAGTCTTAGTCACTCAGAGAATTCTTTTACTCTAAACAACACACATCACCATTACACAAAGCAGTCTGCATGGCTGATACAAAATACACACCTTTGAATCTGAACAGCTTGCAGAACACCCATAACATTCCTAAAACATGCACTAAACTTCAATCATGGCTTGGAAAGCAACTCCTTGGTAGACATCCTTCTGACCACAACCAGCCGCACGTCGACAAAAAAGCATCGAACTTTTGGTTGAGTGAAGGGAGTCTCTTTGGGGAAACTGAAGGAACCATGATTGCCATGCAAGATCAGGTTATTAACAATAAAAGCTACAGAAAACATATTATCAAAGATTCGACTGATGGGTCTTGCAGGAAATGCCATATCACAGAGGAAACCATCCAACACGTCATATGCAGTTGCAAAATACTCACGCAGACAGATTATTTACACAGACACTTTTAGAAGTGGTTAAACTTTTCTTCTAAAAAGTGTACAATATTTTTAGAATGTTTATTCTTATTCCATTTGGTTTGCATGAAATTCTAGAATATTATTTCACAATTTTTGATAACTTTGGAAAATGTCTCAGCGGAAACAGAAAGACTGTGGAAATCGCTATTTTGATTATTAATGCGATCCTCTTTTTGTTTTAAGCTTTTTATTAGTACATTGTTTGAAAAAACAAATGAACCTTTAATAACTTAAAGTGTGTTTCAAAAAAAATTGTTCCACAGAATTAAGTTGAAGTTGTACATAATTCAACATTACACAAGTAAAAGCAGTGGTGGTGTGACTTCCCCGCCACTAGCATCGCTGCTGCATGCCCTGAAGCGGTAGGCAACGTTGCAAAGCGAGGCTGCATGGACTTACTTCCTTAGACTATGGTATGACCCCTCTCTACCATTAATTCTCGCCACCGACGCCAGCAGCTACAGATTGGGAGCCGTGGTGAATCACCGCCTGCCCAACGGTCTAGAGAGACCAATAGCATATGCCAGCCGGACCCTCACAGAAACAGAACGGAAGTACCCCCAAATCGACAAAGAAGCCCTAGCCATCGTTTGGGCCATTAAAAAACTCTTCAATTATCTGTACATAGGAAAATTTGAGTTGTTGTGAACCATAAGCAACTGACCCAAATTTTTCACCCCCCACAAGTCACTTCCTACCCTCTATATTAGCTGCATGGCCAATTGTGCGGAGTATCTTACCAACTGCAATTACTCAATCGTTTACAAACCAACCACTTGTGTACAATGTGGATTATTGTTCGAGGGCGACTTCAATCAACTGACCAGAAGAGGAAGATGGTTTTGAACTATTTATCATCCATCAAATGAGTCAGCTGCCCATTAGACCGGACGAGATCGTGAAAGCAACCAGGAGCAATCCAAGATTGGGCCGGATTGTCTAAGAGCTCGGACAGGGCCACGATGTAGCCCATTCCGGTTACAAATCCCCAGAAGACAGATACACAATGAGCGCTGGTTGCCTGATGTACAACCATCGGGTGGTGATACCACCAACACTATGGCAACCAGCCCTGGATAACCTCCATACTGCCCATCTAGGAATGGCCAAGATTTAAGACCTAGCCCGTTCGTTTGCGTACTGGCCCGGCATCTACGCCGACATCGAGCACACAGCCAAATCGTGTGTCGACTGTACAATGTACTCCAATGCACCACCTCAATACCATGTGCATCATTAGGAGTACCCTAGAGGACCCTGGGAGAGAATCCACCTCAATTACGCCAGACCAGTAGCGGGCAAGATGCTGCTCATAATTGTGGACGCCTACAGCAAATGGGTGGAGGTAAAAGCGACCACATCGACGACTGCGATAATCACAATAGCCATTCTTGATGAACTTTTCGCCAGATATGGGATAACAACCACGGTAGTTACTGATAATGGCCCCCAGTTCGTTGCCGACAAATTCACTTTGTACCTTAGAGAGTGAGGGGTTAAATTTCACAAACTTACAGCGCCCTACCACTCTTCCACGAATGGACAAGCAGAACATTATGTTCAAACCGTTAAGAACGCTCTGAAAGCTACGGGAACCACCCCAACTAAATTAAATCGCAATCTAAACTTACTTTTGGAACGTTACCGGAGAGCACCACACACCACGATGGAGGAGTCTCCTGCCAAACTCTTCCTCGGACGGGAACTTTATACTTGCCTGGATATGCTGCGTCTGCAAAATGTCAGCTCGCGTGGGCAAGAGAAGCAGCAAGCCAAATTCTCCCCCAAATTTAAATCTCTGTGGGAAGATCAAGCAGTATTTGTACATATGGGAAGGCCCTTGCAGAAAAAATGGGTACATGGTGTTGTTACCGTCACCTAGGAGACCTGCACTACGAAGTGGTGGTTGAGGCAAGTGTTCGAAAAGACACATAGACCAGCTCAAGCCACGTGACTGAGCTTCCTAGTGTGCTATGCCGTGGCGAAACAGAAATGCCGAATTCTTCGTTGGGTGCGTTTTAGTGCGAGTCCTCCCCTAGCAGCGGCTCATTCACCTGCTGAGGAATCCCCAGTTGCGGTTGATGATGGAATATTAACCGTGTCGTCACTTCAAGCCAAGCAGAGGACTATTATCCTCCTCCAGACCAAGATGCCTCCGACAGTCCGACTGGACCCAACCAACCGGATGCCGGAAGTGGTGACCAGAAAGCTCTCCCATCTGATGGCTTAGTGCAATCCGATGAGGAGGGACTCAGTCGCTCTCCGATGCTCGACCGAAATCGCCAACCGCCCCAGTAGTATTCCCACTAGCTTAGTGCAACGGGAGGAAATGTTGTGTCGGCAAACAACAAGTCAATTGTTGTTTCACAGGATGATCGTTAATTGTTATGTGACGTTTCTTTGTGTGTTCTCACTGTTGCCATTATTGTCGTTCCCCTGTGATGATCGACAGAGATGAGCGTTCATCCGTTCCTTACTGCTGATGGATGCTAAGTTATCATCCTTCTGTTTATTGCAGACACAAGGGAGCCCAACATCACGCCATTCCAGGCCAGCGTGATTCCACAGGTAACTACCGTAGCAAGTAAGCACATATACGATTGCTCCTCCCCCCTCACCAGCTAAGACACAGCACAAAGCCCCCAAAGTGCATGAGAGAAAAAAGAACCTAAGTACAAAACACCTGGAGATAAAAGCTGTGTTAAAAGCGTAAAGAAAACAAACTCCAAATGAAACCTTAATTTTTATAAAATCTTTAAATAATTTTTAGATCATTTTTATTGAGTTATCCGAAAATTTACGGAAACTTATCCTTGTCTTTTAAAAAATGTTTAATTTACTGAATAAAATTTTTCTATCTAGTTAATTGTTCTTATTACGGGAATTATTCGTACATTCGTACATGCCAGAATGTTCTATTAGCCAATCAGAAGTGCTCAGCCAGGCTTCTAATTAGGACATTCTGACACCACGCAAGGTTTTTCTTTTATTGTATAAACTATAGGCCTTAGTTTGTAAATGTAAACAGATAGGAATTTTTATTATAAGATATAAAAAGAAATAAATACATGGGTCTATTATAAAAACAACAAATAGAAAACTACAAATACTTTTACGACATAGGGTTCACACATATTAGCCATATTACATTATGACATTCCATGTTAGTTTTAACATATAGCCCGGCAGAAGGAGTTCATACCCTCCTTGTTATTTCTTATTTTGTTTTACTTAGCTTCTAAGGACATATCATTTTTATCTGAAGTTTTATTGTTTTTCCTTTTGTGATATTTGCGATGTAATTGTTTTTGTTAAAAAAACAAAAAAAAAAACGGGATATTATTTTATTATATAGCGGCACTTCGCTTGTTGCGTTGTGGCGTTTATTATGTATTATTCTCTTTTGTTTTAACGATCTGCTGCTGTAACGATGTGTTCGTTGCAACAGTGATCGCGTTATCGATGCAGACATTGTTTTGGTCGGAGTTCTTTATTTGGAGAAAACAGTGTCAGCTTCTAGTTTGGTATTGTTGTCGGGTATTGGTTACGGAGGAAATGAAGTTGTTGCGAGGAGTTGTGTGTTGTAGAAGTGTCGGAGCGAAGGTTTGCTTAAAAGTAAAGAAAAAGGAACATTGAAAGCAAAATGCGATCGTCTTATGCTCATGCCTGAGATGGCGGGTCGAGATTGTTTTTCTCTGTCGGTCCTCCAGAATCATGATTTGATTATGTTTTATTTATTTATTTTATTTATTTAATGTAAGCACTCACACAAAATAAAATTACAATGATAAAAAGCACAATATCTATATGATTTAAAAGACGACAGAATTTAGTAAGGGTTAAACAAAGCCTTAACGGTGAACAAGGGAGACTAAGAATTACACAAGCCAAACCAAGACAACTACTCGTTAATCATATATTGCTTAAGGTTACATTTGAAATGATAGCAAGACAGGATACACTTGTGGGAAGTACAAAGGGCAGCCATACTCCGTAAAGTAAAAGGTAACTTGTTCCAAAGGGATATTGCGCTATAAGGAAACGTACTAGATAAAAATGTTGTCGTTTGAAAAGGAAGCTCGAACTGGTAACGACGAGTTTGTCGGACTCTATCACCTGTTTTAAACCAGTCTCTAACAAAATTTGCAGGATGGTTCTCATAACGAATGGCGCACTCCTATTCAGTCAGGAGTGCAACTTTATAAATGATTTCAATAGTTGATAATTTATGACGAACACACGCCTGCGTGACCGAATCCAGCTTATTAAGTTTAAAGGCAACTCGTATAATAGTGTTATAAGCTACTGTTAGGCGTTTAATGTTCGCCTTCGATGTGGATGACCAAAATACTGCTCCATAAGTAAGACTTTGGAGCCAATATGGGACAATGGCCATATTAATATATTGAGATAATTGCTTCACGATGGAAAAAGTTCTTAGTCTATTGACAAGATAAATTTTACGACGCAAGATACTGATTAAATAGTCAATCATAACATTAAACCGTACGTTGGGATCAAAACTGATGCCCAATATTTGAATTGGATTATTCGTTGTATCTCCTTTAGTGAATACTTGGATGTTAGTTTTCTCCGTTTCAAGCGTAAGGCCTCTATTTTTAAATCATTCAGACAAGTAAAGGAAGTCTTGATTGAGGCATTCAAGAGTATTCAAATAATCCTCACAAGAAAATGAGGTAAATAAATAATTATCATCAACATAACTTAAAATCTGTGTGTTAAATTGATGATTATAGAGAGAAGCTGTTGATACTGCATAAAGTAGCGGTCCTAGGCTAGTGCCCTGAATGATCCTGCGGGTGGAAGATTTCGAGATAAAGAGGTTGGTAAGAAATGATATTAGACCTCTCAAGAAGTAGTCTTTAAAGAGTTCCAAGAAAGTCTTCAAAACTCCTAAGGTTTCAAGATCAACTAACAGTTGGAGCCTAGGAGATAGAATCAATGGCTTTAGATAAGTCTGTCTGTGTGATAAGGAAACTCTTACCTCAATCAAGGGCGCAGATTGCCTTTAGATAAATTTGTAAAGGCACCCAGGTCACTTTTAATTTATTTAGCTGAGTTTGTGTTTTTTCAACACATGTATGCGGACTGATGTTCTTCACAAGTAATGAGTTTTCGAACGCCGCCATAACGTGGCCGCCAGAAACCACTAGAGACGGTAAAGTGTTACTTTTAGAAGATGTTACTCTGCGAAGAACTGATGTTTATTTTTGTTGAAAGATGCTAAGTGTTAGTGGGTTTTGGGTTAAGTTATTATAAAGAAGGATGTGTACGCTCCCAGGGATGGAGCGTATGGACCGCTAGATAAGTGAGCATATACATCTTCTTGGCAGGGGTGGACTCCTTGTGGTCTCTGCTGTCATTTTAAATGGCCGATGCCCAGGCTAGCATGCAGGTGATTTGGTAATTGCGGCGAACACCCAGGTGATGGTTGTCACCTGGGAGGGTTTCAGTGGTTCCCCCTCGCATTAGTAGTATATGTTAAAGGAACCACACAATGTCTTCTACGACGCAAATAAGGCTTCTAACAGGTGATGACAAACGCCCATTAAGTCTGCGGCTACGTTTCCCTGTGTAAGACTAACGACTTACAGGAACGGATACCTGTGCTGGTTGGATCAGTGCATGCGTATTAGGCCTCTGGGTGACCCCTCCCTCTTTACCGGGTATTAACCGGATAACCAAAGAGTTTTTAAGCATTTGTTCTTAATTGAAGGTACCAGATGTAAATTTCGGCAAATGAGGATTTGTTAAGTAGGTATAGTTGATATTACAGGGGCCCATCACCATGAAAGGCAGCGCCTTCATACTTGATGTGGGCGTTTTCTGGAATCGTGCTCTTTCGTTTTTATGTATGAGGGCACCCATTTACGCATATCGATGGCGCCACTGATCCAAATGAAAGCATACAATGCAGGTATCGATACCAACATCTTAGCTTTGCTGAGGTCGAATTTTGAGTTCATTCAGTGCGTGGTTTGAGTTTTGTGAAGGTTTAAAATGGAAAAGATAGAAAATCCCGCCAAAGGCGAAGACTGAAGCCATCAGTTTTTTCATTGAAAGTGGCTGCTTAAACTTGCACGGATTTGTTGGAGATCGTGGATGGTACCATTCCAAGGACTTGCGTTTGCTCTCAGGTGTGAAATGGCACACCCAGGTTTCATCCCCAGTAACAATTTGGTCAAGGAATTCATCACCATGTTGCTCGTAACGAGTCAAGAAGGACAACGCTGAACCCATGTGATTGCTCTTGTGCTCGTCGGAAAGCATTTTGGGCACCCACCTTGCACAAAATTTCCTGTAATTAAGATGGTCCATAACGATTTCGTGGAGCAGTGCTATTGAAATTTCAGGGAAATGCGTACACATTTCACTAAGTTTTACACGCCGATCTTGCCTGATGAAATCATCGACACATTTCTTCAGATCTTCGGTGATATGGGATGGGCGACCTGACCTGCATAGTAGCTCATCCATAGTTCCGTGCCGTAAACTTCCGTAATTCTGCGATGAATTTCGCTGGGACGGACACTTTCTGCATTCAAAAAATGGATGACGGCTCGCACTTCGCATTTGGCAGGATTTTCTATTTTCTTTTCCATTTTAAACCGTCACAAAACTCAAAGCACGCACTGGAAAGTCGAAATTCGACCTCAGCAAAGCTAAGATGTTGATATCGATACCTACATCGTATGCTTTCATTTGGATCAGTGGCGCTATCGATATGCGTAAGCGGGTACTACTTTCTGGACTGCCCTTGTATGTTAAGTTTAGCCAAGGTAGTAAGCATTAAAAGTGTTTTGTTTTGTTTTTTTAACTATGTCATTGATTCTTGTCCCATACACTACACTTCTGGACACACCCGAACTATGACAAACCCACCCCTCACGATTATCGTCAATTATTAGTTTGATAATTTAATATCTGGGGGGGGGGGGGGGGGGTACGTCACATTTTGCGTCGCCGGGTGGCCGTGATAATCCGTGAATCCGGATTATCAGAGGTGTAGTGCAGGGCAAAGTGTAGCAAGAAGGGGTTTGTTTTCTTTTGTTTTGGCTATGATGTTGGACAGGGTGGCCTGTATATGGCTGATTGAGTGCCTCGAGCGACTCGTCCGCAAGATTAAAACAATGGTCGTTGGCGATGAGGCCGAGGGTGATGTTGAGAAAGGGGATGGCGGCATTAGGCTGTCGTGTGGAATGGGAGGTGAGGTTAGGTGGATCACGCAGGCTCTTGGGTACAAGATAGTTAAGGACTTCAGGTTGGAGTCTAATTTGGCAGAGGATGATGCCCAGATGGCATGGAATCCTAGTAATGAAGAGAGTATGAGGTTGATGAGAGGAAGCAGGGTCATACTATTCAGAGGGGTCCCACATCGGAAGTTGTTTTGGCCCTTTCACGGTAGTGGGCCATGCGTCTCCATCATTAGCCAAGCTTAAGGGGGTCTGGTTTGGGGATTTTCAAATAGTGCACAAGGCCAGCATCCAGGTGGTGCAAGTCCCGAGAAAGCCCTGGGATACACAGAATGGGTTTGGACCGGTGAAGCAGTTTGCCGATAAGGGCACCAGCATGTCGGTAGGGAGTGTGGGAGAGTGCTGTCACGTAAGCACAAGCAGCGGTACAGTCCCCGCCCTCACTCTGAGTGGGCCTCATCTACTCGAGGAAGACCATACCGGACACAGGCAAGGCAAGGATATGGAGCAGGTGGTTAGCGAGTACGTGTCCAGGTGGATGGTATGCAGGATGAGGTGGCGTTACCTCCCCGTGTAGCGGTGCCTGTGAGCAAAGGTGCTATGGGTTCCACAGACAGGAGTCCCGACCTCTTGATCGCGGAAGACGATAAGTTGATCGGCAGCCTGGTACACTTATAGCTAGCAGTAAAGGCCCGGAGGTCCAACCTGAGGAGCATATTGACATGGATCCTAAATCGGGTGGCTCCAATGTGGCTGCGTTGGCAATCACAGTGCCATCAAATCCCAGATGTGTGTACATGGCATCACCCATGGAGGAGAGACCGGGCGCCAATACTTGTCGTGGGAAAATAGATCCACCATCAATTGGACATGAGCTTCAACCGAGCCCTTGTGATGTCTAAGGTCAATGCTCCTCCCAGGGAGATGATGCAGGGAATATGAAGAAGCAGCACTGCACTGTGTTGACAATGCAAAGTGTTGAGGCTGTGTCTGCTGCAGGCACCGGGAGTTTGGAGTGCGGGAGCGACACAGCTGGTTAAGATAGTAAAGGGAAGGAGGCCGTGGTGGATCTAGTTAGTGGTCGTATTGGGAGGACTGTGAAGAAGATGGAAACTTGGGCTGGTGGTAAACACCGACCGAGGAATAAGAATAATGGTGGCTCAGCAGCTGCTACTGCTGGTGTGGGGAATATGCGGGATATGTTGGCTGCGCATGGGGCGGGGTTTCACAGGTACAATCTTAGGAGGGGACCACGTCCAGATTACTCTAGTATGAACAAAGGGGGTGGCCCTCGGGCTATACGGCGTAAACCATAGTTGAGAGCATTATGTTGTATCACCTCGGGCAAGGTGATCTAGCAGAAGTAAATGGGTTTCTGCTCTGAAGTGCGTTTTGGTGTGTGAATTAATATTTTTGTTAAATATTTACATGATTTGTTTTCCTTTTGGCGGGCGTATGTCATGTCAGTTGGCTGTTCACATATGCCTGGCAAAATAAAGTTAAAGTTATAATTGTGATTTTTGTAGTGCCTCTTTTGTTTTGTGTTTTGCTAATTAGATAGGCCGCAGCATTCGCTATTGTTGTCGAGAGCTGATATTGTCATCTTAGTGGATTTCTAAGAAGATACTATCAGCCTCTCGAAGAGGCATTGTTGTCTCTGTACAGTTGTTCTGATGACGTGTTAAGATATTATGATTGTTTTTTTGTTTTTAATGAGCGTGTTGTTGTTCTGAGGCTGTCGTTGTATGAGGCAGCGGATTTCCCGTGACAAGCTGTTTTTAAGCAATGTAGACATTCGATCGCTAGCGCTAACAGGTTGGTTTTTCGCTGGTAACAATGAATTTAACAGAAGTTATTGAATATTTATTGCATCAGTGGCTAGGAAAAGATTTGTTTTAAACATAGAAGTGAAAACTGTTTAATAATCAGTTGCTGTTTTCTTTTCCGTGGATGCACGTTCGTCTTTTGTTCTTCGCCGGCGCTATGTGTTATCGGCCGCCGGACCTTGTCAGCCCCATTTGTCGTTGACAGTGCCAGTATGCATTTTCTGCCATGTTTCAGCCGAAAGAAAAAAGTACTGCAGCCAAAACTATGTCATTTTGATAAAACAGTTTTATTTTTTTACTAGTCGAACTTAAGAGCCTTAGAGGAAGGATAGCGTTACTACGCGGGGACAGTGTATGTGTTGCACGATTGTTAAACAACTACCACCCACATGGCTGGCCTAATCTTCAGCATCAGACGTGTGGCGTGCATGCGCCTGAGTTACGGCAAGTTTGGAAAGACAGTTGCAGTGCGCATTGACATTTGTTAATTACAGCTGCGTTAGTAATTGTTTTGGCATAGATTTAAGTGTTGCTTAGTTTTGATGTTCTCTTGTTTGAATTTGCTAATGAGCACGGGATGGCCAGTAAATTTGGTTGTGGTGCAATCCCAGCCAAGCGCGTAAGAGGGTGAGCGGCGTAGTCTATATCGGGGTGTCCTTGCATGCGCACAGACAGATTTCTCCCGCGACTATCCATGCACAGAGCGGGTTTGCTCGTTTGGTTTTGCTTGGTTTTGGAGTCTGCCTCCCAGGAAGGGTTAACGTGGGTTCCCCCTTCTTTGGCTAAATTAAAGGGACCGCAGGGCGTCAGAGAATATCAATTTATGGAGGTATAGGGAGCTAGCTCCAGGCCAAAAGCCAAATCTTCTGAGCTCCTCCAACCTGATTTTCTAATGGTGATGCAGCTCGTGCTGGACTCATATGAGAAGTGCTCACAGCCACACTCACGGCGACACCTTGCTGACTAATGGTCTTCTGTAATAACGTAAAAGGATGATACAATTATTTATGCAGATGTTATGCATGTATATATACATGGATTTTGAATATTTAAGGGTCAATGAATTTTGTTAAGGTATGTGGATTGACGGTAGCGTATCAAGAGTCATTCACCCCCCCCCCCCCCACCCCCCCCCCGGGGGTTGGGGAGGCTATGGCTATGCCACTGTGGATTGATTACTTTCGGGAGTTTTAGGATATTTCTCTTGAGGTGTTAAGATGCCAATGCACAGAGTATTGAGACGTAGAAATAAACATAATATGTATGGTTTGGTCAATGGGTTTGATTAATAAAGGCTTTGTGTTTTGTTTTTTAAAAAAATAAATGTTTAAGCTTTTCTGTCCACCCTCTACTGTCCGTCCCGAACTCCTGACAAGCACCCTTTGCCGATAAGCTGTATCTAATAGGTTCTTTTACAGTAGGTGGGAAGGGGCAACGTCACATTTCGGCACCCGACGTGGGGTGGATAATCCAGGAATTCCAGACCATCAAGGTTGGGCAGTTATAAGTTGTTAGCTTGGGAATTTTGCAGAATTTTCCTTCGTTCCATAAGTTACGGGGATGCTGTGGTATTTGGATGCATTCTTGAGTGCAGCTGAGATGAGTCTGAGGGTCTGAGGGGTGAGAATGGGCAGAACTGTTTGTGGGTGGTGGAGTGAGTGAGGGTGGTAGGGCAGTCTTATGACTCAATTTCTCGCAGGTACCTCTCGATTTGCTCACCAAGCAACATTCATGTTGACTCAGCTAAACAAAGACTGTTCAGAAACGCTAATAATCATCTTATGCCATATTGCATCAAAACCTACAATGTCCGTTTCGTTAAATCTATTCAACATAGGATAGAATAACAATTAGACTTTTTCACAAATTAATTGTTCTTCAAATGCGCATGCAAAAGAGCGTCCCGTCGGAAGAAAATTGATGGCGACTGTCGCTCAAAGTGTAGTCAACGCACATAATACAGGCACTCAAGAATGTCAATATACATTCGGATAACGACCTGTCGACGCAGCTTTTTCCTTTAAGCCAAGAAACAAATTCTCCGGATAAAATAAAATAAGGAATGGTCTCATCCAGCTTGATGGCAAGTTATTTTTTCAATTCTGTAGCTCATGAGGACAAAAGAACATCTAGGCCAACCGCTGCCATGAACACGGACTTCATTCGAACTCTACGACATCTTTACAGTGAAACTCGTCAAGACACCAAAACATCAGCATTTGGAGTTAATTTTGTAGCAAACTGTCGTCCAAATTTCTCCAAAATATACGCCCTCTCCTCCAGTCCAACTCCGAGAAAACAACTCCATAAAAGGAACCTCATTTTTTAAGAACAACTCCATAAAAGGAACTTCTCTTAACAATACTTACACACAATAAAAAACAAACTCAGTTTTTCATAGAAAATCTCCTCGCTACAACAAAGCTCAGCTATTAACGCCGAGACATTGTTGCTGCGAAGGGAAAATCAACATTGCTCTTCACAAATTGCTCTTAACAACCTAGGGAAATAAGCTTATCATGCCCATCACAATAAATTACAAACAATCACACACGAGTTTATAACGACAACACCACAAACAATATTTTAAAAGCGGGTGAACCACATGAAATACAGCGAACAGGGTGCGCACGCGCGCGCACACACACATCTAAGCCCCAATTCAAAACTTAATGGGAGCACCTCCCCCACCATAACTAGATATACACTGACTTACAGTCTCAATGTGACACCAACAAGTGACATGGCATATCACAAATTAAGTTACAGAATAGGAGGCAAAGATTTCTGAATAACCCTCATACATTGCATCCACATTTGCATTTTACGATGAAACAAAAATAAGTGTGGATATTGATCAAAAGGCACTCATACAATCTGTGAGGGCTGGAGCTCGAAGGTAGCCTATATACAATGTTTACAATATACCGTAAGTATTCTACTATAATGCGATCTCTTGTATAAGGCGATCCCATTTTCAGAGGCCAAAAAGCCAGTAAAAATTTTACCCTCTTGTATAATGCGATCTCCATTTTTTGATTCGTCGCTAACTTAGGAGAAATAAAATATGCAAGAATGTACAGAAAAAATATCTATTTTTTACAATTTGAAAAATGAATAACCTGGGTGTATACAATGGATGTATCTGATTCATAATCGCCTGATTCTTCAAAAAGTTCCTTAATACAGTACACTTCATACTTCACAGTTATATCATCAATTTTAAACTTGTTGCAGTAAAATATGCTGAAAAGCATTCTACAGAGGCTACAGGCAAACAGTTTAGCATTATCCTAAATGCATTCGGGAATAGAAAACACAGCCGGATACTTTAGAAAAGATGAAGAAGGGCGAGAATTTTGTATAATAGTTTCTATCACAGTTGAGCAGAATTTTATACGCTTGTTGGAACCTTAATTCAGTTGATGGGAAGCGCACTCTAGTGACTGTGAGAAAAACTAACGACCTGTATAATTGTCTAGTGCCTGTACAATCCCATTAGATTTTTCAGTGCCTCAATCAGATTATTGCTGCAGCATATTTGCATAAACCCTCCTTTCCAGCAATGCAGTTACAATGAATCCTGATAAGCTTATTTTCATCATCAGTCTAAATTATAGAAACTCAAACTACAAATATAGAAGTTATTAATTACGAGGGTGGGCTGAAAAGTAATGCCTCCAAGGCCGTAACACTTTTATTTTTTAACGAATTAAAATTTTTTTTTTTCAAATGGTGGCTTATTTTGTTCTCTTTCAAAAACACTTTATGTCTATGTCACTAGATGGTGTAGGTGTGCTGAAAATGAAGTCAGGTTGAAACAGTGCCCAGTGATTGAGTTTTTGACAGGTGAAGGTTGCGATCCTGTCCAAATTCATCGCTGAATGACAGCTGTATACGGCAATGCAACTTTTGACGTCAGTACAGTGAGAAGATGAGCAAGATTAGTGAAAGAACAAAACCCGGCAAGCTCTAGCTTAGCTGATCAACCCCACAGTGGACGACCAATCACGGTAACAGACGAGCAACATCGAGTTCGTGTCGATCAAATGATTCGTTCCAACCGCCGAATTAAGCAATATGACATCCTACAGAGCTCCAAATTTCCAAGGAGAGAGTGCACGTTATCATAACCGAGTTCCTGGGATATCATAAGGTGTGTGCTCGTTGGGTACCGCATATGCTCACTCCTGAACTCAAACAGAAGAGAAAGAACGTTTGCCAGGATCTGTTGGCCCGGTACGAGCGTGGGGGCGAGGCTTTTCTGAAGCGCATTTTGACTCACGGGGGATGAATCATGGGCACATCATTTTGACCCAGAGAACAAACGACAATCGTTGGACCCATGCAATATCTCCACGTCCTAAAAAGTTCAGGGTTTTCAAGTCAGCAGGGAAAGTCATGTTGACCATCTTTTGGGACTTCCAGGGTGTTGTCCACCTTGATTTCTTGGAACCAGGAACCATGATCAACTCAAATCAGTACATGCAAACGCTAAAGAAGCTTCGCGCCCGGTTGCTTCGAGTTCGGAAGGGTATGGACCCTTTTCTGCAGCACGACAATGCACGTCCGCACACAAGTCGAGAAACACAAGAAGGGTTGCAGCAACTGAAGTTCATGGAGGTTCTACTGCATCCGCCGTACAGCCCTGATCTCGCTTCCAGCGATTTTCACTTGTTCCCAAAGCTTAAAGAATCGCTTAAAGGACATCGATTCAGCTCTGATGACGAGCTGAAAGATGCGATTCGATCCTGGTGTCGAAAACAACCAAAGGACTTCTTCTCCGACGGGATGTCACGACTAGTGTCACATTGGCAAAAGTGTGTGGACAGGGATTGGGACTATGTTGAAAAGTGAATAATGCATTGAAAAGAGAACAAAATAAGACATCATTTGAAAAAAAAAAATTTTTAATTCGTTAAAAAATAAAAGTGTTATGGCCTTGGAGGCAATACTTTTTAGCCTACCCTCGTAAAATAAAAGCGCCAACCATGTTTGAAGCTGAAAAATGAATGTTCATTTCAGATTTCAATGCTTATCACGATTACAGTATCTTATTAATATATAGGGTGTTTCAAAGATGCATTTACTAACTTTGGGGACAGTCCCGGAATTTTGTAAAAGTATTCTTGAAACACCCTGTATATAAAAATCTAATTTTTAATTTATTTAAATTGCAATCGATTTAATAGCAATGATTCGATAACATATTGTGCAGCTAAATCCTCTAAAACGGCAAACAGAAGAAACAAAAGAAATAAATAATATTTAGAGTTAATTAACGTGCATTGAGATATTTTTTATAATAATTGGTTAAACCTTTAAGAGATTTTTTTTTTTTTTTTAATGGCTATAGAAATCATACCAGAGAACCAAAATTAATAACTTGAAATGGTGAAATGGCATATTTGCGCAGGCCCCACTTTGTCATTGATAAAAAA
>JAHWFO010083400.1:1264514-1326403 GCA_023313115.1 Rhysida immarginata
AACACGTTAATTGTACACTTTTTCTTGGCATGATTACACTTGCACTTGTAGTGTAAATATGTGCATTATGCTTGTGTTTACAGGCTGTTAATTATGAAAATTGCCACTAGAGGACCACTACCGCAGCGCACTTAATGGGTTTCTACAAGCGTATACGCGCCGGACCTGTAATACCGGCCTGCTTGCATTAAGGGTCTGGGGGTCCGCTGAATTTTTGCAAATAAGTGCCCGGGCGCTTAATACAGTATTTATGCTATTAAAGTACACATTATGTATTCATGCATATTTGTATTCATGCCTAATAAATATTCATTTGAACTTTAGAAAACGTTTTTGGACAATTTCAGGAGATAGAACATAGTGGCTGTTAAATATGTTACTTATCGAAAATTTATTTCACTTTTCACCTTTATTGTTATAAAATTATTTAATGCCATGCCTATATTGTTCGATTATTATAAATGGCAGCAAGAGAAATTATAATAAATAAAATGTGATAACAGTGATTTTTTTCCCCCATGGCGTCGCCATTTTGTTTTTGAGAATTCACTTTTGCATTAGCTTTTGGGGACGAAAAACTGAGAAAAAAAAGGGAATTATTGTGCTATATATCCTATATACTACATAATATACTGTAATATGCCAGAATATTAAATATTATATTCTAGTTTTTGGTTTGAAATTCATCAGATCGAAGTTCGTTTTCAAATCACCCCCCCACCTCCTCCAAGTTAACTTTCAGTGATGGAAAAGTGGATGGGAAATTGAGAAAAAAAGCAAACTAATGCAATGTATATTGGTTAAACTATATGATATCATACACAAATACTGTAATGTACCAACATATTAAATATTTTATGCTAGTTTTCGTTTGAGATTCATCAGACCGAAGTTCGTTTTACCCCCTCCCTCCTCTCCCCCGTTAGCTTTTGGAGACGTAAAAATGGACGGGAAATTGAGAAAAAAAGCGAATTAATGTACCATATATATTGCATAATGCACTATAAAATACCAATATAGTCAAAGTTATACACTATTTTCGTTTGAAGTTCGTCAGACTCTCCCCCCCTCCCCAGCTGTTGTAGCGCTAATTTTTCCCTCTTGTATAATGCGATCCCGCAAATTTAGGTGTTTTTTCAGGTCAAAATTTTTCGCATTATAGTAGAATATTTATGGTATTTGATTTTGCAGCCATAAACTCAGGGGTAATCTCTCGCAAAATCACAGAAGAGAATATTTCTTGCAATAATTTTATTCTGCAGCTTGTGATTGAACTTTACAAGAAGTATTTGTTAGTAACTTTATATAATATTCTATAAGTTTATATTTATTTCGTACAAAACGAAAATAAGAGACAGAATATAATAATAATATTTATTGTAAATTAATATATTGTAATTCTTAAATTATATCTCATGAATGTTTTAAACTAGATAATAATTAATTACATTTACTTATGTTAACAATGAGTAAGTGTTCACGAGAATAATTAATCACGTGAACACATTGTTGTAGATAGAATGACACAGAAGCGAAAAAGACTTCATTCATGATGGAAGTGACATTATGTACTTCCAGTATTATATGACAATTTATTGTAATCCATGTATTTACATTAAACTATTATATAAAACTTCAAATAGAAATCTCCTGCCTATTCATTTATAAAAAAGTCATGCAAACCTGAAGTAATTTACCACATCGTAAGCAATTGATGCCGACATAGGCCTAACCACGAGAACATGTTCGTTTTTCAACCTTACCAGTAGGCCTACCCGTTGCAATAAAGTTACTGGTTCAATAGATTTTTGAACCATCGCTCTGCGGACACCAACAGGATTACATAAAAAGGTATAGTTCAAATATAAAGACTGCTTTTGAAAATATTTCCGTTACTCAAGAAGAAACAGTTACACGAAGTATTAGGAGGTGGCAGTATCAAATAAATGTAAACTATAAAAAAAAATCATACTTTTGAGATTTGAACTATTTGCATAAGAGCTGTATGTGGGAATGTGCCAAGAGTGTAAAAACAACTATGGTTTGTTTTAAGTGTTAAACAGAAAATCTGAATAAAATTAGATGTTCGCAAATTTATGCTTATATTATTTTTTGATTTTTTTTTTTTTTTTATCAATTTTAGTTTATATTTTATCAGGTCAGAGTGTTTGCAGTCAAATTGACGGACACGGCCTTTGTAGGTGTAACATAACAGTCAGCCCACGTAGTGTTAAAAATCTTAATTTAGAGTCATTGGCTCTAATTTCTTTGAGCCTGCTTAAAATAATTATAGTTAATTACTGATTATCTTATATTTTAACATAGTGTTTGTATTTCTTGAGGAACTATTTGACTTAATTTGAATTGATTCAAACATTAGAAAATTATTTCCTACTCTCTCTTTAAAATATAACTTTATATGAAAGGACACAATGATTTTTTTGAGTCCTTTTTCTAAATCCTGACCTTAACTTAATTTTTTTGAAATTCTTTTTTTTCTCTTTTATCAAATAAATCTTGGAAATAATTTGCTAATTTCTTGAAGATAAAAGTTGAATCAAATATTTTCTGGTAAGATGTAAATCTTTTTATTTATTTCCAATATCTTACATTAAATTGTTTTTTAGCAAACTTCGTTTGTTAGACTGCGTTTTAGTTTCAACTTCTTTGGAATTGACATTTACGGTATTTATTAAGTAAACTCAGTGTAATTCGAATCTGCCAAATTCGAATTATTGCTTAATTCGTATAAATTTCAAGGAACGTTTGAAATCCTTTACATTAAATGTAAAATAATACCGAATAATTCGAATTTTCTATTTTCTAATTCGAATTATCGCCCACTTCGAATCAATCATCAAGTACATTTAATACAAACTAATGTATTTTTCATCGCCTAATTCAAATGCCATAGTTTCTCCGAAAATAATTTGTGACTAATTCCCAGAATAATCTGAACAAGCACTGTGCTACTACATGCGGAGTTTACTGTAAAAATATAATTTGGCAGATTCCTTTTCTACTGGATTATTCAGAAGCCTGACTGGATACAGTAGCCAATCCGCTTTCGAGATCTGGCGCTAGCTTTCCATTGGTGCTTTAAGTATAAGCAGGTAAATTAGGAGTTGTGCTCAGTATTATAAGGACTCCAGTACAACACACATAGGTAACCAGGCGTAAATATTTTTGAGGAATTGTAAGTACATGTAGCTTTTACCGTTTTTAGGTGGTTTATCTACTCTCTCAATAACTTTGTTTTTCATTTCGATAGCTTAAAATCTAGCCAGTACGTAATTATTTTTTATTTTATTGAAACACAAAATACAGGTACAATGTAACGTAGATATACAGGAATTTGTATAATTTGTAAGTACTGATTACCCATAATCCAAAACTCATAGTCTTTAGGTTAGTGTGACCACAGAATTGAAATTATCGCCTAATTCGAATTTTTTTGTTGGTCCATTTGAATTCGAATTACACGGAGTTTACTGTATTGCGGCACAAAACAATGCGAGTTTTGTTAATGTTTGGAACATTTGTACTATCACTTAAAAGATCACTGCTTAAGATAGTTCATATAGTTTGGCCGTCACAAATACATCACCGAATGGAATGGATAAAGTATCGCAAAAAGATATCAAACAGCAATGACAAAGACAACAACTTGCATAAGCATAAACCATGGAACAAATTTATATTCTTTAACAAAATCTTTACAGGGTAACAAACATCAGACCAATAAAAGAAACAATGGAGATTGTACAAAGATGCAAAGATCCCAAGAAAATCGCAATCCTGGAAAACATCGCCAAAATGAATGATGAAAATTAATCAATATCCAAACCAACTAGGACACCAATCCATGAGTAGTAGGAATAGAAAAACACTTGCCAAAACTAAAGAAGAAGCGGAGACCAAGACCTGCAATATACTTGCTTATTATCAATGTTACTGTTATTATTCTTTTCTTAGTTTATTATTGTTATTATATCACTGTGCCTATCTCCACTTATAGCAATTGTATAATAATACATTTTCCCTCCACTACATTAAATGATTAAAATTATGTTATTTTACTTTATGGCATCATTCTTTTTAAAACATTGATTAAAATTATGTGGATAGTAACTAGGTAAAACTTAAGACTAAAATAAGACTTGTTAACCACAACAAAGTAAAAGTTGAAAAAAATACAACCTGCTATTACTGGAAGCGTTTTTCGAATGTTTTGCATTCATGATTCAGCAGACTAAATAAGAACCTCGAGAAGAACTTGAGAGAACTGACTTGGGACAGAACGAGCTGAGCATTTATAAAGGACGAAAGCCAGTCAGAACAAAGCATTCAACTAAAGAGTCTTATTTTAGTCTTAAGTTTTACATCGTTCTTATTGTTTAAGTTTTCCTGCTATAGTTGCCTCAGCATCATCACAAGGACGAACAGACGAGGACGAACAGACGAAGACGAACAGACAAAGACGAACAGACAAAGACGAACAGATGAACCAATCACAATGAGTCTGTATCATCCAATGAAAGAACACAGAGCTATGCCCTCCTTTAGTAATGTATTGCATTGTCACACAACTCCCAGAACTTGTATAAGTGAAGATGGTATAATACCAAAATGCATCAATGAACTAAAGAAATTTTGTTGCCACTGGAACCTAAATTTCTGCATTCAATGAAATATTTGCCTATCAATTAATTACCACAGCCTTTTATCAATAATCTATCAAAATTATGAAATAACTTATGAGCAGTAACTGGAAATGAGGAAATAAGTATTTTTTTTTTAAAATTAATAACAATTTTTTAAGAACTTGTTTGAGTTTTAACCCATGGTTTTGCTACAAATGAAGAAAACCTGAATAGCTGGCCAAACATCCCTACCTGAATGTAAATTAAATGAAAATCCTTTTTTTAAGAACTCAAATTTTGAAAATTTTTATAATTGATTGTCTTGTCATTGAAACTTACTGTGGTTACTAAACCCAATTTCAAAGCTCTAAGTATTGAAGAAGTGGGTCAAAATCAATTTGCAAAATTTGACCTAAACTAACGAGTTAACAAATGGTGAAGTTAAATAAAATGTTATATAAATTATTATAGTTAAAGTTAATAGTGTTTTCTTACTTGTGTGCCAACAAGAAGGGCAATTGCCACGATGACATTGTTCTTCACAAAAATGCAGTCCACAGCTGAGTTTTCTTTTGCAGATTTGTTCACACACATGACTTTCATCAATGCAACATTTTTTCAGACATTTATGCCTTCCACAATGAAGCTTCTTATTGCAACGTTTTGTGCATTTTATTGGAATCAAAAAATTAACACAGAGTATTTCTTGTGATTCAAACCCGCAGTCACATTTCTTCAACATTTTTAAAGAACAAGATGGACAATCATCAGGATGACAGAACTCCTGACATCTGTGGGGGTCATCTGTAAAAGTAAATGAAAGAGGGAAAGTAAACCATTTAAAATTGAGCTACAAGAAAAATCATTTAATTTGAAACATGAAAATATCTTGGAAAGTAAGCATCATACAAAAAAATGTCCAAACTAAAAGGTTATTTTCAAGGGGGCATTCACTTGTGCTAAAATTAGCTCTTCTTGCCCATCCTTAGGGGTGGGGCAAAACATGATTGAAATATCAAATGGGAACCCCCATTTTTCATTGCAGATTCAAATAGTACATCAAAAAATATGCAGGTTTTAGCTGAAATATTTTTCAATTCATGATAGATGGCATGGTAATCAGTGAAAACTAGGCCCATTTAGATTTCTTCAATTGGGAACAGACTGAATCTACGACAAATAATACCACTTTTGTCCTACACTGTTTCTTGGCATGTAAAACATGGTGCTAAATATTCAGTGATAAGTACTAGTTAAGATTTGCTTCTTTCATTCTTTCAATGTGTACCTACCCCCCCCCCCCCTAAGATTTCAATGTGTATGTTTTTCAGCGAGCCCCCTTCTTGCCTCTCACCGTCAAGTGGTTCTTTTGAATATTCAATTTAATGCTTGAACAGACTACCTCTAACTTCACTGCATTTAGGATCCTTGCTTCAAAAGATTATGCACAATGTAAAAGTGTGTCAGCATTACTGATTTCACCTATCATGTTTGCATTATTGAAAATAGTAACTTTTTCTTTCAGATATTTTTTTTTTTGCACGATGCATATATCAGAGATATTTCAATGTCTCAGCTTAAATATCTAAATACCCTACATGACATTGAAAATGCAACACCATGAACAAATGGGCAGAGAAATTTGCAAATTGCAGGGTTGACCCAGCTCACAGAGATATGGAAATGATGTGAATTGTGCAGCTTTCTCACACATAATCTGATATAAGGGAAGGAATTTGCATACCGTAATTGGAAACACTTCTGCTACTCTGTCTTGTACAGAAATTGTTTTTCATTTTTTTGTCTGGTTTCTGGAAAAATGTTTAGTTGCAGAGAATGCCAGGACGTCGTCAACCAAGGCAGTTCCAGCAGACAAACGATTTCACGAGAGGTATGGTGATCGGACTCAGAAGGGCAGGTTGGTCCTTTCATCGAATCGTAGCAGACTGCAACCTGCACGCGTGCACAGCGCATCGGCTGTGGCGAAGATGGATGGAACAAAGGAACATGGCACGTTTGAGAGGTTCTGGTGCGGCCCCAGAGATGTCAGCACGTGTGGACAGATGCATCCGCTGGCAAGCTTTGGCGAACCCCTAGGCCACTTCCGTCGACCTCTTGCAGCATGTTCAGAACACCCTAGATCCTCCCATATCGTCCAGGACCATTATTCATCGACTGGTCACCAGAGACCTGCATTCATATTGTCCATTAAGAAGATTGCCATTGACCACATGTCACAGACGCCTTCGTTTGCAATGGCGTCGAGAAAGAGCCAAGTGGACAGAGGAATGCTCTTCTGTTTCAGCAATGACAATCGCTGTGTAGAGTTTGGCACCAACGTGGTGACAGGTCCAATCTGGCTGCAACCGCGGAACGGCACACCGCACGATAATGTGGCATCCTGGTTTGGGGCACAATCTCCTACAATAACAGATCACCTCTGGTCAGTATTGATGGCACCTTGACGTCCCAACGATGCGACCGCATATGGCATGCATCAGCCAACATGCCCTGCAAGGTACCCAGTTGCTTCCCTGCCCAACGGTTTCTCCTGATCTCTCACACCAATCGAACAAGTCTGGGATGCGAATGGACGTGTTCAGAAGAAGAGCACGGTCATCGGCGTGTTCAGAAGACGAGCTCTGGCACGTAGTTGACAGGGAATGGAAATCCATACCTCAGGACACAATCTGCAGGTTCATTGACTCTGAACCTAGACATATCACTGCCTGTATAGCCTTCCACGGTGGTCCTACAACCTACTAATCAAACGATATTGTCGCTCAGTGTATAGGTGTATCATGTTGTAACAAACATCACTTACTGTTAATTGCTGCTTCTTTCTGTTTGCTGATTTTTATCATTTTCTATGTTTGCATTCAAGGTGATGCATTTTCAATGTCACATTGTATCACAAGACAATAAACATTTTCAAGTCACAAGACAATAAATATTATCTAAGAATTATCCCAAATACATTCAATCCTTTTTAATCCAGATTCCGTATGAATTAAGTTACATACACTAGTCAATTTATGAAAAATAATAGTCTTTTTAATTGCATTGTTTGATTATTTGATTTTTAAGTCAACATCTGTATATATAATTAATTAAATTAAATAAATAATTAGATTAGATTAAATTAAATGGAATAATCACACAAATCAATTACTGTATTTTCCAATAATTAGGCCACAGTGCTGAAATTCATCATTTTTCTAAAAAAAATAAATAAATAAATAAAAAAAAAAAAAAAAAAAAATATGCTAGTTGGGTCACAGCTTTCCTCACCATTTAATCAAGAATCTAGCCTAATTCACTTTAAAGAAATATGCTACATTTTACAGTTTTTAGTATCATTTTATTCTGGAAATAATAATATATACATATTAATATACATAAGGTACTAAAATTCGGCTAATTGGGGTAAACTATTACAAGTTCCATAACTAAAATACTTCAAACGAAGAATTTTCCGAATCCGATTTAAAAGTCTCTTCCAAATTTACCGTCGATTGTTCAATTTCTTTATTGTCTTCCTCTTCTTCATCATTTTCATCAGGTAAGGCATCTAAAGAAGACCAACAGGAAAACCCACATGGATAGTTAGTTGATTTCTTGCCATGACATGGTAGCACCATTTGGATTACCACTAAATTTGAATTGCAACCATCAAAACAGAGCGGTCACTTTCGTGCTGAGTCAAAACCCAGTTTTTTATCTCCAGTTTTCATTCTGGCCAAAAGCTACATCCTTCAACATTTTGTTTAGGGCAAAAGTGCTATATTTTCTTCATCCTTTCGCCATCAACGAATACACTTTTTTGTCAATTCCTAGTTTCCTTGTAGCTATCTGCTTAGTTCCTTCGCTAGTGCAATGGCGGAAAGCTTATAACGTGGCTGGTAGTTTGCTCGTCATTTCGGCATAGTGTTCCTTAAATTAAAGTAAAGAAAAAAATTTTTCTCTACCATATTAAAAAGATACTGCAAATTTAAACTTATCCTGTTGTAATATTCCAATAAAAGTATATTATTTAAGAAAATGCAGCCACAATGGCAGTTAGGAAAATATGGAACGGGGTACTTACATGATCGCCTTAGCAATCGGAGTCCTGGATGAATCTTTGGTATGATGTATATTGGGAATCGAAATTGAAACCAGTCTCTCTGCTAAATGAAAGTGGCTCTTCACATATCCACCACCACTGCGATACTGTACCAACGGGGTTGGAGTATCCTGATTGGTCGAGGCCCTCTGTTGACGGAGGCGGAAACTAATTCAGTTGATTAACGATTACAACAGCAAAAGACAAGCCAAGTGTATTTGGAAATATAATTTAATAGATTTGTTGCAGCTTTGGTTAGGCCGCACACGCAAAAATTTTCATGTTTTTAGTAGTTAGGTACCAGCTTATTTTCCAGAAAAAAATGGTAAATACAGTAGAGGATTCATGTTTTTTCCGGATTTGTGTTCTTCAGGAAGAAGTAACATAATGTGCTGTGTGTGTGTATGCGTGTGTGTGTGTGTGTGTGTGTGTGTGTGTGTGTGTGTGTGTGCATGAATATGTAATTAAACATTTCTGACTGTTATTTTAAATTTCTTTTAAAATAAATCTTTTCACCATTTAGAATTATTTTCTCAAAAACCGTGAGTAGCTTAATTTGAAATTGGGTTGTTATCTACAAGCAGCATATCAATATCAGATTCATATCATTGAAACGTGGGTCATGTGAGCGCTCACTCAGAAAAAACAATCGCATTAGAATGTGTGTGGGGGTTATTTAAACATTAAAGCCAATCAGAGAGGCAAACATTGACTTTAATACAAATTCTAATCTGTTTATTATTGTATTTAATATTAATTTAACTTTATTAGAATTGAATTGTTCTAATACATGCATAAAGAGCTCAAACTTAAGAGTAACTTTTAAATCCATTTATTTTACTTTAATTAGTCATTAGAATCTAGTTTTCTACATTTGTGTTGAATAAATAATTCTTCAATTACAGATGCTTCCCAGCGAATTCTCCATCGTCCGTCCACTCTGTTTATCAGAAACCGCGACTTGTCAGAGAAAGCAACCCTTTGCCACTCGGCCGAGGTCCAATGGCGACAGTCCATTGCGAACTGGAGGCGTTTTCGGCGATGCACAGGCATCAACATGGATGCTGTTATCATACGCCTGCTCCGGAGCCCCAACCTCAAGAGGGATCGTTGCACTGTCTTGGTGCTGACACGCCTAGTGGCCCCACTGTTCATTTGCTGTGTCAGTTGCTCAACAGTGGCACGCTGATTGGTCTCGGCGAGGCATCGTAACCGACGCTCGCCACTAGGATCGATGGCCCGTGGGGCCCCACAGTTACCTCTTCGGTTGCTCGAAACTTTTCTGGTTTGTCCAGTCGCAGTACACCTTCACAACGGCAGCCCTAGAGCAGTTCACAAAGGTGGCAGTTTCTGAAATGTGCCCCCCTTGGCCCAATAGCCAAAGATCATCCCCTTTTCGAGGTCCGACAAGTCATTTGCTCTGCCCATGACTGCGAAAATTGCTGTGTTAACGGATGCTACTACACATCTGCTGTTGTCAGCTTTTAATGATATGCAATGATTTTTCATCTGCATACCATGGGACATTCCAACATGTTCGAGGAGAGGTGGTCATATTAATGTGTCCCGACCCTGGATATCTAACTTTGCTAATCATACGTTTAATAGGAGTGAAACGGTGGAGAACGTTTATCAGCTCAAGGGAAATACTGTGTTCCGGGATTAAGAATGTACCGTGTCGCCCTTTTTCATGGTATTATATATTTACTCATCAGTCCTACTCGATGAACTGTAAAATCTTAACTCCCAATTCTAAGCTTCAATTAAACCTTATCTTAGAATATCTAATGATCGTATAGTGGATTTCTTAACCTGAATAATGCACTTAGTAACTTTATAAAGCAATACTAGCCTATAACTAATATAGAAGATGATTCTTTTCTAAATTAAGAATGTACTTATCTGTTGACACGTTGCTGACAACCACGTTGAACTCAAATGATGACTACTATAATCCATTCACAATTCGAAGCACTTCAATTGATGGAGAACGATCCTTCTGATTGTTCCTTTCTGTGTAGATAACTCAGGCGGGATCCCTTAATGGCAGCCCGGCTTGCTGTTAACACTCCTCTGGTACAAAATATCTATTGCTCGGTCAGTACGAGTAAAAACCTTCCCATGATGACGTGTCTCCCATGTCAGTATAGCCACAGTTATATGTTAGTGTCGATCCACTGACAATTCTGAGAGACAACTGTCCATCATAGCAGTCAAGGCCTAACGCATACTACATCCATGCGGCACCATGTTGCTCCCCATGTGTGCCAAGTTCCTTTCCTAAGCCTCGTTCGTCCCACTGCCGATTCCTAATCGTGTTCGCATTGGCTCTTCACTTCATGGTATATGCAGTTCTTCACAATTGAGCACCTTCATTACTATTTATTTGCCTGCTGGGACATTATTCATGCACACATGAATCACCAAAATCAAAACTCTCTTTGCCTGCTCTTAAAGTTCTAATTTTACATGTTGCTTCGTTTCCGAGTTCAAGAACAAGAGCACGGATAAGTCAGAAAAATCGAGAGAGAGAGAACATGACTCCCCTCCACTTTCTTTTATACCCTCGCCTGCTGCCTCTCCTCCTGTCCTCTTCCCGCTCGCCACCATTCAAAATGGTTGCTTCTCATTGGCCAATCGTTTGAATTGTTCTTAATCACTTTGATTTCTACTACCAAATTCCACTCCCCATTTTACTGGCGATTGTGAAAAGAAAGACTACAAAAGAGCATTCATTCAGATCTAATAAAATATATAACAAACCAGCCTACCTCATTTTGTTCTGCAATTCTTTGTGTTATAATCCCTTATTAAATTTGGTCATTGACTGTTACAAATTTTAATTGTCTGGTTTGCAGTAAGCTACCCCAGACCCTTCTCTTTCTTTTTATTGTTAGTATTATAACATGGTGAGTATATTTGGAAAGTAAAATTTAGTAAACAAAACAACACAGATGTGTGTTTCTTTCTTTCACACATCTGTAGTAGCGAGCTTGTATCGTTGCAAGATGATTTATCATGTTCAGTTTCATGTATTGAACGAGGATGAGCATCATCATTACATGGAATGATGGATAGAATGACAGATTAGATGTCCTTGAAAAATGTCATTGAAAGAGGGGCTTTGATCAGGCTCATTTGAGGGTAGTGAATTTCTTTTAAGAAATTCAATAAAGTATCGTAAACACTATAATGCACCCCCTTGTATATGCGATTCCGTTTTTTTGGCCCAAAAAAAACAGCAAAAATGCTATCCTCTTGTTTAACACGATCCCCATTTTTGACTCTTTGCAAGAAATAAAATGTGCAAAAATATACAGAAAAAAACTCTACTTTTTACATTTTTAAATATCAGTAATCTGGATCTTTATAATTAAAGAATTACTAAATAAAGATGTTGGAGATCGAATATAGGAGCATTGATGAATAAGTTGTATTGACTTCCATTTACATTGCCAGAGTTTATACAGGGTGAGTCTGAAACCCTGTCACAAACTTTTAGAGGAGGTAGTATGGATGATTCTAAGCAAAATAGTTCATATGAACATGGGTTCGAATTTGAACGATAACAGAGATATGAACAGAAATAAAAAAGCCACCACCAAGATCAAGTTAATAACTCAGGTTCTATAAAACCTGGGACAATGAAGTTTGGGGCAATGATAGGATACAGTTAAAATTTGATCGAATTCCAAACGAACAGTTTCCGAGTTATGTAGTCAACATCGCAACACGTCGTGGCTAGTCCTCACATGTGAGCACGTGTTACGATGTTGACTGCGTAACTTGGAAACCACTCATTGGAATTCGATCAAATTTTAACAGTATACACAATTGTATGTACCCTATCATTACCCCATACTTCATTATGAAGGTTTTATAGAACTTGAGCTATTAACTTGTTGATCTCAGTGGCGGCATTTTTATTTCTGTGCATATCTCTGTTATCGATCAAATTCGAACCCATTTTCATATGAACTTTTTTGCTTAGAACCATCCATACTACCTCCTTTAAAAGTTTGTGATAAGGTTTCAGGCTCACCATGTATACTGCTTGCAGTCCTATTGCTAATCAAGACAAAACAATCAACACAAAGAGGTATACTGGATGGCAATGCCCATTGGCTTAAGAATTTTGTTTACATGTACTGTTTTTAAGGTATGACTTACCATATTATTATTATTATTATTATTATTATTATTATTATTATTATTATTGAATAGCACCCAAACTAGGTAAATAAAAAGAAATTAACACCTAAAACCACGTAGTCTAAGCGACCTTGTCAATAAAATAGATGTAGAGTTGACTTTTAAAATGACGACAAGACAATCTACAAACTTGAGCTGTACAGTCGAGGGAAAAGCGTCTAATCTCCAAAGGAAGTTCATTCCAAAGCAGTATAGCATTGAAAGGGAAATGTCTGTCACGATATTTTGTCGTTAACTCGGGTATTTGGAATTTAGCATATCTGGTAGTACGAATGCCAGTTGCTTCATTCAGCCATTGTCGGACGAACGCTATCGGATGATCCTTACATCGAAGCGCAGCAGACAACTCAGCCAATAAACCAACTTTTCTGATAATTTCAAGCGTAGGTAGACTATGTTTTAGACATATTGGACTTATAGCTTGATACTTCGTGAGATTGAAAGCCCTACGTATAACATCATTATAAGCAACGGTGATTCGGTGCAATTGGCACTTTCTAACACCTCCCCAGAAAACCACTCCGTACTCTAACAAAGGACAAATCACAGTTAAAATATAATTTGACATATCTTTACATGTTAGAAACTGTCTTAACCTCTTAATTAAATATAGTTTGCGATGAAGGCTAGTGACTATACAATCGACATAAGCATGAAATTGTAATTTGGCATCAAAAATGATCCCAAGAATTTTAATTATATTTGCATTCAGATTGCCCTTAGAGACCACAAGAATAACAGTTTTGTCCTTATTTAAAGACAATCCACGATTAGCATACCACGACTGCAGGTAACTAATATCATTCTCCAAGTTATGTAGAATTTGATCTAATTCATGCGGATGAAACTGCGTGGATAAGAAATTATCATCGACATAACTATGGATACACAAATTAAACCTGTGATTATACATTGCGGACGTTGCGACCGCATACATCAAAGGGCCTAGGAAAGAACCCTGGATAATCCCTCTATATGACGGTTTTATAATGTTAATATTATTCTGTAACTGGTTAGTACGGTCTGTAAAATAATCACTAATCAGATGACAATAAGGTTCAGATACACCAAAGGTACTCAAATCCTGCAGCAATTGATCCCTAGAGACTGTATCAAAAGCTTTAGATAGATCAGTCTGTACTATCATGTAATTTAAGCCTTTGTCCAGCGACTCGACGGCCTGGTAATATAGATGAATTGGTATCCAAAGAACATTACGTCTGGGCCTGCTACCATACTGCTGTCTTGGAATTTTCGGCATTAAATAATTTACAAGATCAGTAAATAAAAGCTTCTCAACCACCTTAGTTAATGGAGGTAACGTCGTTATAGGCCTATAATTGGTCACTATTTCGTGATTGCCAGACTTAAACACCGGTACAATACGCGATTTCTTCAATTTTTGAGGGAACTTGCACTGGGCAATAATATTCAAGCATAACTGTCTAATGATGTCAAACCATACATATCAAGCTGTTTCAAACAACAGGCCGGCATACATCCTGCCTCATTAACGTCAGTTAACTTCATTTTATTAATTGTTGTCTTAAGTTGACAGCTCACAGGTATATTTGGCCACGGGGATTCCTCATCTGTGATTTTAGGTTCCACAATTATACTTATGGGGATTGGGATACCCGTGGGATTGTTAATCCACTCAAGGTAATACAAACCTTTATCCTTGGGAAAATTGTTAGCAGATTTCGGCGAAACAAACCGTACTATTCGCCACAAACGAGGAGATTTGACATTATCCTTAATAAATGTACGCTTAGCCTGAGCAACAATTCGTTTATATTCTTTAGCAGCTGTTTTATATTCTAATAATTTTTCTTCACACGGATCCTCACGATAATTACTGTATTTGTCTCTTTTTCGCTTCCAATATAAAAACGTTGACGAATTCCACCAACTCTTAGGCCTCCTATTAATCTTTATAGGTCCCAATTTAACTTTCAACCCAGCGGTCACAGCGCACTGCAAAAATATGTCTTGGACTGCTTGGATCTGTAAGTCAATGTCAGGATTCAACATAACCCGCTCCCAATTGTACTGCCGGATGTTTAAACGATAAGCATTCCAATCAACATTGTCTGTATTTACAGTCTGACGATAGACTTCCGAAAGGCCCAAATTTTCACCAGGGTTAATTGTTAGGGTCACCAAGAGAGCACAATGGTCACTACCAGGAAATGTAGTCAAGATAGGTTCTGAATATTGTAGAGGGATCGTAAGATAGACATGATCGATCAGAGTTGGGTCCTTTATAATTTGATGTAATCTGAGAGACTTGGCCATACACTTTAACATGCGAAGGTCTGGTGTCTCCACTTGAAAGTCACAATTGAAATCTCCGGCTATAATGTTATAATCACTAACATTAAGATGAGCTAAGTTAGAGACACACTCAGACATTAGAATATAAGTAGGTCTATACAGAGCAGTAACAAATAATTCCCCCACAGGGAATTAAGTTAAAATTCCAAACCAGAATCACTAATTGAAAACATAAACTGAGAATGAATTGTTTCTTTTACTTATATAGCTGTACCTCCCCCTCTAGAGGAACGGTCAGCACGGTAAAACCGGTAGCCCTTAATAGTAAAAAGAGCGTCATCATGATTAATTGACAGCCAGGTTTCAGTGATAGCACATAAATCAATCTGGTTGATTTCTACAAATATACGTAAGTCATCAAATTTATTTGCTAAAGATCTAGCATTGATGTAGCCAATTTTGAATTTCTTACTACCATTACTACTCGCTGGACTTCTCACCCGTGCTAGGCCTCCCAGAAGGGGTACCTAGTCGCCAACAATTTTTTGTAAACTGTGGGTTTTTACCATAATATGGTCTGATTCTGATGTTTGCCAGCCATTTTTGCGGATCCATGTATCTTGTCAAATCATTTGTATCTAATCGCACAAACACTAGGCTTGTCGTTGTTCCCCTTTGGGTAATCCATCTATCACATTCGATTACCGGAAGGTCATGTGCCCGTAATAAACTAGCCAGTTCAGTTGACGACACATTTTCATCAATATTGCCCAAACTTAATCGCACCGATGTCGGTTGTTTAGTAGGAATTGACCATCCGCCTACACCCCATTTAATGTTAGTATTTGATCCAATTACATTATCAGTTGTACGTTGCTTAATTCTTCTCCCCTTCAAATTGTCCGATCGAGTGGCACTTTTGGTAGGACTATTCTTGATAACATTATGTAATATAGCAGTTCCATCCAGATCGCCACCACAAGTCAGCTTGCTACCGTGATTTTGATCACCTTGTAGTGGCATATTCTCAATAAATGTACGCTGGCTCGAACACTCTACATTTTCATTTACTGGTATGCATGAATCATCTTGTTTTTGTGTCATCACCCCCGTATTTTGGGGCGCAACTGATAAGAACTCAGCTCTTACTGTTTGTGTTAGTAATTTTACCAATACATCATTAGTAGTTGAAATAAGTTCTCTCACTTTAACCACCAGGGAATTGACATATTCATCCATCATTCCTCGCATACTACTAATGACTCCATCAATAATAGCTTTAGTTAATACACTACTATCCTTATGATTATTAAATTGTTCTGGAAATAAATTGATTCTCCTTATCACTTCAACACATATCATTCAAGGGACCCTCAAGCTGTAGACTGCAGTCATTTAGTCCATCACCTTGAGGCAACTTCTTTTTTTGACTATAGATGGCACTACTCGTTTCACCACCATCACCTATGTTGCCTGTTGATTGCTCCAACCTCTCAATTGCTAATTGTAATGATTGTAATTTCGTCACCGCAAGCTCTTTAAACTCACTTTTCTTGCTTCTAGTGGGTCCTGGATCTTCCATTATCATCTGTCTCAAATTCTGAACTATATTAAGCCATGGTTTACCTTCAAACTGACTCTCGTCTTTAGAGGTCGTCAAATCTTCCCTCCTACCAGTCGCCATATCGCGTTCTTTTGTAACCCAAAATGATTTAATGGGGGGGGGGGAGAAAATCTTAATTCAATAAATTGAATTTTGGTGATATATTAGTAAGCAAAAAAAGTTATTATTTATATAATTTTGAACAGAGACAAGAATGTTCAGTTACATGCATTTTTACATTTCTACATTTATTTGTACACTTTGGGGACAATACATAATTTAAATTATTGTATATACTGTATAATTACTGGAAACGTATATTATACGATAATTTCGTCTGAATTTCATCAGGACAGAATGTAACTTCGTTAGTTTGTATTAGCTTTTGGCGACGAGAAATTCAAATAAAAAGTGAATTAATTTGTGTAATGAACTGGACACTGTATATGTGTAAAAATTAATGTATAATACACAGTAATTTCATGTGAATTTCATCAGGACAGACAGCAACTTGGTTATTCGAAGCAGTTTGGAAGTAGTGATCTTTGGGAGAGGTTATTTTCGTATTAGCTGTTGGTGACAAGAAATTCAAATAAAAAGTGAATTAATTTTGTGACATTCCATGTCAGTTTAGATGTCACATGGGCCTGGCGGGAACGTTCATACCTTCTATTGTTTATATATACACTGGCAGAAAAAAAAATCCCAACACCACAAAGGACTTGTGCTAGATAAATGAAATTTGGATAGTATATTCAGCTATGGTATTTATTCAATTGATTCAAGTTTCAAGGTTACAACCCCCTGTACATGGTGAAAAGCACGGACTTTAGTACCCACTGTAGTCGCCGCGCTGGTCTATGCAGGCCTGCACACATGCATGCATATGGTCGTAGAAATGCCGAATGTCATTTTGTGGTATGGCATTCCATGCCTGTTGTACCTGGATTGTCAGATCAGCGACAGTTGTTGCTGGTTGTGGAAGAGCCCTGACACGGCATCCAACCATGTCCCAGACGTTCTCGATGGGCGACAGATCTGGTGATTGTGCTGGCCATGGTAGGATGTGGACACCCTGAAGGGCACGTTGGGTTGCAGCGGCAGTGTGGGGTCGAGCGTTATCCTGTTGGAACAGCTCCCCTGGCATACCAGCCATGAATGGCAGCACAGTGGGTTCAACAACCATCCGAATGTAAACATTTGCCGTCATGGTGACTGGGATAGGGGGTTCCTGCTGTCGTAGAAAATCCCTCCCCATACCATAATGCCAGGGGTGGGGCCAGTATGCCGACGACGGATACAGCTCGGTAACAGGACTTCGCCACTCCTCCTCCTGACCCTTGTGCGACCATCACTCTGACCCAGAGAGAAACGACTTTCATCCGTGAAGACCACAGACCTCTGTTCTGCCCTCCACGTCGCTCTGGCTTGACACCATTGAAGACGTGCCGCACGGTGTTGAGGAGTAAGAGGCAAACATGCCACAGGGCGTCTCGAATGGAGGTTCCTGGCCAGGAGACGGTTCCGAATTGTGCGTGGAGTGACGTTGGGTGCCACAGCAGCCCGAATGTCCGCTGCAGATGCTGTCCGATTTGCCACAGCCATCCTACAGATGCGCCGGTCAACCCTGTCTCCAGTGGCCGGGGGTCGTCCAGATCCTGGTCTCCTGGTAATCCTGGTTCCCTGGACCATTGCTGCCAACAGTTGTACACAGTGGCAACGTCTCGGCCCATGCGTTCTGCAATAGCACAGAACAAAAGTCCACCCTCTCGAAGGCCCACTACACGTCCTCGTTCGAATTGGGTTAGCTGCCCATGTTCACGTCGCAGTCGCCTTTGAGGCATGTTTTACGTACTCTATCACACACATCCACAAGTGCCTGAAGTGACACAGACGCACGTCTGATCTCCTTTATATCTGTCAATGGAATGTTTCATTTGCATGTACAGGGTGGCGCTAGTGGTGCCCCCTATAAGTTGCAACCTTGAAACTTGAATCAATTGAATAAATACCATAGCTGAATATACTGTCCAAATTTCATTCATCTAACACAAGCCCTTCGTGGTGTTAGATTTTTTTTTTCCGCCAGTGTATATTGTTATTTAAAAGTGGGATTTTTTTTAATATTAATTTTATGATCTCTTTATAGCAGTTTTTATTAATATTACATATTCTTACTTTATTTTAATCTTATATGGTATTTTTCTGAGTTGTTTTGAATGATTTTACTAAGAATATTGTTTGCTTAAACATTTTAAAGAAATTACAGTTTTTGTTCTGTTAACGATTGCTATTCGTCATTGTTGGAGGGGGGAGTGACATTGTTTTCTGGGAGGATTTCCTAGAAGATTTTGTCAGCCTTCCAGAGCTGTATTGTCAGAGTTTAAAGTGTTTAGTATTTGTTATTTTTTTTCTTCTGTGTCGAGCTACTGGCGAGAGAAATACTGGAGAGAGGCTCCCATCTCGTTTTGAGCGAGTTAAGCCTTGCGTTTGAACGTTCGATTGCAAAATTAGTTACCTTTGCTAATTCAGTAACATTGAGCAATTATGCTCATAGCTGATGAGTTTTTCTGTGATGCTGCCAATTTACCTGTGGAATTGAGTATTTTGATTTCGTTTTAAAGTCTCGCCAGTTTGCCTCAGCAGCATTCGATCGCCATATGCCATACTTGGGAAGCCATCGTACAAATGTAGATGTTATTTTTGGGTGAGTCTGTTCCTTGTTGTCTCTTTCTCGGACCTGTCGACGAACTGAGATAAGCTGCGGGAAATTAATTTAGCTTCAGTAACAAGATTTGAGTTTGCCCCCATAAATAAAGTACAAGCAAGAACACTATTACTTTGGAAACTGACCTTGTTGTGTTCAATTGATGCTCTCAATTGAGGGCGCTTCATGGAACTCTAGCACTATACTTGATTTCGTTGTATTGTTGTTCTTACTGCCCTCAGTGGCTGATGTACATTAGTATAAGTAATTATAAGGAGAAGACTCTACAGCAAGTTTTGCTGTAGCAGCCTTCTATTACAGTCATAAGGGGACACGTGGCTCAAAGATGGTATCCTGGGCACCCCCTCGCATTCGCTTTGTCGGTGCATTCAGAGCTCCCCAGAACTAGGAGTCTCATTTAGCTCACGTCCATCAGAACGGGAGAAGCTGGCCCTGTGCAGTTCACTATGGCGCTGAAACGTCCGCGGGGTTACTGCAGTCCTCCCTATTGCCATTTCAGTTTTGCTATTGTCAAAAGGGCCACACGACGTTTGTACATGTTGCATATTTGAGATACGACGTTTCCTGCTGGCACAGTGACGCTACCAAGCATATGCAATGGAACATGATCCCTTGTCTGAACAACGGGGCAAAGCCCACTGGTTGCCGCATGCCCTAGTGCATAGTGTAGAGTCCGCTCGTAATTGTATGCAATAATATGATTAGTCGCAAATTAAACGGGAGTAATAATTAGCATGTAAGAATTTAATGCCGAGGGGCCCCCTCTCAATTAATTGTTGTGTTACTGTTGATGCTGTTCTTGTCTAAGATAGACCCTGTGAATATTGATGAATAATTATTTATTAACAAGTGTTACTCTGAGTGGTTGTCCTGTATCTGAAATAAAGAGAGCAATGTGTATACTTTTAGCTCCTGTAGGTAATTTTTATTTGAATTGACACACTTGATTATCTGTCCACTTGAAAGAGTTAAACAATCTTTCCAGCAAATTAAAAACTTTGTTATTAACTGAAAGTGAAGTTACCAATGAAGAATATAATTTGTATTTCAAAGTTAACGACTTTATTAATAGGAAATCACTAAACGTAAAAAACAGACATCACTTTTAGAATATTTTCAATAATAAACTGATTAAAATTTATTACTCTGAACTGTAATAGGCTACTGCAAATACTGTACAATAAAATAATGTAATTTATCAGCAAAAAAGTCATACACGTTTCCATTTTTTTCTCTTCCTGGTTAATACGAAACCCGGCTATTATGAAAAAAATTCTGGGTCCCAGCAGTTTCGTAATATCAGAGTTCTACTGTATAATGAACTGGACACTGCATATGCTGTATAATTAATGTATAAAGCACAGTAATTTTCGTGTTTATAATTAATGTATACAATTAGTATATAATACAAAGTAATTTCGTGTGAATTTCATCAGGACAGAATGCAACTGACCCCCCCCCTACAATTTTTATGAATTCTTAAAAAAAGTAATACAGCTACTGAAATAGATAAAAGTTTAAGTAAATGACACCAAAAGTGAATTAACATAAATTCTAAGATAAACATACTCATGTGTCACTAATTCTCAAGTATGTCAATTAGACGTATTAAATTTAACAATAAATATACTGTTCTTAGTGCTATTCAATAAGTCAGTGCTCATCTTTACTTTTATATTCATAGTTCAACTTCAGAATACCAATCCTACACAATGAATGCAAAATATGCATGCGATTCATCCCTTTTCTTTTCACATATAACACTTTTGATGAAGTTAACCTTGGTTATATTTCAAATTAAAATTGCAATTCTGATTTACTACTTTGAGACGTGCCCCGCCCCCCCCCCCCTCCAAATCTGTAAGGGTCGACTATGAAGTCAACAAAGTGCAAAGGGGCGGCTAGTCAGAGGTTCTGGCATGAATGTATCGAGGGAATAAAGACAGAAGGTTAAATAATTTGACTTGGAGTCAATTTCGTGATGGCACCTATGTTCTCTATACTTGCCGGGAAGGCAGAGATGCTTATCCCTCCGTCCTCCCCAGCAAAGGCTAGAAAAGTGCCAGTGAATCCCAACGAGCTCTGGAACGGCCACTAGCACTGCATCACCCTCATTTCCTGGCATTGCTTACCTCAAATGCCAACGACACTAAGACCCAATCCACACCCAGACAAATGACCAAAGCACCAGCTGACACCGTGGACCCTTATTTCCTTGATAATCTGGAGTAAATGGATTATCCCACCCCACGTCAGGTGCCAAAATGTGACGGGCCCCCCCCCCCCCCTTCCTTAATCTGTAAGGGTCGATTATGAAGTCAACAAAGTGTAAAAGGGCAGCTAGTTAGTGAACGTATCAAGGGAATAAAGAAGTAAGGTGACATAATTTTACCAAAAAAACACTTAATTTATTATCATGTAATAATACTGCACCCCCCCCCAATCGTTTGAAACTAAGGTAATGACTATAGTCGAGAGGCGCAGAATTGTAAAGTTCGTGACTGATATCATTCGTGGGCGGCTAATTGATTTGACAAATTTTAAAGACAAAAAAAAACTTTTATTACGTTTACTCTGTGAACGTTAAAATACAGTACTTTATCAGAGCTGAGCAATTACTATGTCTACAACTAGAGGGCCCTCTTCATCATGCAAGTTGACAGTGTCAGCCAACAGTTGATGCGAACACGTGCTGTTCTTACAAAACAACAGAGAACTTAAATTGATACACTTAACATCCATATAACCGGGGCAATAACTACCTAGCTGAGCCTTATTTACTGTGGTCAATGCACCAAGCAAAATAAATGCTAATGAGTGATACGCAATGTAGGAGCGATAACACGCTTTAGCATGCTGCACAAAGACCCTCGTCTAACAGTCGACGTCGTAACGTGGAGAACATCATGTGGTTCCTTTCTTCACCAATGATCACCTATCAGATCGTTTGGGAGGGGGGGAACCACAGAAACCCCTATTTATATGGTTTTCTGCAGTTTGCTACGCTTTATAACAACACGCGTGTTAATCGCGGTGACACTTTTATAAGCAGAATGCCAAACGCATTGCACAACCAGCATACGTGATATGGTAACAGTGCATGCCACCAATGCGAAGTTCACTCAGAACAATTGTGCATACACAATTGAAGGCATCAACAGCTAGCTCCACCAACAGGATTCATTAATCCACACATATTGAACACAGGGCTTAATACTATCTAAACTTAATGCAGATACATTAACTGGCAGAATACATAATAAACATCTATTTAGGGCGGAGGGACACAAATTCGGACCGCTTCTCCGAGGCAGAGTCGGACTTATTCATTCACACTCGAATACACTCGAACTTAAAATGGCCGCACAGTCACAGCTGCATTAAAGAGCGGCACTTCACTCCCTTATCAGAATTTTTATCACTCTCCCTTAAAAAAAAGAATCTCGTCGTCAAGACGATTTTAATATACAACAATAGACTCCAGGGAAGCTATCACAGCTTCCGAGAAAACTAATCTTCGGCAAAAATAACAGCTCCCCAACAATCGCATTCCTTGGTGCTTTAACTCTTAAAACAACAAGGAATCGTTGTCTGGAGTGTATTTCACTTAAACGACAACAATTAAAAATAAACCTAAAAACTATACAACTATATTTTATTACTAAATAAAACTAGAACATAACTTTCAAAAAAGTTGGAAAACACATTTTAATAGACAACCAATATCTGAGTCTTAAACTTGCAAAAAAAAAAACAACAAAAGAACAAAGCAAATAACAAGAAAATTCCTATTGGACTCATGCAACACTTCAAACGACAAAGTGTCACGTACTCCCGACCAAAATTTAAAAATTACTGTTTTGATAAAAAAAAAAAAAAAAAAAAAAAAAAAAAATTGATCAATAATGATCAATGAAAACCCAACAAAATCCATACTAAACAGGCACTATTCACAATTACTCACAAACGTACATCAACAATTATTTATTTACAAGCACCTTACAGCTTGCAAAAACCTACTCTTGGTCCCCTATCTAAAAATGAACGTAATCCCCACTCATCCTGACGACTTAACTTCACCACCCCACAATAATTACTGCTATTGTTCTCAGCAGTGTCCAACTGTTTGTGCACCATATTTGCTAATTTCACCACCAATAGTGGCAAATATGGCTGCTTGTCATTTTTAATATTTATTCCCAATTTACGTCCAACTACATCTCGCTCCACACTACGTTGTACCATCTCATTACCCCTTCCAAAATTATTTCCATTTTTTTGTTCCCCCTTGTTCATTCCCTTATTCCTAAGCATTTTCTTTTTACCTGCATTTCCCTTGCGCTCCCCATGTGCATGCCCACCAGACTCTCGAGATTCATCACACCCCCGATCATGTATCTCTACAAACAACTGATTTGTGATTGACACAACCTCAGTCACTGTACCAAAATCCCTAACTTCGTGGAGCCATTCCCCAGGATACTCGTCCTCGAATCCCAACTGCACTCCAGTCGACTGACATTCTGTCGCCTCGCACTGTGTTGCTGAGGACGAGCACTCAACGTCACTCTGTCTATAGCTAGACATCGAGTTAACCAGTTCGTGGGAGTCCCTGCCCACCGACATCTTCTTCGGATTTTCCCTATTTAACACTTGTTCTCGACACTCGCAACTTATCCTTTCTTTCCCTCCTATAGTTTTTACTGGAGCCAATAAATTTGCTCCACGTTTGAGCCTCTCGGACCCAATGGGTGTCACCATATTTAAGCCCCACCACCTATATCCACCCACCATTATCGTGTCCCTTCACCATAAACGGGCCGACCCAACAAGAAATTCTAAAACCACCATTAAATTGCGCATTTCCTGGTAGCTTCACCATCACTAATTGTTGTTCCAAAGCAGCGGTATTGCAGCAAGCAAAACCTCTTCTACCTCGTTTCTTATGGGGCTCTGCATTGCTTGGACTAGATAACTCAACAGCTACGGAATTCATTTTCCTTGGCTCGTACTAGGGGCCCGACGTCAGCACTATTCACAGCCATTGCTGCGGCACACTGGAAGGTGAGACCATTCAATACATCCATTCCAAGAATGCCATCATATGGGCGATCTGCAAAAGTATACAACATAAATGTATGCGGCTCCTATATGACGCCCTTGGATTTTCACCTCCTGTGTGGCGCTCGGCTCCATAGCCATATAACTGCCGTTAACCCGCCGAATTGTCCGGTTTACCGGCTGCCAGGGCACGTCAGAAATCTGACAGCACACCTCTGCATTCAACAATGACACTTGCGAGCCAGTATCAATGAGCACTGACACTGCTTGTCCTTGTAGCTCCACCTTGGTGACGCATAACCCTCCTTCAACGGAGTACATCACCAAGGGTTTGCCGACAGTGGTGCTCACATTAGTGTTGTGAGGTTTGATGCCCTGCTGGGGGCAATTACGAGCATAATGCCCTGTTTCACCACAGCGGAAAGAGCCAGGTGCAACCTTAGCCTTGGGTACATTTGCTCCTCATGATCTATCAAGGTCTGTTCGTAGCTGAGCGACAGTTTGAGTCAAACTCAGCATTGCTTCCTCCAGCTGCTTTAGGGCAAACTACACTCACAACCTTTGATTGGAGCCTTTTCAGGTTCCGTTCGATGATTCTTCCCTCTATTGTTTGGTTGGGTCAAAGTGGAAGATACTCCAGATGCTCCTTCCCTTGCCTCAATCACATTTGACGAACCCCTACCTTTCCTCTCGATTTCCTCTGAGCAAAGGGCTACCTCCACAGCCTCTTTAAATGTGTGAGTATGCGTCGCCAACAGGATACGCTGGTGAGCGGGAAGACAGCCATTGGTGAAATGCTCCATCACCATGGCGCCGCGTCCGGCCGCCCACTCGGGATGTGCCGCCACAAAACGGGCCATTGCAATCTCCAGTCTATCAACGTAGGCCACAACTGACTCCTTACATACATATGTCATACAGCTCCATGCAAACATCTCTGGTGGACTTAGCGCGGCCGAACACCTGCCCCAGGCGAGTCTTCAGCTGCTAATAATCTTTCAGGGCGTATAGACGGTGGTCCGAAGCTCTTCTGGAATCATTCCCCTTTAGCTTCGATCGCACCACTGTTAATTTGACCTTAGGGGTCCAGTGGCCGATCTCCGCCATGTCCTCCATACTCTCTAGGAAAGCAGTGATAGTTTGTGGGGACCGCACCAGCAAACCCAGCCAATTCTCGCATGGCTGCTGCACCTTGGTCTCCTTCGTTGCCAGGCATATTATAAACCTAATTTCTGCAATAAACAAAAGGAAAGAAAACACACTACACTACACACACCAGTGTTACAGCTCCCTTCCCCTCTATCAATCAAAAACAAAAAAAGTCAATATCTTTAATGTAAATGTGCAAATCAACAGACGCCCTCGAAAATCCGGAATTTCCGAACTATCAGTCCCTGTTCGGGTGCCATTGTAACAATACTGCCCCCCCCCCCCAATCGGTTTGAAACTAAGATAATGACTAAAGTCGAGAGGCGCAGAACTGTAAAGTTCGTGACTGATATCATTCGTGGGCGGCTAATTGATTTGACACACAAATTTCAAAGACAAAACAAAACCTTTTATTACGTTTATTTTGTGAATGTTAAAATACAGTGCTTTATCGGAGCTAAGCAATTACTATGTCTAAAACTAGAGGGCTCTTATTATCATGCAAGTTAGACAGTGTCAGCCAACAGCTGATGCGAACACGTGCTGTTCTTACAAAACAATGGAGAACTTAAATTGATATACTTAACATCCATATAACCAGGGTAAAAACTGGTATCAGGTCAGTTCGTCGAGCGTCAGTTCGTCAGCGTCAATTCGTCGAGCGTCATTTCGTTGAGAGTGTCAGTTGGTCGGGCGGTCAATTTGCCGGAGATCAATTAGTCGACCGTGTGAGTTAGTCGGGCGGTCAATTTGTCGGAGACAAATTCGTCGGGTATTTCAGTTGGTCGAGATAATAAATAAATGGTCGAAAAAACTTTCATAAAATTCATTAACGAAAAAAATTTTTGTTACTAATTTATTTATTTGAAAGGTAAACAATAAATACCGTTACTGTTAAAACTCCGTATCTATATACAGCTTTTGTAAGCAATGTGATATAGTAGCCACAATACATCTAATCTTGTTGACGACATATGCCCCAAACTATTTATACCGCTTCAGTATCTTTCATTTTCAGAATGAAATTAATAACTGTATAAAATTAATTGTCGGACAAATTGAGCACATACAGGAAATTATCTTTTTATTAAGTAAAAATTAAATAATAACAGAAATAATAAGCTTGCCGAAACATTTAATATCCTGTTGTCGATTTCCTCAGTTTAACACAAAATTTCACGTCACCTGTTCGCAGACTGGCATATGCACATATTCATAACAACATAATAAATAAATGGTCGAAAAAAACCTTTTAAGAACATTTATTAACGAAAATCAATAAATGACGTTACTGTTAAAATGTGTATTTAAATACGTACAGCTTTTGCATGTAGTAATCAACAAACGATAATCTGATAATAAAAGAAATAATACGAAATGCAGAGAGGGGGGGGGGGATTCAAACTAAGAGGGTAGGATAAAAGCCCCTAACTGCTTATACTGCTTCAGTAGTCTTCATGTTCAGAATATACTTAATAATTATAAAAGTATTACACAAACTGATCACATACAGGAAATTAAATTTTTATTAAGTAAAAGTTAAATATTACTAGAGCTACTAGAGTGTAAAAATTAAACAATAACATAAATATTTATGATTAATAACTATAAAAGAAATACAACAAACGTACCGTGCAAGATCATCAGGGGCGGCTTGAAGCCCTGTGCGTGAACCGTCGGAAGACATTGCCAGAATTTTTAAACGGTATAGGCCATGCAATCAGATTGAATTGAAAGTCCTACACCCTCATATTTTATGTTATTGTTTAACTTTTACTTAATAAAAATTTAATTTCCTGTATGTGATCAGTTTGTGTAATACTTTTATAATTATAATTATAAAACTTGCTGTATTATTTTCTTCTTCTCCAGCCATCAGTAAATTAAATATACATGGTAAATAGAGCAACCGCTTGAATGGAGCTCACAGTATTAATAAGCCAAGGTATATTGTCAGACTTATTCATAGCGAATAGTTCTGTCGAATACACTCAAACTTAAAATGGCTGCACAGTCACGGCTGCATAAAAGAGCGGCACCTCACTCTATTACCAAAATTTTTTTATCACCTTCCCTTAAACTTACTTACTTACTTACTTACTTTTCAAACCCGCTTATCCGTTAGGGTCGCGGGGGCAGCAGCCCTATGGAGGATCTCCAGCGATCGCGATCTTCCGCCATCAGGCGCATGTCCTCCCTGGTAATATCCAAGCGACTCGAACCCAGATTCTCCATGTAGTCTAGCCACCTGGTTCTAGGCCGACCCCTTGGTCTCTTACCCACCGGCTTGGAAAATAACAACTGCCTAGGAAGACTAGTTTGCGGCATCCGTATCACGTGGCCATACCAGCGCAACTGAGATCTCTCAATGCGGAGAAGTAGCGGCTCAACACCTAAAGATTCCCTTATTGTGCTGCTGTACACTCTATCTAGTAGGGTAACACCTGCCACACTTCTCAGGAATCTCATTTCGGCCGCTTGTACCCGCGATCGCACTCTTTCGGTCATTACCCAAGCCTCATGACCATAGGTGAGAATGGGGACAAAGATAGATTTGAAGACGGAGAGCTTGGCTTTGTTACCCAGCTCTCGTTTCGTTACCACGGATCGCCACAGTTCACGTCTGACACAGCTTGCTGCACCGATCCGAGCATCCAATTCTTTCTCCTGCCGTCCATCACTCGTGAATGCAATCCCGAGATACTTGAACTTCTCCACCTGTCTCAATGAGGCTCCCCTAACATGGAGAGCACACTGAGCAGGCTGTCTTGAAAGAACCAGAACTTCGGTTTTAGCCACACTGATCTTCATCCCAGCTTCTTCACATTTGGCTGCAAACCGGTCTAGTGCATGCTGAAGGTTCGTGCGAGAAGACCCAAGCAGGACAAGGTCGTCCGCAAAGAGCAACCTCTCCACCAGGCAGTCGCCCACACAAACACGCTCATCGCCTCGGCTGCCCCTGTCTATCCAGTCCATAAAGATAATGAACAAGATGGGCGACAGTACGCACCCTTGGCGGAGTCCAACACCCACGGTGAACGGTCTTGACTTAATGCCATTTATCCGGACACACATCTCAGGGCTTTCGTACAGAGACATGATAGCAACCAGTAATTGCCCATCCACTCCATACTCTTGCAACACTTGCCAGAGCTTCTCCCGAGGAACTCTGTCATATGCTTTTTCGAGGTCCACAAAGCAAGCGTAGACCTCTTTTGCATACTCCCAGGATTTCTCAAAGATTTGCCTTAGAGCAAAGATGTGATCCGTCGTGCTTCGGCCAGGTCGGAAACCACACTGCTCCCCCGACAGTTTGGAGTCGACTATTTCCCGACTTCTCTTCTCCAGACACTTAGCGTACACTTTCCCAGGAATGCTGAGCAAAGAGATGCCTCGATAGTTGTTGCAATCTCTCTGGTCTCCCTTTTTGAAGATAGGGATCACAATTCCTGTCTGCCATTGCTTAGGGGCCTGTCCAGATATCCAAGCAACCTGACACACTCGAGTCAGCCACAGGATACCATCCTGATTTAAGGCCTTTAACATCTCGGACCGGATTTCATCATCACCTGCAGCTTTGCCAGTCTTCAGGGACTTAATTGCCCATCTGACTTCTGTTTCAGTGATACTACCGTGACTATTCTCCGCTCCAAGGTGCACCTCGTATGCCTCAGTTGTTGTTGTCACCGGATTAAGAAGAGATGCAAAGTATTCCTTCCACCTATGCAATACGCTCTCCTCCGTTTTCAGAAGCCTCCCATCTGAACTCTTAATAGTTTGTGATGAAAGAGACTTCTTTCCACGGAGGCGGCGCACGGTCTGCCAGAACACCTTGTTTGCCGAACCATAGTCTGCCTCCAATTTCTCCCCGAACTTCTCCCAGGCCTTGGCTTTAGCTGTTGATACTGTCTTTGCTGCTGCTTTTCGCGCCTCAGTGTACCGCACTCGACTCGAAGTTGACTTATTTGCAAGCCATAGCAAATAAGCTTCCTTCTTTGCCTTGACAGCTTCTTGGACTTCACCGTTCCACCATGCAGTCCTTTTCTCACCGCCCTGCGCCACACTCAGCCGCTTACGACCACAGCACAAAGCAGCCGAAGTAATCACAGCAGTTTTAAACAACTGCCACTCCTCTTCAACAGTACCACGATCACTGGGTAGTTCTTTGAAACTTGAAGATATGCTATCTGCAAAGGTCTTCCTCACAGCTCTATCCTCCAGTGCCTCCCATTTGATGCGCCAAGTTTGTCTGAACCTAGTATTTCGCTTGGTTGGCATGGATTCAGAGAACCGCAAAGTGCAGACAACAAGGTGGTGATCAATTGATAGTTCTGCCCCTCTTCTCACACGAGTATCCAACACTGATCGGAATAAGTCAGCTGAAACAATTACAAAATCAATCAGTGACTTCTGGTCCATTGCATCCCTGTACCAGGTATACTTATGGACATCCCTGTGCTGGAAGAAGGTGTTTGTGATGGAAAGTCCATTGTTGCAACAGAGATCCAACAAGCACCTCCCATTCGCATTTAAATCGGGGTCACCATTCCTCCCAATCACGCCTTTCCACGTTTGGTCATCAGCCCCTACGTGTGCATTGAAGTCGCCCATCAGGATGACAGAATCTGCACTCCCTCTCCTGCTAAGAGCAGCATCAATTTCATCTAGAAAAAGTGGGTACTCTGTGACTGCATTCGGAGCATATGCAACGAATAGAGAGAGAGACCGTTTCCCTATCTGAAGCCTCAGGAGACACAGTCTTCCACCTAAGGGGGTCCAATCTGCAACATAATCTGCCAGCCGGGGACTTGTGAGTATCCCCACTCCCGCCTGGGCAGTCATGTTAGGGTTGACACCAGAGTAGAAAAGCTTCCACCCTCCTTCTAAGTCTACAGTTCCAGAACCTGGACGTTTCGTAGAGGTAATACCTATGATATCCAGTCGATACCGTTTGGCTTCCTCCACTAACTCTGATTCCTTTCCTGTCATGGAGAATACGTTCCAAGTGCCGATTGACAGCACCCGATGCCGTTGTCGCTTTACCAGTTTCTCCTCCTGGGTAAAGGCATGCGCTGCCCCCGACCGTTTCCCCAAGCACATAGCGAGTGCACTGGTGGGGCTTCTCGGAGGCATTGCTCCGAGATAACAGCCGGGAGACTGTCGACTATTTTTCGAACGAGAGCCTCTGCCTAACTCCCGAACGCGGGTGACTTTAACCTGCGCCACACCCGATGCAGTATAAATTCTCTTATTTGTCAACATCATGAGATATGTTTGTTTGGATACTCTTCGTCTCACTTCTCAACCATGACCTTTCTGGTAAGGGTGACCCTAAGGTAGCCGTGCTACAACCAGCATAGCTCACAGAATCCCTGAAGCACCCAAACCCCTGACCCACGGTAAGGGGGCATCCACTCAGGGGCCTTCCCTTAAAAAAAAAAAAAAAGAATCTCGTCGTCAAGATGATTTTAATATACAACAATAGACTCCACGGAGGCTATCACAGCTTCCGGAGAAAACTAATCTTCGGCAACAATAACAGCTCCCAAACAATTGCATTCCTTGCTGCTTTAACTCTTAAAACACATTTTAATAGACAACCAATATCGGAGTTTTAAACTTACAAAAAAAAAAACAAAAGAACAAAGCAAATAACAAGAAAATTCCCGTCAGACTCATGCGACACTTCAAACTACATGAAACGTCACAATCATTTAAATTCAATTATTCAATTATTTTTAACATGTTTACATTATTACAAGCACTACCACAAACGTGTACAGTCTACCAACAGAGGGGCCCTTGTCCACTTACAACTAGCTAATACTTATTAACTGAAGAGCCACTAAATATAATAGAGCCCTTATGAGAAAAATCTCGTCTTTAGGGAATTGAAAGAAAGCTATATAACTAGTGGATTTAAGGGAGATACAAAAGTGAAGTTGGTCAATTTGATATACTTTAAAACTCTTTTTTTTAATCTGTTCTCGCAGTCTATTCGTCCAAACTCTAAATCTCCAGTATTCATGTCAGTGGTAACTAAACAGGCGATTAACACATCTTTTGTTAGGCAGAATTGCAGTTGGCCAGGTGCTGCTCAATAACACAGAGCAATGGCAGAATTCTGCAGAGGAACTGTACGAGAAGTGGTAGTTTCTCTACATCCACTGAGGACCCCCGCATAACAGCCAATAAGTCAACGTTGCATCAGCGTCATGCGTTCCCTTTGTTATCCTATAATAGGGAAGGTGGGACACCATGACCCTTCCTTGGTGGGCACCTCAATGCGTTTTACAAGACAACCTTTTACACATCACAGCTGCGTAGTTCAACTGAAGTTCGGGTCGGGTATACAATAACGTGAGAAATAATATTTAAATAGCCATGGTGCCCCCGTTCAAACGGGTATATTAAAAATTTTCAATCCACACTTCTGCGTTGCCACCTCTCTGTATTACAGCCCTTTTCTATGCCTGCACTTCCTGTAGTGAATTACCAATAATCTATGTAACTAATATAAAATTAATTTTACTCACACATTTCCAGATGGGCACCATAAAATTGAACTAAATATACATAGGGAACAGTTTTGCCACATTAGCAAACAGCTGGCTTTTTTATTTACCGTCTGCGCATTGTCTCATCATCACTTAACATGAACCAACAATTTTACGCTACCTAGTAGGCATAAACTTTCGCAGTGAACTTCTACTCAAGTTCCACACATCAAACATTTAATGAACTTGCATGACGAAACGGGGAGGCAACACAGTAAGAACACTCTTGTACTAACGCTGGATTATTCGTTCTATCAGAGGCACGCTTGTATTTCCATCATCGCAGAGAAAAATAAATAAAAAGGTTCACTCACACTGGCTGGAGAAACACAAAACGGGGCTTTTGCAGTAGGCTTCACGGTGTGGCTTGTCTTTAAACGTTTTTGCACCTATCGCGATTCGAACCTGTTCAAATCTCTTCTTCTAATCAGCAATGTCAACTCACAGAGCCGAGAAATATCGTAAACATAAACTCAGCATAATTACATCTTAATGAACTATTAATTTAAAATCAACAACCAACTAATTAATGAGAAAACATCAACATATTTTGATTAAGCAATCGCCTCTGTTGGATTTCTGTACACAAGTTTCGTAGGAACCATGAAGGCGCAATCCTTCGCTGACTGAAATCCAACTCTCGAGTAAAAAATAAAATTTCCAAAAAGAATATCACCTTATTTACATAAAAACGACGTAACAAAACACTTGCTGGGAGCGAACAGCAGCATCTCAGAAATTTTCCCAGAGAACAATGCCCGCTCTCAACAATAGCGCAAGTTGCTGACACGCACGGTGATATAGCAATATTGACAACACTATAAAAACATATCAAAAAATATTTAAAATTCCTTACACACAATGAACCAACGTAAATATTAAAACTTATTAAGAAGAAAAAAAACAAACTAAACTAAATGCCATAATACCCATAAGAACCAGCTAAAACGGTGCCAGTGAGGCAAGTAACAAAAGACAATCGCTAAAAAAAAACAGTGTGGTTTATGTTAACGGGTTTCCACTGTGCTCATGTGACACCCAGTGACATGGCATGTCACAACTTCACATATGCTCATTAATATTCTCGGATATTTCACACTCTGAAAGGCCTTCTACATGCAATGATGTGCTGAGTTTCTTCTGTTGCGGCGATGCTCTCCTACTTGACTTCACTTCGCACTACTGTTATGACTATTGATGCACGTCTGGATACTCAGGTGAACTCGCACTTTCACTAAATTTCTGGTGTACCTTCTGTATCACCTACTGAATGCACCCATGCTCAGTACCAATGACAATCACCTCATTATTTGTGCTTTTGTCATTAGAAGCCTCTTACACAAGTGGGATGCCTCAGATTCTGCCTTGCAATTCTGTAGCCAATTGTTCCTACTTTCTTTATACAGTCGACCCTTGATATAAGGATACCCTTCAGGATCGGAAAAAATTATCTTTATATGCGGAGTATCCTTTTATCCAGAGTTGGGGTTTTCGTCCATAGCTTGTCCTAAGCCAAATTTTTTGGCAATGCTTGCTCGAGTTTCATTAGAATCCAACAATTTAAGAACTTCAAATGTGATCAGATAGAAATAAGGTTTACGTTTTCCAGAGGACAAGTTAATCTAAAGCTATCTAAATGGTATTTGTACGCATGTTAAAAAAATTAAAACAAATCAATAAAAGGAAAAAAAATTTTTACTATACTTGTACAAAAGCCAGTCACTTAAATTTTGCAAGGAAGCTGGGAGTCTTCAGAGAAGGATAAATTCCAATCGACACTCAAATAATGAAGTGTACTGAATTCCAAATGATTCTTATGGAGTTTAAATAGTGAATGTAGTGCTATTAATGCCAATCAGCAATTTTAGGCAGTAGCACCTATTGGCTTAGGGGGAGACAATAAAGTGGCTATTATACGCAGCATCTGCCAATGTCATCATAGTGCGTTTAGAGTCATATTATCTGTTAAAGCAGAGTTCAACACAAATTTTAGCACAGAAATTTATCCTTTTAAGTGGATTATCCTTATATCAGGGATCCTTTTATCGAGGTTCGACTGTATAAAATTTCACTAAACTATATGCACGCATCCAAAATTTATGTTCTTTCATAGTGAACTAGGTGTTCAGCCATGCATTATTATCATGCACTGACTCTTATGCAAGCCTCCATGCCAGTCACTGTACGATGACAGTCTTTTTTGCTGCTACTCTCTATTGTTGCCACTTCTTTTCTCTCATTGTTCATTAATTTTCCTCCTCCGCTTTCTCATTCTCATCATGACCTAGAGACGAATGTTTTTTTAAGTGTTCTTCCCACTGTTGGCATCTCTGAGTCTCTGCTCGTCCTTTCCCAGTTTCAAATTCAATATGAGCACAGATAAAGTGATTTGAACTTAAACCTTTATTATCAACAAGAAGTTAATCCTCCCAAGGAAGATATAGGAAAGTAGCGGAAACACTAAGTTCATCTATTTTTTACCCTTTTATCTCACTTTTAACCCCCCTCCCCAATTTTTTAATTCGAAAAATTGATTTTCTCGAACATAGTATTTAGAAAGTGTAAATGAGCCCTATCTTCTCTCGTTTCTCATCATTTCCGATCGAATGATATATGACATGGCATATGTGCTGTAGTTCTAAAGTCCCAGTAACTGCCCCCGATGTTATTATGATTTTGACGGCTAGAAGTCGGTGAGATTTTGAGTGCGAAGTAAGTGATTGTTGAATTGTCGGGAAAACTTACGATCAACAATGACTTTATCAAGAATAAGAAAACAACTTTGTTGCAGAAAGAGAATACAATCGGGTGAAACATGAGCTGTGGATAAGTTTTTTTAGTTGCTGAGATCTCTAGTTGATGGACGTATAAACAATGGCTCGAACGAGGAATGTAGGTGGTGATGTTCATTTTGACGCTACAAGATGTTTGACATGAATGATCTCGATATAAAGAATAATTTATATAAATAAATAAATTGTTTGGTAAAAGTCCCCTCGATAACTCAATGGTAAATGTGAGCAAATATGGCAGTGATAGAATCCTGTATGTCAGCTAACCCTGTTTTGTGAGGATGTTGTTCTCTGTACTGTGTTTAATAACAAAATTAAAAGAGGCCTTACAGTACAACATTTTAGTTTTAAAAAAAAAACCCAACTAGTTTCGGCTTTAATCCCACCTTCTTCAGGATACAAAAGAAATATGCTAGCAGCCCATTTCTTTTGCACCCTGAAGAAGGTGGGATTTAAAGCCGAAACTAGTGGGTTTTTTTAAAACTAAAATGTTGTACTGTAAGGCCTCTTTTAATTTTGTGTTTAACCCTATCTTGAAGGATTGAGCAAATGACTTTTGAGAATTGATTACTTGATCTTATGATGGTACTACTGACAGAAAAAGCAAGACTAGTATAATCTTTTTATTTTCCAGTGCCATAATCTAGAAGCCCTCTATGATTATCAGTTTGTTATGCAAACTGCAGATCCTGGTCTTTCCAAATTGAACAAATAACGGGTAAAATATAGTCAACCTGAATGAACGACGTTAGTTTGTTGTACCTAGTGCCACCACGACCATCTTTGTTCCACTGCCGACAAAGTCAACCACGTCTGATGAGGATGTGACTGTGGATCAGTGTGTGTGATTGTTGGGAGAGGTGCTCCCGTTCTTTGTGTATGTCATTTTACCCAGGGTGTGATTATTAATATGTACGAAATGTTTATTTATTAGATATGTTAGTGGAATCTGGTAATGTGTGGTATCGTCGTTGTAATAAGCTGCTTGCCATTGTATAACATTTAATTTGTTATGACGTGTTAAGAATCACGTATAGCGTAATTGTTGGGAGCAGCTGAAGAATTTCGCTTCGCAGCAACAATGTCCTCAACGATCGATGTCGGGCTTTGTTGTAGTAGGGAGAAATTCATGAAAAAACTGCTATATATTAGTTTTGTTTTTTGCTTTTGTTGTTGTTGTCCGGGAGAGGAGTTGAAAAATTGCAGAGAATGGGTCGGAAACAAAAGGCGAACAATAGCATGTTTCGCAAATGGCGTTTTGCCCTCCGTTCCCTTATAAATGATGTTTTTAAACTAGTGAGATTAATTAACAGAATGGCCGACCTCTACTAATTTACAGTAGGAGATTTTCTTGAGCGTTAATGGAAATTAGTCGTGGATGTAAAGTTACGCAAACGCTATTGACCGAAATGCGACTTGCGCTCATGGCATGGAATGCGATCGATGTTCTCCTGTTCGAAAGAGATTTGTGCCGCTCCGCTGAAGTTGTCAACGGAGATGGGTGAGATCATTCCTTATTTTTGACCAAAAGATATGACATTGGCGAAGGAGTTCTACTCAAATAGTGCTGTAGTTTTTATTTAATGCGTCGCTGACATTCACATTCTCAGTTGGGTTTAAAAACCCCGTTTGGGGCCATCCATAAATTACGTCGCACGTTAAGGGGGAGGGAGGGGGTCAAAAAAAGTAACATCGTGTGACAAGGGGAGGGTGGGGGGGCAAGTCATAAGCTTCGTGACATCACATGTATAGATCCGTAGCCTATGAAAAAGACAGGCCGGGGCACTAAAAAGTCACATGACCAAAGTAGATCGAGCAACAATCCAACTTCATTGTTACTTTGACTTATATGGTCAGGTGACTTTTCCACGCAGAGGCCTGTCTTTCTCGTTGGCTACGTATAACTCTCAAAGTCAACTAGAAAGACAGGTCCTGAAACTCAAAAGTCACCTGACCATCTTAGTCCGAGCAACAATGTAACCTTCATTGTTTCCAACAAACGATAAAATACTGATTATTAAAATTCAAGATGGAATTTTGAGTTTCAGGACCTGTCTCTCTCGTAGTCCTCGTATAAATCTAAAGTATTAAAACTCTAAACTTCAACTCTAACGAAAAACTTCAAAATATTACCAACTCTATCAATATAATAATATTGCCCCAGTGTTGACAGTGTTGAAGCATGCTTATTTAACGATTGTGTGGCATCTGTGGTCTATACTTTTCATTATACAAAGCCATTAACCAACACAAGCAATCACATAAGAGCCAACAAGACATTTTGCCCATCATGAAGATTCGTCCTCAAAGCACTGCAGCTAGACGTGCTAGGGAAGTTCTTTGTTTGATAAACGATGACAATGCTATATGGTGGATGAATATGATGTTGAAACATCGAATGTCCTAACATTATCCAAATTGAAAACAAAGTGACTGCTATGCCAGTCAAAATTAATACAGTAGTCGCCGCTTATTGTAATCACGGTTAATGTAATCAATCGGTTATTGTCATCATTTTTGCCAGGAACGGAACGGTTATATGGACCGTTTATTTTGAAAGTGGTGTAAGTCCATTTTTTAAAAAAAATGAGCTATCACATAATTCGTGCTTAATTTAATGTATATTTTTTATGTATAACCAGTCCATGTTTAATTTCTTAAAAAATTCCCATGTTTTGTACAACTTAAAATCGGTCGTTAAATGAAATTACATAATCATCGATTATGAAAGTGGTGTAAGTCCAATTGACAGATTTTGGTATCATAGAAATGGCATTGCGAAAAAAGAATTTTCTGTACACACCACAGGATTATTATGATGTAATAACACAATGTAGAAAACGTGACAAATTCATTTTACATGAAATGAAACGAGAGAATTTCATTTCAACAAAAAATCTTAAAAATGCGATTAAAAAACAGATAAAAAAAAAAACACTAATGGCGAACAGGTCAATTGGTTACAAATATGTTGGTTGAGATTTCTCAAAAGTGCACCATACACTATTTTATATAAAACATCGATGAAGGACGCAGAATTTAAAACTATAAATTTATTACCTACACGTCCTGGAAGACCGCCAAAATTTGAAAAAATCGCCCTGGCGCCTTTGTACCAAAATGCCAGGCCTATTAGTTACGAAAAATATAAAGACACGATGCAGTTACTACCCTATGTACCTCCGGTGCATCATGCATATTTCGAAACACTGCCACATGCAGAGCATAAGTAAAATCTATCCGTGTCTTGTAATTTTGACAATGTAATTAGCGTCTAAAATTAAATTTTATGTCTTGTTATGCGTATTTGTAAACAAAATTGGATTAAGTGAAGTATATTTTAAGTTATATTTGATTTTTCAAAATTGAAATTAAAGGATTTTTACAGTTGTCTAATTTTGAAAGTGGTGTAAGTCCATTTATAGCCTATAAATATATATTATTATAGTCTAATTCGCCTAAAACAAATTGATATAATCAAATTAAATATCGATAAAACAGTAGAAACATTGCCAGACTTCATATAATTTGCCTAAATTTTTTAATTAACAGATATGCTAACCTTTAATTTTCTCGAAACAAGAGAAAATGGACTTACACCACTTTCAAAATAAACAGTCCATATACAAGTACATTGAAAATCAGCCGCTTATTGTAATCAAAACTTCGGTTAATGCCATCAAATTTTTCTCAAAGTGAGGCTTCTGCGCATGGGTAATGACCTACTACGGTAGAGCTGTAGAAATTTCGTAGAAATACCGCGAATTGTTAAATTCAACAGTTCTTCAGCGCTGCAGCATCAAAAATGACGTAATGCTGCACAGTGTTGCACCAACAGTGCGGTATTAAAACCACCCTGTTGTTTGCTCTGCTGAAAACAAGTCGTTTGTGCAAGCTGTCTGCCACAATTGCCTCGTTCGCATAGGAAAACGACCCTACGTCATGTCACTGTTTTTTTTAACCAACGCGTTTTCTCATTATTAAACGTCTACATAAGAATTCTTTTCAAAATCTTTAATACACCTTTTACAATGTTCTTAGCCGTATCAGTATCTAATTGTAATGAAAATTGTATATTTTCTTACACAAAATCGTCTTCATTCATGAACGCCACCATTAGCATGAAAGCTCATGCAATAGAACAAGCAACGAAACGAATAAACTTCGCTTCCAAGTTGACTGACGACCAGGTCTGTGAATTTGTCACATCCACAGAGCCTGAAATCGCTGAGCAGGATGAACTGGAAGAGAATTGGGTAGAATGTTCTAATCCACTAACATGTACTGCTGTGTAACATCGAAATAAAGCATTATTTATACTGTACGCAATAAAAAGCCTCATTTTTTTTTTTAATCTTCCGCTATTGTAATCGGAGAACCTTACATGCACACCGATTTTAGCACGTGACGTCACTGGCAGCTGGTTGAGCAGAAAATCCGATCATCTTGTAAGCAGGGTGTAGAGAGAGAAGAGAGAAACCTCTTTTCGCGAGTGAAAGATTATTTGCCTTCATTTATTCGGGTGTTCAGGAGGTGAATTGTGTGTTAGTATTCGGCGTGTAATTAGCGTAAGCATTGAAGTTAAGGCAAGTTGTTTTTGTTTTGCGATAGCGGATTTATTTCTTGGGCGCGTGAGATTAAATGCTAGTCGTTGAAGTTGCACAATTTCTTAATCGGCATGGGTCGATTACCGTAACTTAATAAAGTTTATAAGCAATCTTCCCACTGTTGTTTCACGTCAATGAAGGAGAGATACACAGGCTAGCTGATCGAATGATAATCTCCAGATGTAAAATCAAAACACATCAACATTTTCATAAATGTCGTCAATTCACAGCGTAGCCTACGTTTGTCGTTCTTAGGCTACATTCTTCGTTTACTTTTTAAAAAACAGGCTACGTTCTTTGGCCATAATTCACAGCATCCGCTTACCAGTTAAGAAAACATTAGCATGCTTTCCACGTATATACACAACATGACCTCCTTTACATACATACGAGTATTTGTCAACGAGTCGACACGAATGTATATAATTTATGCTTTCACAGTACTCACAATGAAATGATGATTGATTTGGAGGTTAGGATTTTGTTGAATCCCGATTATTTTTCAGCGCAGACTCTGATTATGTCATAAAAATCTAAATTAACGATAGTTATTATTTATTATTAAGGTTCGTACTTTCATGCTCTTAAGAAAGTTAAAAATATGCATGCAAATATGCAATCAAAATGTCAAAAACATGCACTGTAAATGTCAAGATATGCTCTGAAAATGTCAAAATGTATACTTCAAAATATGCACACAAATTTGTAATTGGTACATTTTTATTAGAACATTTTTGCATTTGCATATACAACAAAATATTGAGAAAGATTTTCATTTGTAAATTTTTGTCTGTTGTCACGCATAACAGCTTTGTAGTGTGAGAACGAGCGCTCCACATCTCAAGACTGGATTGGAGCATACTTAAAGGATGCAATTTCAAGGGGAGAATAATCTAGAGAACCGAGTATCTCTCCATTTGTGAACACATTTGAGAAAGACTTCAGTTCTCCAAATCCCTCATTTTTTGCATCACTTTTTGCCATTTAATTTTTTCCCAATTTTTCCATTCACATTATATAGTTTAATTTCTATGTTATCTGTCACTGCAGTTGCAGTTGGAAGATCAACCTTTTGCATCTTAAATTCTGTGATCGCATCCCTTAAGCATGTGAAATTAGAGTGCACATAAGCTAGCTTACAAGTAAGTTCAGACTCTTCTAACAAAACTCGTGCAGTTTTGATGGATTTAGCGTCTTCTGGATTCAGAGCCTTAGCAACCACAGTTATCTTGGGTAAATGCTGTGCATAATAGGTTCTGGTGGCAAAGGCAGATTTGGATACATTTGTTTGAACAGCTGAATCCTCGTGGGAGATTTTAAGAAAATGTTCTTGACTGTAGAAATTAAAAGATCAATCTGTATAATTAATTTGCACACTTCTTCGCATACTCTATGAATTCCATGGTCCAGACATATCATATACGAAGTCTGTTCAAAAAATACGTAGACTGTTTGAATTGCGCGGGCCCTGTTGGTCCCAATCAAAATCGCTTGGTGTCGCCATCTTCTGACAGATCCGCTGATTACAAGGCAGTTTTTTGATTGCAAATATCAGTATTGGTTGATTAGCTACGCGGTTGTTTGTGAAGTGTGTTTTTTTTCGTTTGGCGGATTTTTAGAATGAGTGACTTGAACGAGCAAAGAGTTGCTGTGAAATTTTGCGTTAAACTCGGAAAAACTGCCAGAAATGTGGACGAGAGGAAAAGGCCAGAAATGTGGACGAGAGGTGACTGGTTGTTTCATCACGACAACGCTCCAGCCCATTCAGCCCTCAGAACTCGAGAGTTTTTGGCCAAACACTCGATCACTGTTCTTCCTCACCCACCCTACTCACCTGACCTCGCTCCTTGTGACTTCTTCTTGTTTCCCAAACTCAAAAGACCTTTGAAAGGAAGGAGATTTGAGACGATTCCCGACATAAAGGCAAATGCGACGAAGGCGCTGAAGGACATCACAAAAGAAGCGTTCCAGGACTGTTTCCAATAGTGGAAACACCGTTGGGATAAGTGTGTGCGTCGGGGAGGAGAGTACTTTGAAGGGGACCCAGATGTGTAACTTCTGAATAAAGTATATTTTGTTTTATGACGTCAGTCTACGTATTTTTTGAACAGACCTCATATACCGTCTTGGTGAATAGCAACTTAAAACCCTGAAATGCCTTTTTCATATACGGTGCTGTATCCATAACACCAACAGAAGTCTATTGAATTTGGAACGAAAATGCATTTTTATTCTCTAAACCCAAAAATATGCTGTAAATGCTCTTATTGTTGAAATATGCATGCTGCATATAAATGCATGAACATACAGACCATATTTATTATAAAACTGAATAATTTTCAACAAATAGAAAGCAGAGAATTGTAAAACTTGTTAATTTAAATTTCAGCTATTAAACGTCAACATATTCTCAAGTTTACAAAAACATAAAAATAGAAAGTGAAAAAATAAAGTGAATTGTAAAGCAGAAAATGAGTTTTGCCTTGAAGTTTTTTTAAATTCACAACATTTTTTATTAAAAAATATAACTTCTTTATTCTCAAAAATATATAATTTTATACGGTTCTAAAAAATATATAATTTTATACAGTTCTAATAAATGCAAACATCATATAAATTAATTAAAATTTGCATAAAAATTATAATACATTATCTAAAATACGTAATAAAATAATATAGTATCAAAAAATATTACATAAGGTTTCTTTATCATTTTAAATAGAAGAGATTTTTTTTCATTTTTTTACTTTACATGTTTTTTTGATGTTGGGTAATATTATTAAATTAAATAGTTTAAATTTTGAAAATTTAAAATTTCATCAACTTAAACGTTTTCTTAAACTTGTTATTTTAACTTTGTAAACGATTCTTACAAATGGCAAAAATCATGAAATTCGTGTGACATAATTTATGGATGGCCTTTTTGTGCATTGAGCAAAATTACGCTCGCCTAGTGTGAGGGGGGACGCTCGGTTTAAAGTACATTTCTGAGTGTGTCTCAATTTCTCATGAAGTATTAAATAATGTTATGCCAATGTATTCGGAACTTATTGAATAAGTGTAAATAGTCATATGGTGCTTGTGTTAGGGTTTATAAGAGGCCAATTTGTCTTATATGCAAGACTATTCTTGCAAAGCTGAGCCTGCACAAGTGTTCCCTAGTGCCGCTGTTGGAAGTTGTGTAATTGGAGTGGGCGTGTAATATTTGCATTAAGTACAGGTCGTCACTTCCTCACATATGTTTGAAGGACGTTTGAACCAGAGTGGTCGAGTTTTGCGCTGCTAGCGTACAAGCAAGAGTTACAGTATCCCTTCCCGTCATTCTCCAATCCCGCGATAGTTAAGGCATTATGAGCTATTAGGATTTGGAAAGTGTTTCAGTAAAAGGGGTACATGGCACTCTCCTGTGTTAACTGAAGCCTATGGTTCCAAACGCGCCTATGTGGTGTGTATGACTGAACCTGCTGCAATAGTCCGTTGGTGGAGTTGTGTAACTCTTTAGGGATTGAACGCTTGTGCCGGCAAGATGCCAAACATCAACATTCATTATTTGTTATATGCATTGTTATTTTGTTTCTTCTTTTGTTTATTAATTTATGACTAATACTTTTGACATTCCGTTCGAGTTTTAAGGGGGCCCCTGATTCTATTTACTGATTATGTAGATTATGTTTATTAAGTTTGCTGACAATGTCTTGTGCAGATAAGTGTTATAAGTAATTAAAGTTCGTTAATCTTTAAACACATTCCTATCTTCTTTCCGCCGCCCACACAAGTTCCATCCCTTGCCTCGCTGTACGGGGTTCGGATTAGTCTTAGGGCTGCTTGTCAGTCCCGCCCCCGCACGTGGGTGGCACAAGGGAGTAATTGTCCAGTAACATTTGAAGTAGCAGGTAAAAGGTGGGTATCTCTATACTAACGTCCACTCCTTTGTCTTCCCCCCTTCCCGTTATAAACTTGAACATCCCTCACGGTGTTTTTGGGTGCCAGCATTATGAATAGTATAAGTCCACCAAGAAAAAGAACTCAACAGTGTTGAGATAAGTTTTATTGCATCATCGATAAATTAGCTTGAGACGTTTTTTACAATTAATCTTGAACTTAAAGCTCAGTTAGGTGTTGGCTTAAGATTAAAGATAGGTAACTCTTGAATTAACGGTACTTGAGTGACCTTTTAATAGTGAACACTATGTACGGATCTGTTAAGAGATGTTGCTCTTATGCGATTGGAGACATACAACTGATTCAGGAATGCAGTAGTCGCCACTTAATGTAGCTACCTTCAATATGGCTGCCACCCGCTCTTTATGACTATTCCAGCTTGGTCCGGAATTTTCTAACCGTTTCCTATGTAACAAATTTTCGCTTTATGTGGCCACACTCCGCTTAATATGGCCACTTTTTTCAGAGGCAGTTCACGAATTCTACTTTTTCATCTCATCTTATTAAGGATAAATGAACACTCCACTTATAATATCCACTGCTACCCAAAATTACAGATCGTACTGACTGGTCAATTACATGAAAGCTGCAAGTGAAGGGACAAGCAGAAAGCATAAGTGAAATGGAAAAGATGCTCAAGTTCAAGAAGGTCTTTTAAGTTGGTTTCAATATGTTAGAAACAGAAATGCTCCAGTGAACAGTCCTCTCTTATGTCAAAAGGCTGATGAAATTGCAGACATTATGCCACACGGGCTTTAAGGCAACTGAAGGCTGGCTTCATCACTGGAAAAAACGCTAAGCTTCAAGAAACTTCATGGAGAGGCTGCTGATGCCCTTGTTTATTGCAACTTGGAGGGACAGAGAAAAGAACTCCTTATCATTGTTAAGTCAGAATCTCCACGCTGCTTCAAAAATGTAAAAACTTTCCTAAATCTTTACGAATCATCTACCAATGCATGGACAACATCAGAGATCTGGCTTAATGGGCTAGCTCAATGGAACAAGCATCTTAGAAGCGAAGACAAAAAAATCAGTCTTCTAATTTACAACTGTAGCACCCATGCTCATGTTCCTGATGACCTATCCTACATAGAAATCATACATGTACAGCTTCTACCCAACACAACTTCACTAATTCAGCCAAGGTTGTCAAATAGACGTTAGACAATATTTTAATGAACTATTTTGACAAGATGCTGTACGTGTACAAATGATTATTTAAGCAAACAAACTTGTCTATATTTAAGTACAAACACATGCTCGACTTGTTGGGTAATAAAATAAGTACTTTTAGTAACCTCGCTTAAAACCGCCACCGATTAATGTGGCCGCTTAAGCCTGGTCCCGAGATGGCCATATTAAGTGGCGACCACTGTACTTTAAATAGACTTTTGCCTGTACTGATAGAGCAAATAGGGAAGAGAAAGGCTCCTGAGGTGTCCTAATTGCTTTAATGAGCTATATGAATTGGGCATTTGGTCGGATAATCGAAGAACTCCAATTAACTGATTTCATACGAATGAAACGTGTTATCCCGAGGTTTCTCTAATAGAAGACGAAGAACACAATTTGATAGAATAACTTCTGATGAAGACGGAGAAATTCTTGTTTTTTATGGAGCATCAATTTTGAGTCGAGTGGGTATAAATGCGAATATTGACATTCCTGCTAGAACGGGATCCTGAATTACAGGAAGCACCCGATGCCGGGCCCATGAGGATTTATCAAAGGACAGATATTACTGCTATGAAAAATTGTTACAGAAATACTTTTTACCTTGTCATATGTTAAGCTTTTAATGAGATTGCCAGTTTTGATGTTAAATGATAAAGGAGGTGTTACTGTATAGGTTTTCTATTTATTTCATACATTACACCCTTTAGGCAATGAATGTTAAAGAGTGAAAATGAGTTGAAAGAGTGAATCCCTTAACCGTTAACTATGCCAGTAGGGTCTATTGGACCGCAGGCGGTAATCCATTAGAGACAGCGCTTATGTCTGCAGACAGATGTTGCCATCCTACTATGTAATCTTTGTTCCATATGTATTCTCTCTGATGCCACCATTTGTTGAGCTTGAATTGCAAGAATACACCAGCAACACTGCGTTGGGGTTCCCTAAACACCATCGACAGTTTATTGTGTGATATTCCATGTCATTGGGTCCGTTACGCCAGGCAAAGAGCATTATTTTATGAAGGTAGTTTTTTTTTTTGGTGCACATGGGTGTTTTTAAAAATCACTATGCGTTGTTTATTTTCGGAGTGGGTGTTTGTGTGTTGCATTTTGTGATGTTGGTGTATTGTTATGGAGTGTGTTTGTTGAGTTTTAAGTGCTGATTGTGAGTTTAGTCAGATTCGTAGAAGTGCGCATGAGTGGGGGGGCAGGGGTGTTGTTGTTCGGTTATTTTGGTTGCGTTTGTGAGAATATGGTTGGAGCAGACTGGTTGTTTTTTTTTTCTTTTAATCGTCGTGGTTGGGTATGTGGGGGTGTTTGGTTAATAATTTGTTTTAGTGTGTTGTTATAGGCGTGGTTTTGTTGAGAGCGCGTTTTCGGGAGTTTTGCTTGTTTGTAAGTATGTTTGGCGTTGTGCTACATTAGTGTTGTCTTTAAGTGCCTAAATTATTATTTCGTTATTTTTTTTTTGGCGCAGTGTACACCTTTTCTTCATACTGCTAAAATGTATTAAAATTGGTTCTGATACATGATTGTATTTCGCTAGTTTTACTTTTAACGTGAAGTTGCGTGTCCGTTGTCGCTTTAATAAAAGCAGTAGCGTGTACGCATTGTTGGATCTGTCAGTTTTCTCAAGAGTTTTTTCAAGAAGATGATGACAGCCTCCTTGCTAATTGTTACGACGCAGAGTGTGGATTCTGAGAATGGTTCTCATGAAAAATGGTAATTTTTATTTTCTTTCTTTCTTTTTTTTTTTTTGGTAAAAACGTCCGACGAGTGAGAACGGGTGTCGAGAGAGAGAGCGAAGTTGTTCGTATGACGGCGTCCACGTTTGTTCTTCAGCTGCTGATAGTCGTTAATGAAGTTTTAGTGTGTTTACGTTAAGTGGAACTGAAGAATTTTAAATGAAATTCGAACAGTAGAGTTTTTGTGGTGAGATGAAGCATGTTGGCAATTATAAGCCAGAGAAAAGAAAAGGCGGCTAAAACGGTGAACCCCGGTAGCAGCGTCAGCAGTAAGAACTCTCAGCGGCGATCCAGATAAAGGTTGGGCAGGAAAGCCCGCATCCAGCCGTTTTCAATTGACGGCAGATATGGTGAGTTACTTTAATACTTATTTTTTTGCAAAAGGGAAGCTACCTCAAGATTTTGCACCGGTCATCAGAGAATTCTGAGCGAGTTTCCCACCTTCCCAGAGAACGTTTGTACAGCAAGTTTTGGTGTACCTCGTTCATTTGGAACACTGTTTGTGAAACGAAAAAGAAATAGTTTATTTACCTAGTGCTTGACTGTAGTTCTGTTTTAGACTGGGAACTGATTCTGCTAAGTTTAAGCCATGTGGTTTTAATGCCGTGTTAGGCTAGTCAATAAGTCTGCCAAGCAATGCTTGTTTTTGTTGCCATAAGAGAGGTGTGGGCGGTTTGTTTACGTAGAGAGAGGGAGTACTGTTGTCAACGTGGGCACCGTACTGTGCCCCGGGACGTGCAGTCGCAACCTGTTTGGGCGTGCCGTTTTGGTGATTGCCGGGGCGACATTTGGTGTAAGGGCCTAGGACTGAGCACGCCTCACCTGAACTCAGGACCACAGGGGTTTCTGTGATCCTCCTCCGGCCAGGTGTAAAAGGATCGCACGACACTTGCCTGCGTTAGGAATAAGGGAATATTTGAAGGCCCATGTTTTTGGTTGGAGTGGCCCAGTCGCTGGTCAGCTGCCCCGTCCCTCAGGGGTTTCTCTGTACAGTGCTGTGCTGTAGCCCATGCAACAGTAGGGAGTGAGTTTGTGCTCCTGGTCCCACAGTTAAGCTGCTGGAACCGCATGCCTCAGAATGCTCATGGGTCTGGTCCACTCATCGGCTGTAATGTAATAATGTTAAGTGCTGGTTAGGTTTTAGTCGGAGGGGCCCCTTTGACATGCCAGCTGATCTACAGTGCTTCTATTTAACTTGTTATTAATCTGAGTTAAGTACTATAGACGTTAGCTTAGTTTTGCTGCTACACCTAGGATATGTATTCAGTGTTATTTGAGCTTTGGGAATTAAAAGTGTGCTGTTTGTTTATAAAAGCTTGGAGTGAAGTAGTGTTTTGTTTTTTTTTTGTTGGAATAAGTTTTTGTTTTCAGGACCTGCACTGGTCCTGATGCCCTTGACGATGCCCGAACCACTGATGGGCCTTGCCCCTGTTGAAGCCCACAGGTAGTTTCCATATCGTAGGGTTATTTTTTTTGGGGGGGGGTTAACATTTTCATGCGCACTTTTTGCAAACGTTCATGATTTTCACCGAAAGGCACCCAAATGGGTGGATTTACAGTTTCGTGCACACTTATTGCCAAACTTTGATGATTTTCACTGAAAGTCACCCAAATGGGTGGTTTTTCATTTTCATGCACAGTTTTGGCAAACGATCATAGTTTTCACCGAAAGTCACACAAATGGGTGGATTTACAGTTTCGTGCACACTTTTGGCAAACGATCATGGTTTTCACCGAAAGTCACACAAATGGGTGGTTTTACAGTTTCGTGCACACTTTTGGCAAACGTACATGATTTAAATTGAAGTCACCCAAATGGGTGGATTTACAGTTTCATGCACACTTTTGGCAAACAACTGTAACACTATTTCATAATTACTTGTTACTTATATTAGTCTTTTTTCATCAACAATGAGGTGAAAATGCCTACTTAGTGAAACTGAGTTGAATCGGGCACTGAATACTTTCTCCAAGGATATACAAAGTGATCTTTCAGAAGATAATGACAGCGAGGAGGAATATATTCTAAGTGAACATGGCACAGATTCAAATGCTGAAATCGCCAGCAGTGAGAACGAGAACGAACATAATATGCCAAGTCCCAGTTCAAAGTACTATTATTGTAAACATAACTGACATAAATGGTCTGCAACTGAACCATCTGCTGGTCGAACTCGAAGGCACAACATTGTACAAGGGGAACAGGTGTACAGGGTGCTGCCATACATATTCCAGTTGATTAACATGCTCTCGCTTTCACTCCAGCCATGTTTGACTCAATTTTGCTGCACGCATACAAAATTTTACGAAACCGTTTTGCTAGACACCCAATCATTCCTAAACTTTTTTACAATTTTAATTTTGTATGCGTTATCCTATTGCATTAGTTTTCGTCGCCCTCTTATTACCTCCTATTTGTCCTCCGTCCTGGCCTATCCCAACACGTCTTCAAATTCCGCTTCTGCTTTTTCAGCCAATACCGTCTTACTGTTCCCTATGCCAACTATATATAAAGGCGTCCTTTAGTACTTTTTTCATAACTTCAGGATAATACTCTAATATTCTAATTGCCTTTAGAGAATTATCCTTTTTGCTTTGATAAAGGATATCTCTATCCGAAACGTCAGCTTTTTATTAGATTTTATAGTTTTATTTTAATTTTACTTATTATTTATTAATTATTTTGTTATTTGTTAAAGTCACCCGCGTTCGGGAGTTAGGCAGAGGCTCTCGTTCGAAAAATAGTCGACAGTCTCCCGGCTGTTATCTCGGAGCAATGCCTCCGAGAAGCCCCACCAGTGCACTCGCTATGTGCTTGGGGAAACGGTCGGGGGCAGCGCATGCCTTTACCCAGGAGGAGAAACTGGTAAAGCGACAACGGCATCGGGTGCTGTCAATCGGCACTTGGAACGTATTCTCCATGACAGGAAAGGAATCAGAGTTAGTGGAGGAAGCCAAACGGTATCGACTGGATATCATAGGTATTACCTCTACGAAACGTCCAGGTTCTGGAACTGTGGACTTAGAAGGAGGGTGGAAGCTTTTCTACTCTGGTGTCAACCCTAACATGACTGCCCAGGCGGGAGTGGGGATACTCACAAGTCCCCGGCTGGCAGATTATGTTGCAGATTGGACCCCCTTAGGTGGAAGACTGTGTCTCCTGAGGCTTCAGATAGGGAAACGGTCTCTCTCTCTATTCGTTGCATATGCTCCGAATGCAGTCACAGAGTACCCACTTTTTCTAGATGAAATTGATGCTGCTCTTAGCAGGAGAGGGAGTGCAGATTCTGTCATCCTGATGGGCGACTTCAATGCACACGTAGGGGCTGATGACCAAACGTGGAGGGGCGTGATTGGGAGGAATGGTGACCCCGATTTAAACGCGAATGGGAGGTGCTTGTTGGATCTCTGTTGTAACAATGGACTTTCCATCACAAACACCTTCTTCCAGCACAGGGATGTCCATAAGTATACCTGGTACAGGGATGCAATGGACCAGAAGTCACTGATTGATTTTGTAATTGTTTCAGCTGACTTATTCCGATCAGTGTTGGATACTCGTGTGAGAAGAGGGGCAGAACTATCAATTGATCACCACCTTGTTGTCTGCACTTTGCGGTTCTCTGAATCCATGCCAACCAAGCGAAATACTAGGTTCAGACAAACTTGGCGCATCAAATGGGAGGCACTGGAGGATAGAGCTGTGAGGAAGACCTTTGCAGATAGCATATCTTCAAGTTTCAAAGAACTACCCAGTGATCGTGGTACTGTTGAAGAGGAGTGGCAGTTGTTTAAAACTGCTGTGATTACTTCGGCTGCTTTGTGCTGTGGTCGTAAGCGGCTGAGTGTGGCGCAGGGCGGTGAGAAAAGGACTGCATGGTGGAACGGTGAAGTCCAAGAAGCTGTCAAGGCAAAGAAGGAAGCTTATTTGCTATGGCTTGCAAATAAGTCAACTTCGAGTCGAGTGCGGTACACTGAGGCGCGAAAAGCAGCAGCAAAGACAGTATCAACAGCTAAAGCCAAGGCCTGGGAGAAGTTCGGGGAGAAATTGGAGGCAGACTATGGTTCGGCAAACAAGGTGTTCTGGCAGACCGTGCGCCGCCTCCGTGGAAAGAAGTCTCTTTCATCACAAACTATTAAGAGTTCAGATGGGAGGCTTCTGAAAACGGAGGAGAGCGTATTGCATAGGTGGAAGGAATACTTTGCATCTCTTCTTAATCCGGTGACGACAACAACTGAGACATACGAGATGCACCTTGGAGCGGAGAATAGTCACGGTAGTATCACTGAAACAGAAGTCAGATGGGCAATTAAGTCCCTGAAGACTGGCAAAGCTGCAGGTGATGATGAAATCCGGTCCGAGATGTTAAAGGCCTTAAATCAGGATGGTATCCTGTGGCTGACTCGAGTGTGTCAAGTTGCTTGGATATCTGGACAGGCCCCTAAGCAATGGCAGACAGGAATTGTGATCCCTATCTTCAAAAAGGGAGATCAGAGAGATTGCAACAACTATCGAGGCATCTCTTTGCTCAGCATTCCTGGGAAAGTGTACGCTAAGTGTCTGGAGAAGAGAAGTCGGGAAATAGTCGACTCCAAACTGTCGGGGGAGCAGTGTGGTTTCCGACCTGGCCGAAGCACGACGGATCACATCTTTGCTCTAAGGCAAATCTTTGAGAAATCCTGGGAGTATGCAAAAGAGGTCTACGCTTGCTTTGTGGACCTCGAAAAAGCATATGACAGAGTTCCTCGGGAGAAGCTCTGGCAAGTGTTGCAAGAGTATGGAGTGGATGGGCAATTACTGGTTGCTATCATGTCTCTGTACGAAAGCCCTGAGATGTGTGTCCGGATAAATGGCATTAAGTCAAGACCGTTCACCGTGGGTGTTGGACTCCGCCAAGGGTGCGTACTGTCGCCCATCTTGTTCATTATCTTTATGGACTGGATAGACAGGGGCAGCTGAGGCGATGAGCGTGTTTGTGTGGGCGACTGCCTGGTGGAGAGGTTGCTCTTTGCGGACGACCTTGTCCTGCTTGGGTCTTCTCGCACGAACCTTCAGCATGCACTAGACAGGTTTGCAGCCAAATGTGAAGAAGCTGGGATGAAGATCAGTGTGGCTAAAACCGAAGTTCTGGTTCTTTCAAGACAGCCTGCTCAGTGTGCTCTCCATGTTAGGGGAGCCTCATTGAGACAGGTGGAGAAGTTCAAGTATCTCGGGATTGCATTCACGAGTGATGGACGGCAGGAGAAAGAATTGGATGCTCGGATCGGTGCAGCAAGCTGTGTCAGACGTAAACTGTGGCGATCCGTGGTAACGAAACGAGAGCTGGGTAACAAAGCCAAGCTCTCCGTCTTCAAATCTATCTTTGTCCCCATTCTCACCTATGGTCATGAGGCTTGGGTAATGACCGAAAGAGTGCGATCGCGGGTACAAGCGGCCGAAATGAGATTCCTGAGAGGTGTGGCAGGTGTTACCCTACTAGATAGAGTGTACAGCAGCACAATAAGGGAATCTTTAGGTGTTGAGCCGCTACTTCTCCGCATTGAGAGATCTCAGTTGCGCTGGTATGGCCACGTGATACGGATGCCGCAATCTAGTCTTCCTAGGCAGTTGTTATTTTCCAAGCCGGTGGGTAAGAGACCAAGGGGTCGGCCTAGAACCAGGTGGCTAGACTACATGGAGAATCTGGGTTTGAGTCGCTTGGATATTACCAGGGAGGACATGCGCCTGATGGCGGAAGATCGCGATCGCTGGAGATCCTCCATAGGGCTGCTGCCCCCGCGACCCTAACGGATAAGCGGGTTTGAAAAGTAAGTAAGTAAGTTATTTGTTAATTATTATTTTATTTTTCATTTTTATTTAATAACTATTATTTATAGCCTAAAAATGTAATAGACTGAAGTTACCATAGTTTACCCAAGCTTAAATCGTGCTGTACTTGCATGGGTAATAATGTAAAGCTTGTGTGCCCTGTAGTGCATGGGAGGGGGGGGGGTGCCGTAAGGATCCCCTGACGATAATTCATTCCCAAGCACCACAGGAGCGGGTTTTTGGACTTGCACGGGGTGAAAGTTATATTCGCAAGGAGTAGAGGCTGACAAACGATAAATCATTCATTTTAATTGACTAAAACTAATAATTATGAATACATAATAATAATATTGGAAATTGGGGCCCCACACTAAAATACGACATAAGCTTAACAATTATATCAAAAACCTTATCAATTATTCAACAATCAATTAACCTTTTAAACAACGCGAAATATCTTGTATTGACAAACTTTTAATTAACAACGTGCACCAGCACATGGGAAACCAATGAGCAAATCATGCTACATGCCCAGCCTGTAATACCCACAACCCAGGCTGCCAATACCTGACGAGAGTGAATCGGGTGCGAGAACTACTCCACGAAAGCGTCACGCCCTCCTTTCTTTTGTTGCCAATCAGTGCTATATATTAGCGCTGAACAAGCTTGGTCAACCAGGGGAGAGAGCATTAACCCCTCAACAATCTTTGGACTTTTCACTGTCCGCTCATAGATGCCATAGATTGCACTCTATTCACTCACGTATCACGTTGCTATCGTTAAGTAATTATTTTACTATAACAATTATCATTGACGTGACAATTCACCACCAATACATGTAAGCATGCTTTTAGTAACCGCTCATAGAAAGTGACGATTATAATTGATAATTCACGTGACAGGCTTCGCTTCACAGACGCTAAACGATTATAAACATCGTTAATTGTAAACATTTGTGTTTACCAAATTCAAATTTTGCACTAGTCGATCGCTAATTAACGACAGTGTTCTTCAGCGCCATGCTATGAACGAAAATTTTAACTCTGAATTAGCTCATAGTCTCTCATATAGTCTCACCAAAGAAAATTAACTGCCGCTCTTGAATTATCAATTATAATCGTCACTTTCTTTTAATAAGCACCTTCCCAAACGATAACTATTCCCACTGGTGATCCTAGCTTCAAATATGTCAGAAATAATAAAATAGAACGATCTCACCGCTCTGCCGCTGATTCATTCTCATCTTGGCCGGGAAACTTCGTTCTAGACGCATTCCTTCATATAATGCTCGCTTTTGCCGTATGACAGTCACGCACATCAAAAAAAAACGTCGCCATCATCAGTTCACAGGTCAGGTTATTTAGAGCTAATTCATAACCATCATACAGGCCTGTTTTCATCAAAAAACTCATATTTATAAGCAGAAGACACATTCAAAACATCGCTGCTAGCACGGGAGAGGGGGCTCGAATGATCTTTTTTTTTTTAGCGACACTTGCCTGCAAAGCGTCAACAACGATCGCTCACTCTCTCAACAATCTCCCATTTCCACCAGGTTTGTTGAGGCTCAACTACTGAGAAAAACTGCCCCAACAATGTCTGCTTAAGATTATCCAAACAATTGCGGCAGCTTCCCTCAGATAACTTAAAAAAAAAACTATTTCCAACAATCGGAAAAATACCACATACGTACTAAAGAAAAAAGAATTTCCTATATAGCAAACTGACTTATTTTTATTTAAAAATTCCACACACTTGATCCATATTCGTAACCAAACCCACCACAAAACACTTACACAACTACCACAACATGATCGCTACAAAACTTAATTATTCAACCAGTACACTTAAAAACACAGAAATTTGCATAAACGACACCAACCAACTATAACACGAAAACAAAATACAAAACGACCTCAAAACACACACTGACACCAGTCACACTTGTTTAACAATTAAATATTACTATAAACTTTATTATCATTTAATTATTAATCATTTTATATTTACTAAATGAACAATTTTAGAAATGCGAAATCAATTATAAGGAAAGATATCATTTATTATTATTAGTAATTAGTAAGGCAACAAAAATCTTGCATCTAAAATCTAAAAAGTTGCATTTACGAACTATAAAAGTTGCAAAAAGTTGCAAATATAAAAAATTATACATTTTAATTACTGACTTTGTTTACAGTGTTATAATGCAACATGAAATACATGGAAATGTTTTCATCTTTGAATTGGCGGTCTTTTGCTAATATTTTCTTCAGCATTGAAAAACTTCCTTCGACGCTAACAGACGTAGCTGGGCATCGTTGCAGGAGCATGTAACTGCTTGGTGAGATGTCATCTCGAGCAAGGGTGTTGATGCGTACAAATCCTTGTTCTTGTCCACTAGTTTTTTCAAGTATGCTTTGATATTGCAAGGGTCCTGGTGAAAGTTTAATGAATTCAGATCTTCGTAAGCTCTAACCATATCGTAAGAGCTGGATTCTGATTTCTCAACAGAATGGATTAGGCATTCATAGCGCTGTTTAATTGTAAGCAGGTCTTGTGTGAGTTCAGAATTGTTCACTGCTTCTTTTGCACGGCTAACCAACACTCCGTCGCCATGTAAGCTTTGCACAATAGCTCTAACTGCGGGCAGATTATCCGCATAATATACGGCAGCTTTAAGCCAGGTAGTCCAGCGTGTAACTACAAGCTCAGGCCGTTCGCCGATGTTCCTGAAAAGATTCTTGCGTTGTTTATTTTTCACTGTGGCTGCTTTTACTCGTGCGATGAGATTGTCTACATTTTTGAATGATGCCCGAACTTTTTCGGCACAATTATGAAGTAAATAGGAAATACAAGTCAAATGATTCATTGCAGGATGAAGCACCTTTAACGTGGTTCCTGCAGCATTCATGTAACGAGCTGCATCAGTTAACAATAACACTTAGTCGTCTCTCGCAATTTTGTAATCTTTCAATACGTCATCCACAAGGCGCACTACATACTGGCGGTCAATGTTCTCTTGGCAAACTCTGCAATCAACTAAGTAGGTGGTGGTGGGATTGTCTGCAGTTCCTAGTAGTGAGCTGAAGATTTTTTAGTCTCCAACATCACTTTCGTCTGTAACGAAGAAAACCTTCTTATTGACAACTTCCTTTTTGATTCGTAATATTTCTTCCTTTGCAAGTACAGCCACACGTGATTGAAGTGTTGTTTCTGAAGGAAGAACATGGTCCATAGAAGTGAAGAGCTCTTTCATTTTCTTATTTCGCACTTTGCATAAGGGCATATCATCTGATAAAAAAGCCAAAACAATTTTGTCTGAAAAATCATGCTGAGAATCGGGTACAAAAGACTGCCGCATAGCATTTGAAGTAGACCTGTCTAAACCTGACTGATGTTTAGCAGTTGTACGATGTTTCACAATGGTCGACCTGCGTTCATGGCACATAAGCGCTCCACATATTTTACACAACAGTTCATTTTGTGGGGTTACCTGGAACTCGTTCCCGAACTCAGCAGCATACAACCGCACTTTAGCGACGTTGGTTTTGGCGACTTGAGACATATTGGCACTCCACAGTTCCACAGTAAACCACGTAAGGTAGCAGTTGGAGAACGGAAGGAAGGTGATACAAAATCGTCATGTGCTCTCAACTGTTTTCATTTTAGCGCGATAGATGGTGTCCTAGGTCACAGAATTACAGGAGATTCTCGATAATTACAGCAGACTCCCAGCGTTTGAGTCGAAACTATCTTAAGCGAAACTGAATCTACTGCTCGTCACTCATTCCATGGTTAAGTCAGAGTCAATGAAAGGATAGTTACTTCTTCTCCTGTCATCGTGTAGTCCGTGGTCAGGAATTAAAAAAACACTTAGTTGTGGAAAAGCGATCGCCAACGGGACAATGTGCTGCAAAGTAACTCCAATGTCTTCCTTTCAATTGTATAACTCTTCATTCATCGAAAATTTTGTTCTTAACATCAAATATCGACATGGAGAGCACATGGAAGACAGATTCTAAAGGAGCAAACTGTTGCAACTTTCTAACGGAAAGAAAATTTTTAAAGAATCATTAAGGGGGAAGAAGAGGGCATGATAGAACAGTGGATGATAAATTTACAATAAAGAATAAAGTTACAAACATTAAAGTTGCATTAACAAGAAAAGTTGCATTTTTGATGCACTTTTAAATTCAACACAGTATGGCACTTATTCATGATAATGTGATTTTTTGTGTGTATTAGGCTGTTTACTGATTGTGAAAGAAAGTTGCATTTGTTGCAATTTGTTACCCTAGTAATTACATAATATAATTAAAATTGCCTAAATATACCATATTAACTATACTGGTAGTTATATAAATTAATCATAATTACATAAATAAAGTATTTAATTTATAATCTGAAGGATCATGGTTTTTATTAGTAAATGAAGAATTTTATTAATGTAAATCAAACCTCAGGAGAATTATCATTTATTAATTTAAGTAATCACAAATTAAATAAACATTGCTACTCAAGCTGTTGTTCAAGAGAGGGAGGGAAGAAGATTAGTGGAGGAGTGAGGAGAGAGTACCTGGTAATTCCCTAAGAGATTTAGTGAAGAGAGAATAAAAGAAGGGTGAAATGGAAAAATTTTTCCGTGGTAAGTAAAATAAAGTTTATTTAAGATATAAGAAGAAAGGATCAGGTAGCATGAGATTCACTTAAATATTACAAATCAATATTATAATCAATTTATAATATTGCTATATGGACAGTTTCCCCCACCTCCCACTCCCCTGCCCCTTCCCGCTTACCTCTCTCTCTTTTTTTTATTTCTGTGAATGGCTCCCCCTCCCACCTCTTTCCTTCTTTGGTGTTCTTTTACATCTGGTTCAGATTTGGCTTGTTTTACTTTGCCCTTGCAATTGACACAATCAGTTTTCCCCTCACTCTCCCTATTCCTCTTTTACATTTCTATTTAATTTTAGCATCACTATTACTTTGTCCCTTTGTTGTCACAATAATTTCACATCCATACTATTTACTTTATATGCCTTTTTTTAATTATATCTCTTTTATCTACCTAATCCCTTCCTCTTGTATCTTAAATAAACTTTATTTACTTCCCACAGAAAAAATTTTCCATTTCACCCTTCTTTTATTCTCTCTTTGCTAATTCTCTTAGGGAATTAGTCTCTCCTCACTCCTTCACTACTCTTCTTCCCTCCCACTCTATCCCCCCATCCCCACTCTTGTTTAGCTCCATTGACTCTTCAACTTACCTTGTTTATTGCACCCGGTTTATTGCAACATGGATGAATAAAACTGATTATGGATAAATACCCATCTTAAAATATATATATTATTCGGGAATCATGTGTGTTTCTTAAAGTATATGTGTAAATTTTTATACGGAGTTAGGTGACTGTGCCAAAATTCTATGGAAAGTATGACTCACGGATAAGTCGAGATTGCTTTTTAGGATGAATTTTAAGACATAAATTTCTCGACTTATACACAAATATATATGGTAATATGTATTCGAGATGTTCTTTTCTGGGCATGAATGCAGCATTTACACTGCTACAGGAATCATCCCTTGGATAAAAAGGGGGCCTTTCTGGTTCACTGTTAGCATATCAGCAAGTACAATTCGTATATGACGTCAACGTGCACTAACGGATTGTTATTATATGATGCCACTAAACACAAACGTCCCCCTTCACTTCTTACCTTTCCTTCTTTATCCCAGATACGCCATAATATTAAAAAGAGAGAATTATTTTTCTCCTCGGCAATTTCGGCATAATTTAGCGTCACATATCAAACACGGGATGATATTCAATACATGAAAGGAATTGCTCTGCTCGAAAATGGATACAACAGAAACAACTATCGACGATACGAAAGTGCAAAGTTTACCTCAATGCTTGTATCTGTCGTGCCCTCCGCCGCATGGGTGAGGGTACCTGTTGAGGGAGCCACCGAATTAGACACCCACACGTGGTGGGATCGGGCAGGTTAGGCTCGCTAGGGGAGGTAATGACTAGTCAAAGAACAGATGCGGTGTAATCATAGAATAAAACATTTTTAATATCAAATACTCTTATTACAAAACAGTTTAAGACTTATTGTAAAACCTCAAATACCTAAAAGGTAACAAAACTGGGGCCCCAAAAGTATTAATAAACAAATCGGATTAATTGTGATTAATGTTAACAGAACTCAATATTAACACAGACATTGTTACTAACGCAGCACAGTCCAGTACTAAACCGTATATCAATCTCAGTAGAGCCCTGCTTCGATACTATTGTGCAGTTACTTGCACATCAGCCTTAAGGACAGGGGCAATACATGTGTGACGTCCCCCCCCCCCCGGGGTGTTATCAAACACCCAGTCAATTACTGGAATAGTCACGGGAAGGGACTTGTCAGGGGTTGAGGCACCGCAGAGGGCAAACGCGTTAGAAGTACTGAAAACAAAATCACACAACCAGTCACCCACACAAGTACCACTTCAACGAATACTCTTTATTACCCATATACATTTAATCTTATACACGTTCAAGCTTAAAAATTGACCTAATAGTACTTTATAATTGAGATAATTTAACATTCGACACTATGCTAGAAGGGCCCCTATAACTATTTATAGTTAACTTTAATTGTAATGTTAACACATAACATGATTGGTCGCTGCACCTTCAGGGGTGGAGCTGGATGCAGCTGCGGCCACCTATCATGTGCCGAGGAGCAAGTTTCTGTTTCTCTATATTATGTGCAAGGCAATCACAAGACAAGGGCAGAGCCAGTAAGCAGCAAACCCTGAGCAAGCACACAGGAGTCAAATATTCCAAGATACTAACGCCAACAAGCGCAATGTGGACCCTTTCACTATGACTGGGAGGAACAGAGGAACCCCAGTTCAAAATTTCTAGCGAGAGTGGCACGTTGCTGAACCCCGTTGCGTGCCTTGATTTTAACACACGACGGATTACCTGCGACACGTGATCGCTTTTGCACCTCTTCAATTCTTATGCACTAGCTTCTACTACTATATCCTTTCTACTATATTTATCTAACATCTACGTTAAGCAGCATGTAATCAAATTAACAGAGCTATTACAGGTAACAAAGCCATGATTAATATTCGCTCTACAAAGAGCATAAAAGTTATAAAGAACTGTCTTGAACACGACTGTTACATCTAAGCGCTCCTCCGGAGAAATAGATGCAACACACACACACACTTGGGTATACGTTTGTGAACCGAGACGGTACAGAGTCTTCATCATGAGGGGGCCCAATCGCGGATACTAAAGTACAAAAATACACACTCACCATAGCAGTAATTTCATTGCCCATGCTGCGGGTCGCATGACCCGATGTTGTCACTTACGTTCCACGCAACCGGCGCCTTAATGGCGATACCCATCGGGCGATGAATCATAAGATCTGTAGCAAAGATGCTCGAAATCGTCAAAAGGAGCTCTCGCAGTCACAAATATGGATAATATGAGAGGGTGCGGAGCTCAATGTAGTTAATTTTATTGGCATTTTATCTTCTCGCAAATACTAGTGAACTCCACACTTACAACATGGCGGACAACCATTCCAAAAACATCGCTCGTAACAAAAACCAACGTTCCATTCAATGAACGTCCGTTCACTCTTAGAACTTAAAAGCAGAGAGAAAAAAACTGAAGAAAAACGTCATAAACAATACAAAAAAAAAAACTTCAACAGCTTCTCGGAAAACATCTCCGGTAACAATACAGCTTAACAATACTCGAATGCTGTCGAGATCACAACGAGCGACAGCGGCCAAGCAATCAAGAGTTTCTTTAATAATGGAAAATAAAACTAAACAAAACTAAAATTATAGTAATAATTTATTTGCTACAACGACAAAACACACGCCACAACACCAGCACACGGAGAAACAAACGCAAATTATTCAACCCACCCACACCTGGACCGTGACCACCGAGAGAGAAGGCCTCCGCAATGAAACTGAATACATTGTTGCATCACATAGGTAGTGTATTGGTATTCTTATTTCTACCAATAATAAGCCCTGAATTTGCACTATCTATGATGATGTAACAATGTATTCAATTTCATTGTGAAGGCCTTCTCTCTCAGTGGTCACGCCTGGACTCACTCTCGCAATGCACACACAAGACCATTCAATCACCCCTCCTATTCATTCCACGTCCAAAACAATATTGCACAAATAACGAACTTCAAAAAAAAAAATAATACCAACACACACAATCATTCACCATAACACACTCAACTGACATACAAACCAATCGCTCATAAACACATACACACAAGAATTTGCCTCTGCCAGGCGCAGCACATTATTCTGACATGTAATGTCACAAATGTACGCCCTAAGCACAAACACACACAGACTATACAGCCGCTGGCTACAATTGCTACACTATCATTGCCCACTGTCATGTGAGAGTGGCACAAACCTCCAGATTTTGCCTATAATTGAGGGGATCTTGGATTGGGGGAGGAAAGCCGTAACCCCTGTGTGTGACAACCAGCAGACGTTTCAGCGTCACATACCAAAACACTGCATACGATTCCAGAGACATCCGACAAGACAACACCAATTGCCAACACCGTATCAAAAGGACAACACTAATTGATCCCGTCGACAACTTTGCCAGCCTCCTTAAAAGGGGATATGTGCCAAGCTCTGCATTCACAACTCCCCAGGCACATAGCTGGGTCGCATCATTGAAGCAAATAGGAGGGGAACACCAACTCTGAACAAATGAGCCCATCAACCGGACATAGATACATGTAGAAATCTACTTTGCCGGCAACATCTAAACGTTATGGCTTAAAACTTGATCATGAAGAACAAACGATGCTTATTTTGCGAGAGCGAATCAAAACGCATCACTTTCAGCGGAAGCGAGAAATCGGGCTACACAGAAATCATACTTCTGTTTCAGTCACGCTTCCTCTTGACAAAAAGTTTAAAATACTCGAGATCTGGGGAGAATAATTATAAAAGGAACGTTCTCACCGTTTTTTGTGAAATTTCAACGATGCGTTCTTATCTTGGGCGGCTGATCGATTTGATCCCAAAACAGAAGAACATCTGAGTGCAATATCCATCACGGAGCGCTCAAAAACAAATTTGGGCATACAGTTCTGTCTGTATCATTCACGGTACTTAGAAGAGCGGGAAGATTAGACGAAACATAATTGCACTTGTCACAAAACGGCTAGATCTCCCGTTTTTTTCTTCGTAAAACTCCAACATAGAACATTCTACAGGGAGACGAGGAGAAGAGACGTGGAGAAGAGACACGCATTCTCTGCCAGACACGCATCAACAACGCCAAAACTCTCTCAACAAAGGAGAAGACTCATTGTCTATGTTTTACACGCAGATTTTCGAAAAAGCTGCAACTGTGACGTTCAGCTTAGTGGAAGTCACGTTGGTCCAACAAAGAGGGGGGGGGGG